>CAJNDS010002546.1:433183-508183 GCA_905221605.1 Symbiodinium natans
GGGGGGGGGGGGGGGGGGGGGGGGGGGGGGGGCAGGTTTGAGGCGCTGAGGGCCAAAGCAGGTTTTGGGACTGATTCTAGCTGAACCCGTAGTAAACCCTAAATCTGGGTTTTAGGGTTCAGGTCAGGTTGTTTATGGCGTTCAGGGTGTTTCGGGTTTAGGGTTTAGGGTCGAGGGTTGAGGGGGTTTAGGGCTTGGGGTTTAGCCCTAAACCATACATCCCCTGAACCCCTAAACCCTGCAAACCCGACAAACCTTACAAACCCTAGAAACCCTTCAAACCCTACAAACCCTGCCAAGTCCAGTAACCCTAGACACCCTACTACCCTAAACCCTAAACTCCAAACCCTACACCCTGAACCCGAAACCCTGAACCCTAAACCCTAAACCCTAAACCCGAAACCCTAAACCCAAAACCCTAAACCCTAAACCCAAAGCTCAGCACACCGAGGACGATCATCAAGATCGGCTCGCTCCTGGCCCTGGGCTTCGGGGAGGCCGGGCGTCGTCGGGACCCTAAACCCTAAACCCTAAACCCTAAACCCTAAACCCTAAACCCTAAACCCTAAACCCTAAACCCTAAACCCTAAGCCCTAAACCCTAAACCCTAAACCCTAAACCCTAAACCCTAAACCCTAAACCCTAAACCCTAAACTGCGAGCAAGGCCCCTGATTAGCTGCCGGCAAGGCAGCGGGCCGCAGCGAGCCCGCCGAGCCTCTAGCGACGGCAGCCGACAACTGAGTAGCGACAGTCTAGCAGTTGGAGGCAGATGCTCTCTTTAGTGCCAGAAGAGTTAGCTTCTGGCACCGTAACGCACTCCTCACAGCTTTGAAAGAGGGAACAGGGCGTACAGCCCTAAAGCATATTTTATTACCCTAAAGCCTAGACCCCCGTCCTTCCCCTCTTAAAAATTAGGATTTAGGATTTAGGATTTAGGATTTAGGATTTAGGATTTAGGATTTAGGAATTAGGAAGGATTTAGGATTTAGGATTTAGGATTTAGGATTTAGGATTTAGGATTAGGATTTGGATTTAGGATTTAGGATTTAGGATTTAGGATTTAGGATTTAGGATTTAGGATTTAGGATTTAGGATTTAGGATTTAGGATTTAGGATTTAGGATAGGATTTAGGATTTAGGATTTAGGATTTAGGATTTAGGATTTAGGATTTAGGATTTAGGATTTAGGATTTAGGATTTAGGATTTAGGATTTAGGATTTAGGATTTAGGGCAAAATGGAGGGGTGCCCAAAACCATCGATTTCAGTACTAAAAAATCGCACTTTTCATTGCGGCCAGGGCAGATGCTGGGGTTCCTCCTTTAGAGAGCGTTTTGAAGACTTTTTGGACTTAGGATTTAGGATTTAGGATTTAGGATTTAGGATTTAGGATTTAAGGATTCAAGGCCTTTAGGGTTTAGGATTCAGGGCTTTTTGGGTTTAGGATTCAGGGCCTTTAGGCTTTAGGATTCAGGCCTTTAGGGTGTAGGATTTAGGATTCAGGGCCTTTAGGGTTTAGGATTCAGGGCCTGGCGCCGTCACGCGCGTCACGCGCGTCACGGGCGTCACGCGCGTCACGGGCGTCACGCGCGTCACGGGCGTCACGCGCGTCACGGCGTCACGCGCGTCACGGGCGTCACGCGCGTCACGGGCGTCACGCGCGCTGGGGCTTCCATGGCGCCTTCCAGGGGCCTTGCCAGGGGCCTTGCCAGGGGCCTTGCCAGGGGCCTTGCCAGGGGCCTTGCCAGGGGCCTTGCCAGGGCCTTGCCAGGGGCCTTGCCAGGGGTGACCCAAAGGCATCGTTTGCAGTACTAAAAAATCGCATTTTCATTAGGGGTCCGGCCAAATCCTGGGGCAGGGCCTTTCGGGTTTAGGATTCAGGGCTTTTAGGAATTAGGATTCAGAGCGTTGAGGGTTTAGGATTTAGGATTCAAGGCCTTTAGGGTTTAAGATTTAGGATTCAGGGCCTTTTGGGTTTAGGATTCAGAGCCTTTAGGGTTTAAGGTTCAAGGCCTTTAGGGTTTAGGATTCGGGGCCTAGGGTTTAGGATTCAAGGCCTTTAGGGTTTAGGATTCAGGGCTTTTAGGGTTTAGGATTCAGGGCCTTTAGGCTTTAGGATTTAGGATTCAGGCCTTTAGGGTTTAGGATTTAGGATTCAGGGCCTTTAGGGTTTAGGATTCAGGGCCTTGCGCCGTCACGCGCGTCACGCGCGTCACGGGCGTCACGCGCGTCACGGGCGTCACGCGCGTCACGGGCGTCACGCGCGTCACGGGCGTCACGCGCGTCACGGGCGTCACGCGCGCTGGGGCTTCCATGGGGCCTTCCAGGGGCCTTGCCAGGGGCCTTGCCAGGGGCCTTGCCAGGGGCCTTGCCAGGCGCCTTGCCAGGGGCCTCGTAGGGGCCTTCTAGCGATCTCAAGACCTTCCAGGGGCTCCCAAGCTGGCCAGGGGCGCAGTGGCCTCAGGGGGCACCCAGGGGCTTTCCAGGGTGATCTTCCCAGGCCCTCCAGGGGCCTCCCAGAGGCCTTTGTACACAGCGGCGCTGCGGAGCGCAGTGACAACGAGCGCTGGCGCCGCGGCCCCGAGCGCGGAATCGGTGCTCCCTGCCGGGCCTACTCGGCGTAAAAACACAACGTATAAGCAGACTGTTGCCCCCTGCTTTACTTTTCGTTGTGCCCAACACCATCGATTTCTGTATTAAAAAATAGCATTTTTCATTGCGGGCCCGAGCAAATCCTGGAGGTCCCCTTCTTCTAGGGGGCCTTTTGAAGCCTTTTGGTGGCTCTTGTGGCCTCGTGGGTGCTTTCTAGTACTCTTGTGGCCCTTTTGGGGTAAAACGTTTATGATTTTTATTAAGATATCCATTACAGCAGAGAATACAAAAGCAACGAGAGAACAAGGAGCGTTCTTGTACACAGCGGCGCCGCGGAGCGCAGTGACAACGAGCGATGGCGCCGCGGCCCCGAGCGCGGAATCGGTTGCCCCTGCCGGGCCTACTCGCGCGTAAAAACACAACGTATAAGCAGACTATTGCCCTCTGCTTTACTTTTCGTTTTGATTTATATTAAAATACCAACTAGAGCAGAGAATACAAAGCAACAAGAGAACTATCCCAAAAAATAAACCCTAAACCCTAACAGAGTAAGGTTTGGGTGGTCTTGGGGTGGGGTTTTAGCTTTCGCGCGACGCGCCGCCCACGACCCCTTGGGTCGAGGCGCGTCGCTTCAGTGGGCAAACCCTAAACCCTAAACCCTAAACCCTAAACCCTAAACCCTAAACCCTAAACCCTAAACCCTAAACCCTAAACCCTAAACCCTAAACCCTAAACCCTAAACCCTAAACCCTAAACCCTAAACCCTAAACCCTAACCCTAAACCCTAAACCCTAAACCCTAAACCCTATACCTAAGCCCTAAACCCTAAATCCCTAAACCCACCAGCCCAGATTCCGAAGCCATCGTTGGGTGGCCAAGACATGCCGATCCCCCGCGGCCTAAACCCCCGGAGACACGAACCCGATTCTTCAAAGAAGGTAAGGCTTAGGGTTTAGGGTTTAGGGTTTAGGGTTTAGGGTTTAGGGTTTAGGGTTTAGGGTTTAGGGCTCTTTAGTAGGGAATGGGGGAGTTGGGTACCTGACATCCCCCTATACATACCTTCTGAGGGATTCTGTAAGGATTATTATTCCCACATTCCCTGCGAAGAACTGGTATGTAGTGGCTGGGAGTTGAGCCGACTTTGCCTCATTGTCTAAGGGTGCAAAGGTTGCTGCAAGGAAAAACCTAAACCCTAAACTCTGAACCCTTAACCCTACTAAACCCTAAACCCTAAACCCTAATCCCCCCTAAACCCTAAACCCTAAACCCTAAACCCTAAACCCTAAACCCTAAACCCTAAACCCTGAACCCTAACCCCAATCGGCACCGAAAGAGGCCGGAGCGGAGATCATTGGTCAGAATATGCGAGGGGGAGACTCGGCGGCCCTGAACGTCAGGGCCTTGGAGGGGAGGGGGGGGGGACTTGCTAGCCTTCAGGGGTTCAGATTTTCGGTTTTAAGGGTTGAGGGTTTAAGGCTTAGGGTTTAGGGTTTTAGGATTTGGGTTTAGGATATTTCGGCGGTTGGTTGCAAGGATCCAGAACTGAAGCTTCATTCTGACTTCGGCCTGTAAGCGTTCTGGGCCGGTACTGCGTGGGTTTGGCTCTATTGTTATAGGAGTGAGAGCTAGAAACCCTAAACCCTAAAACACAAGCAGAACCTACAGTTGCCTTGTCTGCTACCTTGCTACCGGTAAGTACGCACCCCTAGGCCCTAAATCCCTGCACCCTGCGCCAAGCAATATCGCAGTCATGCAGAGAGTTGCCCGGGAATATCGGGTTGTAGGAAGGCCCTCAGACACTAAAATCCTAAACCCTAAACCCTCTACACCCTCTAAGCCCCCTAAACTCTCTAAACCCTCAAGAACTCTCTAAACCCTCTAAACCCACGAAACCCTGTAAACCCCGAAGTAACCCCGACACCCAAAGCCACGACCATCCTCCTCCTGCACCCCGGCGCCCTTGCAGTTTAGGTTCCCCCCCTCTGCCCCCCCCCCCCCACCCAAAAAAAATATGAGTAATAATCGTAATAATAACAATAAAAATGATATTAAAATAATAATTATTATGATGATAATGATAAAATAATAATAATAATACTATTATACCAATAATAAAAGCGTCCATAATTCTGGAACTTCTGTGAAGCCCCGCCTCAAGCCGGAAACCCTAAACCCCAAACCCTAAACCCTGAGCCCTAAACCCCTAATCTCCAAACCTCAAACCCTAAACCCCAAACCCTAAACTTCAAACCCTAAACCCCAAACCCTAAACCCTAAACCCTCAGCCGTGTCTGCTCCATGCGGACCCCCGAGGCCATGATTCCTGGCAGGCGTGTCGAGGCCCATATGTTTTGCCGGACCCAGGGTGTAAGGTTTAGGGCTCCGGGCTTAGGGCTTAGAGGCTTCGAAAGCCTTAAACCCTGTTTAGGGTTTAGGATTTCGGGTTTAGAGCTTAGGGCTTAGAGGCTTCGGGTTCGGGGCCTTAGACCCTAGACCCAGATACCCCAAAGCCCTACACCCTATCTAGGGTTTAGGGTCTGGGGTTTAGGGTTTAGGGTGCCGCAAACCCTAAGCCTTAGTAGCTAGCAACTCGTCTGATGCTGGTGTCAGGTAGGGCCAGGTTTGACCGAATACTGGTCGTGAAGGATAGAATTTGTGTAGGTTCCACTTGGAAACCGACTGCTGTTTCGGTAGGTCGAAGTCCCAATCCCCACGCCACAATCAATGCCGTTGTAGTGATGAGCACCGCAAGGGGTTTCTCTAAATTGGCTCACGGTTCTGAGCAATGGGCGCCAACATGCCCCTAAAACCTTTCATGGGCTCCTTCCCCCACACGCGTCGTGAGTCCCTGGAAGCCGCAAGGCCCCTGGTACTTAGCAGGGAATGAGGGAATTAGTTAGGGCCATACATATAGATATATATGTATATATGTATTTATATATATATATGTACACACGCTTAAGGGATTATATAGTGTACTCATTCCCTCATACCCTACTGAGAACCAGCCAGAAGAAGAGATGCTGCGCCAAGCGCCCTGCAAAGCGCAGGAAAGGAACCAGAGGCAGCTTCGTCATCTCGGACTCCCCGTCCTCGGCGGGAACTGGCAGCAGCTCCAGCTGGGCGGCGAGTGCCCTAAACCCTAAACCCTAGCCCTAAACCCTAAACCCTAAACCCTAAACCCCGGAGTTCAGTGAGGGCTCGGAGGCCGGACGGAGCTGCCTGATGAGACAGTGCGAAAGGAGGTGCAAGCTCCGCCGGTTAGTGTGTGGGGGTTTAGGGTTTAGGGTTCAGGGTTTAGGGATGTCGAGCTGGGGTATTGTCCGAGAACATCCCTATCTTAGCTGGAGGTGTGGAGTTTGTCGTTTAGGGATTAGGGTCTTTGCGAGCCCTAGACCCGAACTCCCAAACCCAAAACCCTAAACCCTAAAACCTAAACCCTAAACCCTAAGCAACTTCAGGCGATCTTCGGTTTCTGTGACATCCGCAACTTCACGGACGCCACCGAAGTGCTACAGGCGGAAAACAGGGCCACCCCTAAACCCTAAACCCTAAACCCTATAAACCCTAAACCCTAAACTCCCTGGATCCCTGACTGGCACCTTGTGAGCTCATCTGCTTCAACTCCCCAAGCCCCTGGGCCGGGTTTAGGGTTTAGGGTTTAGGGTTTTAGGGTTTAGGGTTTAGGGTTTCGCGTCCCGAAACCCGAAACCTTGAACCCGACAAAACGCACCCTCATACTTACACCCAACTCTTGAGAGGTCGGGCTCCCGTTGTGCTAAGATGCCACACTGAGATTCTTCAACCCTGAACCTAAGGGTTTAGGGTTTACGGTTTAGGGTTTAGGGTTTTTGGTAAGGGTTCTGCAGTCCCATGCTAAGGGGCCGTGAAGACTGAACGGGTTTGGGGTTTGGGGTTTTGGGTATAGGGTTTGTAGAAGCAATTGGACCATTGGAGCTTTGGGGTCTTAGGCGTTTAGGGTTTAGGGTTTAGGCTTTTAAGGGCTCTGAGTTTCGGGGATTTTGCGTTAGGGTTTAGCGAGCTTTAGGGTCTGTTTGGGAATACTGAGGTTTCAGAGAGAAGTCTTTTTCCTAGGCTTGGCGTAGTTCCGAGTGCTTAAGGGTTCCAGGGCGTTTGATCGTTTAAGGGGCTGAATTGTAGGCGTCGGAATAATTACTAATAGTATTCCCTTATGGTCCGTTTATAAGTTACAAGCATACCATAATAACCCCCATTGACTATTCAGGCTCCCATATCCGGTATTGGGTTAAAGCTTGTTCCCACCCGAACTCCTAAACCCTAAACACTAAACCTCAAGCCCTAAACCCCAAAAACCCTCCAGGACCAGGTGATGGTCTTTGTGAACCGGATCGCGTCGGTCATCCACTCTTGCATCTTGGCGAAGGAAGGCCCACCAAACACCCCAAAGCCCCCACGGTTTAGGGTTTAGGGTTCAGGGTTTAGGGTTTAGCCCAAGCTCCCTGAAACTCAACACCCTCAAAACCCTTAAGCCCTAAAGCCCTGAGTAATCCCTTCAATTCGTAAACCCTTAAACCCCTTAAGCCCTAAAGCCCTAAGGAATCCCTTCAACTCGTAAACCCTGCACTTTGCAACCTGCGGGAATCCGGCGGGGCCCCGCAAGGCGAAAGAGCCTCTCAAGGGTTTCGGGTCTAGGGCTATAGGGCCTAGGGTTTAGGGTTGCGGGGTTTAAGGTTTAGGGTCTGGGGTTAAGTGAAGGGGACACCTGGACACCCCAAATCCTAAACCTTAAGTTCTGAAAGGGAGCTAAGCCCTCCAACCTGGCTGATGGCCCAATCTTCCTGGTAGCCCAGTTGGTTTGTTTTTGGTTTTGGGTTCCCGAAAAAAGTAACCAACTTGGGATGTTCTCCATTTTACTAACAGTCCTTAATAGGAAATATAGCACCCCCAATTAGAGTCCCTATTAAGGACCGTTAGTATAAGGGAGAACATCCCAATAACCAACCCGAAAAAGGGTGCCCTTATTATGAATATGATTGCAGGGGCTACCAAGTCTTCGTAAATTCGGACACCGACATGAGAGCGAGCAGGTTTTATGCTAGTGATCCAGTCAGTGTGGGGTCGGAGAGCGATGAAGTCTCCTAAGCCCTAATCCCTAAACCCTGAACCGCCCTAAACGCAAGGGGCATTCTCCACAGGCAATGTAGGGTCGGAGAGCGATGAAGTCTCCTAAGCCCTAAACCCTAAACCCTAAACGCAAGGGGCATTCTCTACAGGCCAGCGAGGTGTAGGCCGCAGGTTCGCAGTCGGAGGCAGAAGGAGAAAGAGGACAATGCCCGGATAAGAGTTTAGGGTTTAGGGTTTAGGGTTTGGGGTTTACAGTTTAGGAGGCCTCTAAATTTTGGGGCTTTACGAGAATAATGGGCCCTTGGCCCTAATTTTGACCCCCAAAGAGTAGGATCCCTTATCATGAGGACCCCAGTCAGGTACCCTCAATATAGAAGCCTGACCACCGTTGGACGAGAGGTGAAGCTTTGTCGAACTGGTTTAAGTATGTAGGGCTTATGGCTTTGCTCAACTCTAGGCTGGGTTCAGATGTTTAGGGGTTAGGGTTCAGGGTTTAGGGTTTAGGGGTTAGGGGTTAGGGGTGTAGGGTTAGAGGGTGTAAAAAGTGCCCAGGCGTCAACGAGTTCTTCGGGAATCCGAACAAGAACATCGGCCGGCTTCCCGGGAGGGTCCTGAATCAGGAGCTTGTGACTGCAAACCCAACTTCCCCCCCCTCCCAAACCCTAAACCCTAAACCCTAAACCCTAAACCCTAAACCCCTTACGCTCCTCCCTGCGGGCTCACGGGCTCAGGTGAGGCGTTCCTTTTAACCTGGCGGCTCTCAAGCCATCCTCCTGCGAAGCCTGGCGCTCAGAAGGGAGGATTTAGGTGGTCGAGGGTTTAGGGCCATTTGCCTCCAAACTCTAAATCCGAAACCCTAAACCCTAATCCCTAAACCCTAAACCCTAAACCCTAAACCCTAAACCCTAAACACTAAACCCTAAACCCTAAACCCTAAACCCTAAACCCTAAACCCTAAACCCTAAACCCTTCCCACCCAGGCAGAAGAAGCTGGCCGACATGTCCTTGATCTCCTTCATCAAGATTATCGTGGCAGCCTTTGCTTCTTCAGGGCCGGGTTTAGGGTTTAGGGTTTAGGCTTTAGGGTTTAGGGTTTAGGGTTTAGGGTTTAGGGCCAAGTCTAGGGTTTGATTTTTTAGGGTTTAGGGTTTAGGGCTTAGGGCTTGGGGTTTATGTTTTTTGCCTTCGGGGCTTAGGGTGGTTTAGGGTTGTCAATCACAGGGCTTGCAACTACAGATGTTTGTAGGTTTCAGGCTGGTTCAGGGTTGCCAATCACATGCGGAGGGGGTTTAGAGTTTACGGTTCAGGTTTTCCGTGTGTGGGGTTCAGGGTTTACAAGCGCTCTTGCCCCTAAACCCAAAACCCTAAACCCTGAACCCTAAACCCTAAACCCTAGGCGCAGATCAACAAGTCGCCGCTGCTGGCAGAGTACCGCAACCATCCCAAGCTGGCCAAGAGGCGTCGGAGGGGGGGGGGGGGGGGGGGCGGCGTCTTTGAGTGCCTAAGCCTTAAACCCGAAAACCCTATAAACCTCCCTAAAACCCTAAACCGTAAACTGTAAACTCTAAGACTTAAGAACCCTAATCCCTACTAAACCCTAAACCCTAAACCCTATGACAAAAAGAGGGCGGGAAGACCTGAGCTCTGAGCTCTGAGCCCTGAACTCCTGAACCTTGGGGTTCGGGGCTCAAGGTTTACAGCTCAGGCTTTAAGGTTTAGAGTTTAGGGTTTAAGATTAAGGGTCTAAGGTTTCGGGTTTAGGGTTCTAGGGTTTTAGGGTTTAGGGTTTAGGGGTCCAAGGGGGGTATATAACCCAAGGTCCCCGAATACTCCCTACTACTCCCTCAGGCTCCCTAAGCTTCCCTAAGCTTCCCTAGGTAGCGAGCAGAGTACCCCCTTTATAGTCCCTATTAAGGACTGGTTCGCATCAGGGGGAACATCTCAACCCCAAGCCCTAAACCCTCAACCTGAAATAGTCCTACACCTATCCGCAACCCCAACCCGAAGCTCAAAATCCAAATCTTTAAACCTTATGTCCTCAAACCCTGAGCCCTCAACCTTACACCCTCAGAACTCCGGACGTTGGGATGTTCCCCCTTCTACTGCCAGTCCTTAATCGGGATTATGATAGGGGGTTGCTATAATCCCTATTCAGGACTGTTAGCATAAGGGGGAACATCCCAACCCGAACTCTAGACCAAAATCCCTCAACCCTAAATCCTAAACCCTAAACCCTAAACCCAAATTCCAGGCTCCCGAACTATCGGGTCCGGATGGGCTTTGGCTTGCACAGCGGCTGGGCGATCGAGGCTCTGAACTGGGTGGCGTGGGAATTCGGAATTGGGTTTAGGGTTTAGGATTTAGGGTTTAGGGTTTACGGTTTAGGGTGTAGGGTTTAGGGTGCCCCTTTTGAAACCCCAAGCCTGCTGTATTGTAGGTTACCTAGGACTTCTATAAGGGATTCTATGCTAAGAGTGTGCAAAAACGTAGGTTTTGGGGGGTTAGGAAAAATGCGGTTGATTGGTTTAGGGTTTTGGGGTGCGTGGGTGTCGGGTTTGGGTCCTGGGTTTGGACTTTTGGAATTTTGATTCTGAAGTTTGGAAGATGTGGAGTTTAGATTTCGAGGATTTGGGTTCAGGAGCTTTAGGGTTCAGGGCTTAGGGTTTAGGGTTTAGAGTTCAGATCCTTTTTGTCGTCGGCCTCGCTTGAGGCAGACCAAGAGTGCTTCCACTAAGTCTGGAAGATGCTGAAAGCGTTGTGTGAGTCCTAAACCATAAACCCCAAACCCTAAACCCTAATCCTTTAACCCTAAACCCTAACTCTTCAGCTGCAGGGTTGCGGAAACGATGCGTCTGCTGGATCACTGCCCCAAACCCCAGCTTAAACTCTGACTAACCCCCTAAACAGACACTCATGGAAACTCTGATATGTCGCCCCCCCCCCCCCCCCCCCCCCCCCCACCAAACAAAAAACAGCAAGAACTCGCAATTCGTTCGGACTTCTAGATTAATCGAATTCTAGTGCAGCTCAACCAGAGGCAAGATACCCATATTGGACCCTCAACTCCACAGAAATCTGGACCCTGCCGGGAGCCATCCTAAACCCGAAGCCCGAAACCCCTGAACCATAGGATGTTCCCCCTTATACCAACAGTCCTTAGTAGGGATTATAATAGGGGGGGTATTATAATCCCTACTAAGGACTGTTAGTATAAGGGGTAACATCCCAACAAAAACCCGAAGCCCGAAACCCGAATCTCCAAAGTGCAGGGAGCCATCGGGTCCGAATTCAAGATCGACGCCTCCTACCTGAGCCCCAACGTCAACATGGCGGCGCGGCTCGAGGCGCATGTTTTTGTTTTTGTTTTTTGAGCGCCTTGGGGTTTACCCGGCACAAGCTCCATGATATACATATATTTCTATATGTATGTATGTATATATATATATACACGTACCTCTCTCTCTCTCTCTAGAATTTTACCTTTCTCATCTTTTTTTACGTTTTTTTACATGTGTATATAGTTGGTTCATGGTTCCTCAAGTCATATTTTAGGGGCGACGGTGGGAGGGTTGGTGGCTGGGATCGGGGTTCGTACCATTTGCTTAGGAACCTCTCAAAAACTAAAGAACAAGAATCCCTCTCAAGTTTAGTGTTTAGGGTTTAGGGTTTAGGATTTAGGGCCCTTAATGGTAGGTTCCGGTTCGGAATCTTGGGGCTTCAAAACCTTGAGGGGCTTCGCGGCGTGCAGCTTCGGGTTGTGCAGAGGTTCGGAGTTGAGGGTTTCAGGGTTTCAGGTGCCAGCGATGACAACTTCGTAAGGTTTAAGGGTTCAGGGTTTGGGTGGGGGGATGGGGGGGCGGGTTGAGTTTTCGGGCTTTTATACAAACCCTACACCCTGAATAGGCCCTAGGCTTCTTTCTCACTTCCATGCCACCAGGCCCCTGCCCTGCCCTTCACGAATCCACTTCCTGGTTCTGAAGGAATCAGGGTTCCGTTTAAGACCCAAGTTCCCTTATTCCTTGTGAAGAACTGAGTTTGGGGTTTAGGGTTTAGGGTTCAGGGTTCAGGGTTCAGGGTTCAGGGGGCTTGGAAGTTAATACGTGGTTTTTGGATGCCAGGCAGTGACGAAGCAGTATGGCTGCCTGACGCTGGGCTGCTTATGTTGCTGAGGAGGTTGTGTTTCGGAAAGGCCCCTAAGACAGGACTTCATAGAGGACTCTGCCTAGCATTTGGCCTCGTTCGCTTTGAGAGGATTACATGTTAGGTAGAATTTTCTCAGAGGTACCCCTAAACCCTAAACCCTAAACCCTAAACCCTAAACCCTAAACCCTAAACCCTAAACCCTAAACCCTAAACCCTAAACCCTAAACCCTAAACCCTAAACCCTAAACCCTACCCCCTAAACCCCAAACCCTATGCACTCGACTATGAGGATTCTGATGACGGACGCCATCATCAAGCTTATGTCTGAGGAGGTCTCCGAGGCATCGCTGCAGACGCCGACGATGCCTTTGGGGTAGTTTCCGGTTTAGGGTTTAGGGTTTAGGGTTCAGGGTTTAGGGTTTAGGGTTTAGGGTTTAGGGTTTAGCGTTTAGGGTTTAGTTGGGAAACGTCGGGGGTTGGAGGGTTTAGGGGGTTTTAGGGGTTTATGGTCTAGTGTGCAGGCTACAGGTATGTGTTGCTCTGTGGTTTTCCTTAGTATAAGGCTGTGCTACACAAGGAACCTCTTTTAAGTGAACTGACCATTTGGGGGTGCAGGGTGCTCGGGGCTGGTGCCTAGGGTTTAGGTTTAAACTCTCAGCTTGTTGAATCACAAGCAACTAGGTATTTGGGGGGCTACTACATCAGGGTTTAGGGTTTAGGGTTTAAGGCACAGGCACGTGAGCCAAAAGTTGTCGGGTTGCCTTTGCATGCAGTGTAACACGACCGTAGCGCACTCGTGCATTCGCGTGCTTGCGAGACGCCTGAACTGGCACTGCGCCATGTCGTTATTAAAGATTCCGGCACCGCACCTCTACGCCCCGCCGGCAAAAACAGTTGTGCCAGGAATGCCGCGTCATCGACCACGTGCGGCTTTTTGAAAGCAAGGCACTGATATAGGTTTCAGGCTTTAGGGTTCAGGGTCAGGGTTTCGGGTTTAGGGTTCAGGATTTAGGATCCATAGTTTAGGGGTTGGAAACTTGGTTGGTAATGGTAAGAGAGAAGCAATTTGATGTTTAGGGTCTTGACAACTCAGACCGATACCAAGGCAGTACAGACAACTTGCTGATAAGCCTAAACCCTATAACCCTGAAACTTTTGCCCTAGCCCCAAGCCGTAGTCCAACCGCGTAACTCTAACTACATCCTAGGCTCTAGACTGCCCTAAGCCAGAGTTCTAAAACCCTCAACCTCGCCCCCTTTACCCTAAACCCTAAACTCTAACCCCTAAATCCTAAACCCTAAACCCTAAGCTCCAAACCCTACAGGAACCCAATATCCGGGACACAGGAGCCGTTCAAGCTCTACACCTACGACCTCAATGACCTCGCGCTGGAAGCCTTTGCCTCAACGCTTTTTCAACTCGTGATGTTCTAAGTGACGGGCCCTCTTCCTCCTTTTTCTTGCGGGCTTAGGGTTTAGTGTTCATAGAATTCGTAAGAGTTTTAAGGAGTGAAAGCCGGACAGCGCGAAAACAAGAAGCGGCCATAGCTCTGCTACTGTAAGATGTTCGGCCAGAACTGTACTACTGCAATATGTTCGCTTGGTTTAGGGCCCCACACAGCCTATCTCCACAAAACCCTTGCCCGCGAACCGCAAAACTCAACAAGACTTAGATTCCTGAGACTTAATCCTTAAACCCAATTTCTCCCCCCCCCCCCCCGCCTCCATCTGACTCAAATCTCGGAAAGAAGACGAAGGAACACCACACGCAAAGGCTTGAGGGATTAGAGCGAGGGTTTTTGGACTGCAGCAAGATAAAAGGCAATCAGCCCGAACAGGTGTCCGAAGGAGGCCTTAGCTAAAGCCTCGGAGTTCGCGCTAAGTCAAGACCAGCATGAACGTTCCAGGGAACCCCTAAGCTTGTAGTCCCTGAACCCCAAAATCCGCAAAGCCTAGGGCTTAGGGTTTAGGGTTTAAGTTTAGTCCAGAGCGCCAAGACTCCAAGACAGCGGCAGGTGGAGCATGTGGTGCCACCTGCGCCGATACAAGGAGTACAAGGACGCCAAGCGCTGAAGCCCTCGGCAGGGAATCGTTGCAACCCCAAACCCCTATTGTTTAGGGTTTAGGGCTTAGGGTTTAGGGTTTAGGGTTTAGGGTTATTTAGGAACCCTAAACCCCAAACCCTCTAAACCTCAAGTGCAGAACCCAAATCCCCCCCCAAACCCCCCCCCATTCATTCCAGTACCCTCAACCCGAAAAGACTGAGAACTCCCAAGGGTGGCCTGCCGGAACTCTGCGCGGTCAGTGGGTTTTAAGGATTTATTGTTTTTTTTTTTTTTTTCAGGGTTTAGTGGGTTTAGGGCAGAGAGGTTAGGGGTTAGAAGTCATTAGAGTTGTGGAATTGTTGGGCATTTCATATCCCTGGTTGTTGCAGAAGAACAGTTCGGGGGATTAAGGCCCTGAGCCTGAAGTCAACCCTACACCCCAAACCCCAAGCCCTAAGCCCTGAACCCTAAACCCTAAACCCTAAACCCTAAACCCTAAACCCTAAACCCTAAACCCTAAACCCTAAACCCTAAACCCTAAACCCTAAACCCTAAACCCTAAACCCTAAACCCTAAACCCTGCGTCCAGTCCATCTTGATACGAATTGAAGCCAGGGTTTAGGGCTTAGGGTTTAGGATTTAGGGTTTAGGGTTTGGGATTTAGGGTTTACGATTTAGGGTTTAGGGATTTTAGTGTTTAGGGGTTGAGGGTAGCAAGAGGAACTCTATCGCGCGACACGCACAACCGGGAGAACGTGCGGGAGGCATGCGCACCAACCCTAGACTCTAAACCCTAGACTTCCTCATCCTTAAACCTGAGGGTTTAGGGTTTAGGGTTTAGGGCTTAGGGCTTAGGGTTTAGGATTTCTAAGGGTTTAGGGGCTTGGGGGAATTAAGGTTTCACCCCTTGGGGGTTCGTATAATCAATTCGGGATGCCCCTATTTTGGGCAATGCCCATACGTGCTCTGCTTGTTCGTATAGGAGACCCAAACCCAGAGTTTAGGGTTTACCTACTGGCTCTTACCTGGTGGGAATGAGGGAATAGACTTCTTAAAAGGGTATATACCGATGGATGTCAGGTACCTCATTCGCCTAGAACCCTGAACCCGCAACCCTAAAGCCTAAACCCCAAACCCCGAACCCCAAACCCCAAACCCCAAAACCCTAAACCCTAAACCCTAAACCCTACTAAGCACCAGTTAAGATTCGGGTTCGATGTTTGTAATTTGGGAACTGGAAGAATCACCTCCTTGCGCTGGCCCAGCCCCAATCACTGGGTTTAGGGTTTAGGTTAGGGTTTAGGGTTTAGGATTTAGGGTTTAGGGCTAGCCCTGGGGCAGAGAAAATGCCAAGGAACTGGGAAAAGTTGTTGTTTCAGGGGAGGCTGAGGTACCCGACGCAGTTAAAGTTCAGGTTTAGGGTTTAGGGTTTAGGGTTTAGGGTTTAGGGCAGGGTTCCTTGTGCCGGGGTTGTGATCTTGCCAAGTTGCTTGGGCAGCGAAGACATCGAATGAGCAACTTAAGCTTCGAACCCTTACTTCAGGATTTAGGGTTTGGGGTTTAGGGTTTAGGGTTTAGGGATGGTTTAGGGTTTAGGGTTTAGGGCTTAAGGTTTAGGGATGGTTTAGGGTTTAGGGTTTAGGGCTTAAGGTTTAGGGATGGCTTAGGGTTTAGGGTTTAGGGTTCAGGGTTTAGGGTTTGAGGCCATGGCCTGCAGCCGACCATCAAGACACTCGGTCTTGTCCTGCATGCACAGTGGTTGGGTTGCCGGGCGTCCTTCCTGCTAAACCCTAAACCCTAAACCCTAAACCCTAAACCCTAAACCCTAAACCCTAAACCCTAAACCCTAAACCCTAAACCTTCGGAGTTTCTAGCTTACCGCGCCAGGCCCAAAGCCACAACCACAAGAAGGATAAGTTCCGACTCCGTTCCGGTCTCAGCCTGCCACAGCTGAGGGTTCATGGTTGAGCGTCTCGGCTTCAGAGTTTAAGACTTTATGACTGGGTGCTTGGTGTCTGCCTCAACCCTAAACCCTAAACCCTAAACCCTAAACCCTAAACCCTAAACCCTAAACCCTAAACCCTAAACCCGGTGTTTTAAGTCCCAACCCACTAAGGGCACGAGCGGGAGAAGCTCAAAGCCGAGAGATGGAGTGATGACTTCATGCGGCTAGGCGGCATCCGGTGCATCATTTCAAAACGCTACCCTAAACCCTAAACCCTAAACCCTAAATTCTAAACCCTCAACCCTAAACCCTAAACCCTTAACCCGAAACCCTAGACCCTAGACCCTAAACCCTAAACCTTAAACCCTAAACCCTCAAGGCCATGTTCTGGTTTAGGGTTTAGGGTCTATGGTCTAGGGTTTAGGGTTTAGGGTCTAGGGTTCCGGGTCATGAAAACAGGACAAGCCCTCTCCCCCCTCCCGACTTGGCGTCGGTAAGTCTTAGGGTAGCAGCCCTTATGTACCTTTTCTCTAACCTCGAGAACCCAAGGGCCAATGTGTCAGAACCCTCCTCCACAAACAAAGCTCAGGGACCGTATCCAATTGCCGTGAAGCCTTGATAATACTATTGGTCTGAACTCCACCGACACGGTCCTAAACCGTAAGCCCTCAGAGCCTCAAACCCCAAAGCCCGACAACCCCTAAACCCTCAACCCTACAATCTTGGGATGTTCCCGTATAAAAGCCGTCCTTAATAGGGATTATAGTACCCCCCTGTTATGATCCCTATTGAGGACGGTCAGTACAAGGGGCAACATCCCAACTACCATACCTAAACCCTATAGACCCCACACCTAAACCCGAAACCCTAAACCCTCAACCCTACCATCCCTAAACATGGCTGCCCATTTGCAGGCTTTCGACCCTGAAACCCCTAAAACCATAAGCCCTGTTTAGGGTTTAGGGTTTAGGGTTTAGGGTTTAGGGTTTAAGCCCGAAGTTCTGAGGGACGACCGACTCCCTGTCTGTCTCGCTCTCCCTACCCGCTTCCTGTCTCCTTTCCCCTCTCGCCTGTAGCCGGGTACTCACATGACGGGTCTCTTGCTGCTCTCCTTTGCGTGTGTGTGTGTGTGTGTGTGTGCGCGCAAAAGTTACCTTCAAAGACAGTTCTCAAGCATTGCTCAGCAGTTGCTGAGGAGCCCACTTAAAATGTTGCGGGTTGTCTGGGCCACGTAAGCCTACAGAAGAGAAGCACGACGTAAAGACAGGTCAGCAGATTCAAATTTCTACTATTTGCTTAAGAAACCCTCAAAAATATAAAATAATAGTCCCTATACTGCCCTTCTAAGGAACATTTTGGTTTATTTTTTTGGGGGGTTCTTAAGCAAATAGTAGATTTTGTCCGCGGGGGATGTTGCCTGTTGAGGTTTGGTAGAGGTCCCAACCGCCTCCCCAATCGTGCCACAGTGGCCACAAAGCAGCAACCCAGACCCATGGGAGTATCCAAAAAGTAGAACAGCCAAATCGTACCCTGCACTACTAGTGGGTCATTCTTGGGGACCCTCCCAGGGGTCTGGGTAACCCTAAACCCTAAACCCTATACCCCAAACCCCAAACCCCAAGCCCCAAGCCCCAAACCCTAAACCCTAAACCCTATAAACCCTACGTAAGGATGCATACCGTGTTCAGCAATGACTTGGACATCATCACAATGCGCGGCAAGTTCACGTCAGAGCAGCTGGCCTCAGTGGGAAGTGATCTGCAGGGTTTAGGGTTTAGGGTTTAGGGTATAGAGTCAGTTCCACAACTATGGAGGTCCTTGGGATAGTTGCATATTCTCCCTCTGGAGGTTTGAGCGGATCATGTCTAGGAAGGTTGTTCAGAAAGTTTTACGGGCATCCTAGATAACCCCTACCTGCACCCTCAAAGTTCCCACCATGGTGGCCTACAGAACCCGTCATGTTGGCCTACAGCCTTGATTTGGGGTACTTTGAGAGTCTTGCTATGGCCCCCCCCTAAACCCTAAACCACAATCAAAAGCCGAAAACCCAAACCCTAAGCCCTAAACCCTAAACCCTAAACCCCAAACCCCAAACCCCAAACCGCAAAACAAAAACCGAACATCCAAACGAAGTCAGCATCTCAGGTTCTTCTGCCGCTTCAACATGGCATACCTGAACTATGAGGTGCCTAAGCCCCGTAAACCCTAGACACCCTAGAAATGTAGGGTTTAGGGTTTAGGGTTTAGGGTTTAGGGTTTAGGGTTTAGGGTTTAGGGTTTAGGGTTTAGGGTTTAGGGTTTAGGGTTTAGGGTGGGGGCTTTTCTGGCCGGTTCTTAGTGGGGAATGAGGGAATACTAGGGCCCTTTTTATACCCTTTGAGGGATTATTACAGGTACCTCATTCCTTCATTCCCTGCTGAGAACGAGCCCGATAAGCCCTATAAGCCAAAACCCTATAACCCCTATGAGCCTTGGTAACACTATAAACCCGAAACCCTGAAAAAAGGTCGCCCAAAAACCCCAAAAACCCTCCAAAGCCCTGTCAATCTTACAAACCCTACCGGCTGCTTTTTGTTGTTGTTGTTGTTGTTGTTGTTGTTGTTGTTGTTGCTGTTGTTGTTGTTGTTTCCTCTTCGTTGTCGGGGAGGACACAGGTGATTGAAGGAATAGGCATACCCCATTTTTCTATTTGAAGAGGACTTAGCTGATTTAGGTATGCCTTTTTTTTTTCTCTCTCTCTCTCTCTCTCTCGCTTAAATTTAGCAGCGTTCATGTGATAATGGGTGGCGGCCCTTGGGCGTTGTTGTGTTCGAGCGGGTCTTATTTAGTAATTCCTTTTGGCTCATGTGAAGCTTCAGCTGCGTTGCTGTGCGATAAGAAGGGTACATCTGTTACCGTGTAACTGACGCTTGGTAGCCCAGTGGTACCCTTCACCTTTGTTTTGGGTTCTGGGTTCCCTTGTAAAGTAAGCAAAAAGGGTACGTACCCCTATTTCAATATGGTTCCTGGGCTACCAAGGATATAACCCTCAAAACCCTAAAGGCCCAACTTCACAGCGGTAACAGAATTTGATTGCCCTTTTTTAATCATGGAACCTACATTTCCTCCGAGTGATCAGCACTAGCCCCGGTAGGGCGAATGCGACAGAAGCTCAAGTTCAATTCTGACAGGATTTAGGCCTTAGGGTTCTTGGGTCTCCTGCAGGGTTCTTCCTCGAAGCCCACCCTAAACCCTAAACCCTAAACCCTAAACCCTAAACCCTAAACCCTAAACCCTAAACCCTATACCCTAAACCCTAAACCCTAAACCCTAAGCCCTAAACCCTAAACCCTAAACCCTCACTTCACGGAGTGCGCAGGCTGGCGAGTGGGGTGTTGCCAAGGACATGCTCGAGGCGCCTGGTCGGGGGAAGCGGGTTAGGGTTTAGGGTTTAGGGTTTAGGGTTTAGGGTTTAGGGTTTAGGGTTTAGGGTTTAGGGTTTAGGGTTTAGGGTTTAGGGTTTAGGGTTTAGGATTTATAGCAGGCCAAAGCCATGGGGTAGTACTCCGGAAGCCCTAAGTCCAGTTCTCTGCATCAGGGTCTTTTCCGGGATTTTGGATTTTGGATTTAGAGTTTAGGGACTGGGGTTTAGGGTTTAGGGTTTAGGGTTTAGGGTTTAGGGTTTAGGGTTTAGGGTTTAGGGTTTAGGGTTTAGGGTTTAGGGTTTAGAACCCTAGAGCTGATTGCAATTCGGCAAGACCCTAAACCCTAAACCCTAAACCCTAAACCCTAAACCCTAAACCCTAAACTTTATCAATAGTGTACCCCCAAACCCTGAACCCTCAACCACTTCTAGGGTGCCCAGAACAGTTGAGAACCCAAAGTCCTTTGTGGCAAGCCCTGTTGTCAGCCGAGTTGCTACGCAACTTGGGTGTTGGGTCTAGAATGCAGGGTTTTGGGTTCAGGGTTTAGCGTTCAGGGTACAAGGATCTTTAAACGGGCTATACGTGTCAACCGCTAGTGCATGCGGCATGTTGTATCCTGCAGCCCCCTAAACCCTAAACCTTAAACCCTAAACCCTAAACCCTAAACCTTAAACCCTAAACCCTAAACCCTAAACCCGTTTTTGAGGGCATAGGTTCTGTGCACAAACAGGTCACACGCTTTCTGCTGGCCACAGAAGACGGCCCATCTGCAGCTCTTCTGAGGCCTTGCCGAGCAGGGGTCCCCCTAAACCCTAAACCCTAATATACCCACACACACTCATAAACACATACATATATATATATATATATACATATTTATGATTATAAATATAAATCAATACATAAACTATATATGTATATATGTAGAATATTTGTATATATATATATAGTTGAAATATATATACACCCAAGATATGCTGGCTTCTTGATTCAGACTTGAAGTACAATTTCCTAACGCTACCAGGGAACTGGAAGAAGAGTCCTGCCTGAGCTGCTACCCGGTGCAATTTTGACCATTACTCTACCCTAAACCCTAGACCCTAAACTTTAGGGCTTCTAAACCCTAAACCCAAACCCCGGAACCCTAACCCCAACCCCTCTGTAGGGTTTAGGGCATCCTGCGCGCCTCCGACACTCGCGCGCCTGGTACCCCCTAGCCCTAAACCCTAAACCCTAAACCCTAAACCCTAAACCCTAAACCCTAAACCCTAAACCCTAAACCCTAAACCCTAAACCCTAAACCCTAAACTTGAACCGCAAAAGGCCGGAGGCAAAGCGTTCAATCCTAAAGCCCAATCAAACCTTGAAGCCCAAAACCTCAACACTCCCCAAACCGTAGAGCTCTGAAGCCCGAAATCCCCCCAAACCGTAAGCCTTGAACCCTAACCCCTAAACCCGCCTACACCGAAAACCCTAACCCCCCCTTCAGGTACATGAAGCAATACGACTGGGAGGCGCCAGAGAACTGGACGGGGTCCGCACCCGAGCTTTGGGGATGTGGAATTGGGGTGCAGGGCTCACAGTGTTCAGCGCGGCCCTAAACCCTAAATCCTAAACCCGCAACCCTAAACTTTAAAGGGCTTAGGGTTTAGGGCCGTGAGAGAGAAAGAGACGGAGAGAGAGAGAGAGGGAGAGCGTACCGTTTCGGGCAGCTCTCTGGGTTTCACGTGTTTATGGCGGTTCCTAAGACAAACCCTATAAACCCTAAACCCCAAAGGGATCTTCAGGGTCCTCGGAGCCATTCGTGTTTCGGGGGAGGGAGGGTGTAGAGTTTAGGGTTTAGGGTTGATGTTTGCTGAGCCCTGAAGTACTCATTCGGCCCGACGCGGAGGTACCGGGTACTCCAGGAGAAGTGATCTTCCGAATTGCTTTCACCGCAGAGCGAGGAGCGAAAAACGCTCGGAGCTGCATGTATCAGCCACCCGGGTCTGAATGCAACCGCACACTCTAACATCCTAAACCCTAATCCCTATCAACCTTTGTAAACTCCAAGCGTAAACCTAAATACCACGGGTTCTAAGTAGCGGCCGCTTGTCGCTGCTTCGTGTGAGCCTCTGTTGCCGCAACTTCCTTCGATGCAGGTGTCGGGTACGCGTTCTAGGGTTTAGGTTTTAGGCTTCAGGCTTTAGGGTTTAGGGTTTATGCTTACCAGGTGTACAAGGAGGGAGTTCTTTACCATAGTAGCTGTAGTTGTGGGACTTACAACCCAAGTCATCATACTTGTATCCCCAATGAGGGAGTGCCCATGAAGATGCCCTAAAAACCCCGAAGAGAGGTACCCTGAGGCCCTTATCAGGGAGACCCTACACCCAAATCCCTAAACCCTAAACCCTAAACCCTAAACCCTAAACCTTAAACCCTAAACCCTAAACCCTAAACCCCACACTCTGACTCTGAGTCCATTCAAACTACGGGATGGTGTGGAGGCCATGTGTGCGGCGGTAGCACCAGGGCAGACTTCAAGCCATTTTTCCCGAAGTCTGTCACCCTTGATACTCCTGAATGTGGGGGGGGGGGGGGGGGGGGGGGGGGGGGGGGGGGGGGGTAGGGGCGGGGGTTTAGAGTACAAGCCTCTTGTCAGATTCTTGTCAGATTATGACCGGCGGGATCACTCTTGTATGTACATGAATACGTGATATGCATGTTAGAGACTTCCGAAGCGCATGGCAGGGACCCTCGCGATAGCAGCTCCAACTCCGTTTGGCTGAGTGGCCAGAAGATCCGCAACCTTGAGCACCCCCGGCTATATCTCCCTATATCTCCCTTTGGGTATAAAACCCCAGAGGACATTAAACATATTAGGTTTATTAAGGTTCTAAGGGGAGCACCCCCGCGCAATGTACCCCTGCGCGTCAAGCCGATGCGTTTCACTGCGCCGTACGAAGGGACCGCTCACGCGGTGGATGCGTCACTTGAGAGATCTCGAGAGAGGCTGGGGGTGGCCCAGGCCATGGTGAAGTGAGGGGAGGGGGGGGGGGGGGGGCCCTTCAGCCTAACCCCTAACCCCTAAACCCTAAACCCTAAACCCCTAAACCCTAAACCCCTAAACCCTAAATCCTAAATCCTGAACCGAAGAACTGTTCAAGCTTCAGGGTTTCGAAGTTTTGTCTCTTTAAGCTCACTGCCGACGGCACCAAGTTCAGCACCCTGGCCTGTCCAGGAACCACATACATCATCTAGGGTTTAGGGTTTAGGGTTTAGGGTTTAGGGTTTAGGGTTTAGGGTTTAGGGTTTGGCTGCTGGCGTGCGAGAGCTGGACAGTCCAGAGCTGGACAGTCTTCGTCGCGCGAAGCTCCCAGGCCTAAGGCCCTAGAAACCCGAAATCCCTGTAGTAGCGTTCAGGGTTTAGGGTTCAGGGTGCAGGGTTTAGGGTTTCGGGTTTAGGGTTTAGGGGATTTAAGGATTGGGGTCTAAGGGTTTAGGGTTTATGGGGACTAGGGACATTTCTAACTTTAAGGCCAAGCGCCAGGTGTTCCTCCAGGCCCTGCGCCTTGAACTCAACATCCCAAACCCTAAACCCAACAAGAAAGAAACACCCTAAACCCTAAACCCTAAACCCCAGACCCTCCTACTTTTCGGAAAACCCGACTTTCCGCATGGGGGAGTGAGTATTTGAGTTTTTGGGTTTTAGGTTCACTCAGGGTTTAGGCATCAGCAAATTTGCAACTTCAGCTGAGGTGCAGCTGCGAAACCCTCAACCCTAGACCCAAACCCCCCAGACTCTCTCAAGATCTGAGTATCTCCTTTGCACGCTGAAAGTGTGCAGCCCCGGCAAGCCCAGTCGCAAGGAAAACTGTGAGACGAAACCTCTAAGCCCCAACTCCTAAAACCTCTGAGTTCGAATGCAAAACCGTGCAGCCCTGAACCGCTCTAAACCCTGAACCCATCCCCCGAAGCCCTAAGCCCTGAACACTAAACCCTAAACCCGAAACCCTAAACCCTAGCCCTGAACCCTGTACCTTAAACCCTAAATCCTAAACCCTAAACCCCTACAACCCTGAAGCTTTGGGTGTCTTTGCGGTTCGAAGCCAGGAACCGTGCGGAGCTCGAAGATTTGTGCAAGAGGCGCTTCTTCTTCCGCCAGGCCTGGCTTCAAGATCGGGTTTAGGGAAAAGGGTTTAGGGTTCAGGGTTTAGGGTTTAGGGTTTAGGGTTGAGAGTTTAGGGTTTAGGGGGTTTAGGGTTTACGGTTTAGGGGATTTTGGGTTCAAGGCTTCAAGGGTTCAAGGGTTCAGAGTTCCAGGGCTGAGGATCCCTCAGCGCAGTGTACTACACTGCACCCGAAACCCAGAGAGGGCGGGGATGTTCGAAGTGAAATAATTTTGTTGTCATATGATTTTATTATTATATAGGCTTTCATGTTCCTGTATGTTTTTTGTATCATTATATTGTTATGGCTTATCATTTTAAAATGGGTTTAGGGTTTGATTTGCTATAGAATACCCGTACATCGTTCACCCATTCGTAGTTTAATATCTTTTAGTTTTCTTAGTAGCGAACGCAGAGAAGTAGTTTTCAGGGGACCCCTCCGGACACCCCAAACAGTCCGAAATCCTGAAAAGCCGGCGAACTTGTCTTTACCGAGATCATTTGGGATGTCCCCCCCCTTATTATAACAATCCTTCTTGGGGATTATAGTACCCGCTACTATAATCCCTAGTCAAGGACTGTTAGTATACGGGGGAGCATCCCAAGAGGTCATTGCCTACATCATCGCCCTGATTCCTTTTTAATTTGGGGCTTCGGGTTTCGGGTGTATGGTTGAGGTTTTAGGTTATCCCGAGCGCCCATTGAAATCATACAGGCCCTGCAACACCCAAACCCTAAACCCCAAACCCTAAACCTCAAACCCTTCTTCTCAAACTCCGTATAACCCCTAAACCTCAAACCTTAAAGCCCAAACCAACCCCTAAACCCCGGCTTTCCAATTCCCGACGTCCAGGGCTCCGAAATCTACGGGGGCGTCAGCGGCTTCTACACTTATGGCCCGCCGGGGTGCGCTCTGAAGACGAGCCATGGGCGGACTTGGGGTTTCTAGGGTTTAGGGTTCACCCCCCCCCCCCCCCCCCCCCAAGGGTTTTCCCTTGACATACTCGCAACATGTCCCTTACACTCCCAAAGATTTCTTCAAAAGGGTCCCCAACCCAAGGTACATCCTGATAGGTCCAAGGTAGGACTCCTAAGAGAAGAGTTTGTGGGTTTAGAGTCTTCCAGTTAGGCCCTAAGCGTTGTTTAGTGTTTAGGGTTGCGGGTCCCGCTGTCACAGCCTAGGAACATCATCCGCAAGTGGCGGAAGCACTTTCTCATCGAGGCTGGTGGGTGAGAGCTTACTGGATACAGCTATCTTAGGTCTTAGGGCTTAGGGTATCACCATACAATCCCGAGAATAGGCTTAAAGCCAACGACCCACAATGCCCTCTTAATTCACAATTTCTGGCACCACTTTGTAAAAATTGCTTTGGGCCTCGCCCACCCTGTGACCTTGAGACACATGAACCCCAACATTGGGATCATATAGTCCTCCTGCTGAAGAGTATGGAGGGTTTAGGGTTTGAAGAGGATGGGACACTCTCAATGTGAGCACCTGTACACGTGTAACGCCTCACGCCTAAGGGTTTGAAGGTATGGCTGTGCTAGGTTTTCTTTCGTCCTGTGGGTGCTTGTTTGTTGCAGTGTTGATGGGGTGGAAACAGAGGCCGGGATGTACTCGTTCTGCACATGTTGGGCAAGTTGGGCGCGGAAAGCCTACATCCCTAAACCCTAAACCCTAAACCCTAAACCCTAAACCCTAAACCCTAGACCCTAGACCCTAGACTCTAGACCCGATGGTCCTTGTTGAAGTGCCAGCCAGGACCGCATGATGGAGATCGAGGACGGAAACCTCGCCGCCATGGGCTCACCCAAAGCCCCCAAAGCCTAAACCCCGAAACCCCGAAGCCCCTAAACCCTAAACCCTAAACCCTAAACCCTAAACCCTAAACCCTAAAACCTAGACCAACATTCGAACATGGAATGAATTAGAATGTGTCCGTAGGGTTCCTCCAATCCTCACAGTAATGGACCACAATAAACCCTAAGCCCTAAACCTCAAACCCCAACAGGGCTGACGGCTCCAGAGCGTGACCCTCCGACAAGGTTGCGGCTTTACTAGGGGAGACGAGGGATACTCTCGGCAAGAGCCCCTACTTGAAACCAACGCCATCAGGGGTTTGATGGTTGAGGGTTTAGGGTTTAGGGATAGTTAGTCCGAGGTTGGTCGGTTCAGATGCACCGAACCCTACGACCCCCCCACACGCAATCGCTGCACAGCGAAGAAACCTAGTTCCTGTCTCCGTGAACTGCGCAGCCCCACGACTTTGCAAGTACACATCAGTCGCTCAATGCTGCGCGAAGTCCGCGACAGGGTAGGGGGTTTAGGGTTTAGGGTTTTGGGTTTTGGGGTCTAGGGTTTAGGGGCTGATATTCCTGCAGGACACCAACATCATGCCACACCCGGTCCTCAAGGCCTTGGGCGGACCGGGCATGGGGGTGCTAAAGGGCAACCCTAAACCCTAAACCCTAAACCCTAAACCCTAAACCCTAAACCCTAAACCCTAAACCCTAAACCCTAAACCCTCAACCCCAACCCTGAAGCAAGATCAAGGATCCCTAAAACTTGATCGCCAAATGCACAAAACTTTAAGAAACCCAGAAACCCCGAAACTCGTACTTTAGGGTTTAGGGTTTAGAGTTTAGGGTTTAGGGTTTAGGGCATCCGACATCTCGCAAAAGTCCCTTGACTGATGCCCCCTCCCCCTCCCCCCCCTCCCCCCCCCCCCCCCCCCCCCGGCCCGAACCTCCGAAACCCAACCGCGCAAGATGCAGGGCTTTCGGATTTAAAGGTTTATGTTGCCTGTTGCGGTTTTCTGGTTTCTGGGGCTTTAGGGCCTCATCGTTTGAGAGTTGTAGGGTCCCAATACCCTAAACCCCTACCAGTAGGACCTACCCTAAACAACCCTAAACCCGAAACCCCAAAGCCCAAATCCCTAATCCCAAAACCCCCGGCCAGGCTTCTGGCCACGTCGATCGCTTCAGCGACTTCCTTGTCCGGGACGTCCAGGAAACCGGGCCTTCGTAGTCGAAATATCAAAACAAACTATAGGGTTTAGGGTTAGGGTTTAGGGTTTCGGTTTATGGGTTTTGGGCTTAGAATGTGCAAGAGCCTTTTGCGGGGTAGCTGTAAAATCCCTTTAAGTTCAGTTAAGTTTTGAGTTTCCTTCAGAAAACGGACAAGCAATGCAAGGGTCTGGGACAGCCCTCCACAAATACCCCTAAACCCTAAACCTTAAACCCTAAACCCTAATCCTTAAACCCTAAACCCTCAACCTTAAACCCTAAACCCTCAACCTTAAACCCTAAACCCTAGACCCTAAACCCTAAACTCCCCTTCCCAAGATGCTCTGAGCTAGGCTTGTAAGTTTCAGGGATGTCCTGGGAAATCATTCGGAGAGTTTGCTAGTTACCCTTCACTGCCTCAACGGTATACTTCAGCACTCAGGGCTTTGGGGGCAGCCCTCTACAAGTTATTACATTGGTAGCTCTCTAAAGAAGGGTCTGTTTTGGGTACAATCATGCCTAGCCCTAAACCCGAAACCCTAAACCCTAAATCCTAAACCCTAAACCCTAAACCCAGCAGCGTAGTTACCCTTCACTGCCTAAACGCTATGCTTCAGCACTCTTGTACATTCTGCTGCCTTGGCTCCATGCCCACCCTGAACTCCATCCCGAAGCCCAAACGTCACAACGCAGACTACGTAAGTTGGGTTTAGGGTTTAGGGTTTAGGGTTTAGGGTTTAGGGTTTAGGGTTTAGGGTTTAGGGTTTAGGGTTTAGGGTTTAGGGTTTAGGGTTTAGGGTTTAGGGTTTAGGGTTTAGGGTTTGGGAAATTTAAAACAGCAATTCGATGTGGCCACAGCTTGGACGAGTGGCTCGGCCATGCTGACATCGAGAAGGCTTTCAAGACATGCATTGGCGAGGTGGAGAGCCAGGCGGCAGAGAAAGCGGCTGCGGCGTTTCAAGGCGGTGTCGTCACATCCTCGTTGTGACATTTCCTTATCTGTGCTTATCAGGGACCCTAAAGCCGAAGCCCTAGATACACATTTTTGTTCGAAGGGTGTAGAGGCCAACCCAGACCAAATTTCCCGACCCTTTCCTCGAAATCGCACTGACACCGCAGCAGAACTTGATATAGGTGCCTTAATGGATAGAGTAGGGTTTTGAGGGTTTTGCTGGTATACTTACATAGGGGCCATAAGGTAATTGTTCCGACCCCTATACTACAGTAATGCTGCGCCACAGCGTTCTGTGGCCTGTGTGGTCTGGGTAGTTTCGTCCATGTACCTCTGAAGAGACCCCCTGTACCCATATAAATGCCCATTTTGGAAGCCTCAGCGGCACCAACCAAACACTCAGATTTGGGGAGCTCGTGTTTTGGGGGAGGAGGGTTTTTTTAGGGCGTTTGGGTGTGGAGTTTAACGTTTAAGGTTTACACGGAACATGGGGGTGCTAACCTACCCCTACCATAACTAAGCCTTTCAAGCTGACTTTTAGGAGCCAAAGCAAGACTGCAACAGCCCTGAATCAGCTTTGGGTTAAGGATTCTCGCGGGGGGAAAACCCTAGACCCTAAAGTCAACAAAAACAGTGAAGATGATAATATGTTAATACAGATGCAAGACGACCAGGACGAGCGGAAGTTTTTCAGGGCCGACAAGTTGCTGGAGGAGCGGGCGGGTTTGGCGTGGTCGGAGTCTTTGAGTAAGCCTAACCCTAAAACCCTAGCTTTTGGCCAAGTCGTCGTCAGCGGGAAACAGCAGCATGAGCCGACCGCTGTGAAAATGAGGCCTGTGTGTGTGTGTGTGTTTGTTTCATGTTTGTGTGGAACAATGCATGGATAGACATACATATATATATATTCATTTATTTACATAGACAACACACACATACACATATACATATATATATATATACATATATATATATATATATTTATTATTTATTTATTCATTTATTTATTTATGCATTTTTTTTTCTATTTGTTTGTGTGGGCAGAGGGAGCTTTAGAGTTAACTACATGTGCACACCGTTTTTTGGAAGCCAAGCTTAAGATGCCGCAGCTTTGGGCTTCCAACCCTTACCCTCCCCCCCGCCGCCCACGGACTCCCTAAACCCTAAACCCTAAACCCTAAACCCTAAACCCTAAACCCTAAACCCTAAACCCCAAACAAAGGATGTCATGGAAGAGAAGCTGAAGGCGAGCTGGGCGTTTTCGTTGGGCTTCTGTTTGTGGCAGGGCGCTTTTCCCGCGAGTTTTCCCGGACGCTGCGCCAAGTGAGCAAGACCACTTCGTCCCTTTTTGGGGTGTCTCCTCCCTCTCCCCCCTCCCACCCTCCCTGAGCCCTAAGCCCTAAGCCCTAAGCCCTAAGCCCCAAGCCCCAAGCCCTAAGCCCTAAGCCCTAAGCCCTAAGCCCTAAGCCCTAATGTCATGTCAGCCTCGCATGACGCTGTGAAAGCTCTGGCTTGCAGACGGTTTAGGTTTTGGGTTTACGGACTCAGCTTTAGGCTTTAGGTTCCACTCACGCAGCTCACGGAAGCACTGGCGCAGGAAAAGGGCCTCGCAGAGGACAAGGTGAAAGAGTACACAGTTGTAAGGCAGGGTGGACCTGCACAAGAGAGTCAAGAATACCCTTATTGGGGGTCCCGATTATAAGGGACCGATTGTGGGAAACCCCCCACATTGGGTTGGGTTTGCAAGTTGTGTTTGGAGTAATTTCCCGGAGCTGGGTGATTGAATCAAGACCTTGCCGGGCTGACATGAATGCAGGCGGTCTATGTTTTTCGAGTTGCCCCGATGCTGCTGGTGTGGCAGGAACCAAGCAGATGCCTACTCGCAAGAAGAGATCACCGAGATCTTCAGGAGCTGCAGTCCCACAGTTCGGGATTCTGGTTCAATCTTCAGGGTGTGTAGGGTTCAGTGTTTATGATTCAGGGTCTCGGGGTGGTAGGGTTTCTGGCTTTGGTGCCGGCGTTGATGGCTGAGTAATCTCATATCGGCCGCAGAAATTTGGCCCTAAACTTCAAACCCGAAACCCAACCCCAAACAGCCGTGAACCCCCAGAAGCCCAAAAATCACTGCTCCGGTTAAATTTCGTAGGGCCTCTGTTATAGCGCACACATTCATTACAGGCTCGGGCACCGCAAAGGCACCGACTCCAGTGCTTTAGCAAAACCGTTTGGCTCAAATTCGGGATTATCAACCCTAAACCCTAACCCTAAACTCTCAGGTCTTAAGGGGTTGCGGTTCAACAAGGATGTGCCTTCAGTTCTCACACGAAGAACCGCCCTATAATTGGGCGGGGGGGGGGGGCTGCTTGGGCTGCGGGCCCCCTTTGGCGGGGGGGGGGGGGGGGGGGGGGGGGGCTTGAGGGTTCAGGGTTACAGGTTGAGGGTTTAGGGTTTGTAGGGTTTGGCGTTTAGGGTTTAGGGGTTTGTTCAGGGTTTAGGGTCTTGGGGGCTTTCGGCCTCACAGGTGCTTGCGGCATTCGGGCTTTGTAGGGGCTCGAGGTTTCAATTTGGGGAGGACGAAGCCGTGCAAGTCATCTCGACATCAGGGGTTAGCCCAATCACTGAACCCTAAGCCCTAAACCCGAAGGGTTTTGAAATCACCCTAGCCCCTAAACCTTAAACCCTAAACCCTAAAACCTAAACCCTAGACCCTAAACCCTAAACCCTAAACCGCAATAATCAGGTTTAGGGTTGGTCCAGGGTAATGAAATCCGAAGCCCTCAGCTCTTGCAGGAAGTACGACATCCGATCACCCGAGGCCGCGCCCCTGGCACCTGCTTGGGGTGCAGGGCCTCTCAGGGTTTAGGGTTTAGGGTTTAGGGTTTAGGGTTTAGGGTTTAGGGTTTAGGGTTTAGGGTTTAGGGTTTAGGGCCTCTGGGGGGTCTCAGGGGTAGCTTTGAGCAGATTTCCTGCTTTAATCCCCTATCTAATTCTTGGAAAGCCATAAACAATTAACTCTTCCAGGGCCCCCAAACCCACCCCAGTTTAGGAATTAGAGCTATTTGAGGCTCATTTGGAGGTGAGGACTGCGGAGATGGGAATTCTGCCTTTGCAACTGGTCGTATCGAAATATAGGAGTGCGGGTGCAACAGGAGCCGGCGTGAAAGATAGGCCCTTCATGGGTACCCTGACCATAAGCTGACGGGTAACCCCCCCCCAGCCTACAAGGAGAGCCCCTCCCCTTACTATACTAACTGTTGTGAAGGGGCTTACAACTTAAATGATCAACTGACAAACCAATGTAGGCCCTTATCACGTATAACCCAAGTAAGGGTCCTTGTCAGTTTACGTACAGCTAGGGGCCTCTATTAAACACATGGGTTGGCTTGGGCTTCCTGCCTCGAAGAGCGGCTTTTGGGGCCTAAACCCTAGGGTTTAGGGTTTAGGGTTTAGGGTTTAGGGTTTAGGGTTTGAAATCCGCAGTCTGGCAACAAGCTGACCGACCCGGAGCCCTTCAACTTGATGCGACTCTGGCCGCAGAATTTGGGCTCCTGGGAGGGGGTTTAGGGTTTAGGGTTTAGGGCTTACGGTTTAGGGTTTAGGGTTTAGAGGGGGGGGGGGGGGGGGGGGGGGGGGAGGGGAAGGGAAGGGGGAGAAGGTGGGGGGCGGGCTCAAAGAAATGTTTATTCCTTACACCTTGGAGTCTTAGAGTTTACCAACAAGGCCCCCGAACTTGGAGCAACTAGCTCGAGATGTTTGTATGCATGGATAAGCATAGGGTAATCTGCTAGTGTGTATAGGATTTGGATAGGCATACGACCGTCAGGAAGATGGTATTGTTTGCGAAAATGTGGTTTGGGGTTTAGGGAAAGCCCTAAACCGGTCAGAGCTACTTGGGACTGACATGGAAGAAAGAGGAGTCGTGGTTTGAAGCTTGGAGCTTGGAAGGGACCTTATCTGCACCGATCCGAGCCCACGATGCAGATTGCGGGACGTCAAGGAGGATAGTTCGACGTTTTCGGGCTTGTACAAGAAAACATAAACCCTAAACCCTAAACCCTAAACCCTAAACCCTAAACCCCTAAACCCGAAACCACCCTACCCTGAACCCGAGACCCTAACCCCCCCAAACCGTCGCCATCCCCAACACTTCGTGGAACGCTCGAGGTTTCCCACGCCCATTGGCCCGGCGGGCTTGATCCAAGGGCGCGCCGTGGGAGGGCTTAGGGTCTAGAGCACGGGCCGCCCATACCACTAGGGTTTAGGGGTTTAGGGGTTTAGGGGTTTAGGGGTTTAGGGGTTTAGGGGTTTAGGGGTTTAGGGGTTTAGGGGTTTAGGGGTTTAGGGGTTTAGGGTTTAGGGTTAAGGGCCTTTTAACCCTAAGTTATGTTAAGTTCTCAAATGTAGGGCCCTTATGAGCGTTATCACTCTGCTAGTAACGGAGGGTGCCCTCCTTACAGGGACTTGGTATCCTAAACCCTGTGCAACACTAAGCCCTCGAAGCCCAAAGCGTGGGATCCATGGCATGAAGGCTTTGAGCTTTGCCTCTGAATACTTTCGGGGGGATACCACCGATACCTGCTCAAAGGCTACTGCGCCCCGTCCTTTAGTAATTTAGGTTTTAGAGGTAGCCATCTGTGCCCATGCAGTAGTCACACACAGCTGTGATTCCGTGATCTTGGTGGCCCGGCGGTACCTTTTCTTTTTTGGTTCCAAGTTCCCTTATGAAGTAGCCAACCCCCCAAAATGGCGCCCTTCATATAATATGGTTACTGGGCCACCAAGTGATCATGCTTAAACCTAAACCCCAAACCCCAAACCCTAAACCCTAAACCCTAAACCCTAAACCCTAAACCCTAAACAACTACAATCTCTGTGAATATTGACATGGTGTCTGCTGCATGGGCTCGCGCAGGTATCTCCGCCCGGAGACGGCACAGGGTATCTTCCTGAACTACAAGTTGGCGGCCTAGCTGGGGTTTAGGGTTTAGGGTTTAGGGTTTAGGGTTTAGGGTTTAGGGTTTAGGGTTTAGGGTTTAGGGTTTAGGGTTTAGGGTTTAGGGTTTAGGGTTTAGGGTTTGGGTTCAGGGCCCCCGTTCTGCGACATATGCTCATTACTAGGATCTGTACTATCGCACCAGCGAGAGTCCTCCCGCTGTTGTTGAATAGTTTTTTCTGTTTGCTCTGTCTTGTTCCCCTCCCCTTTTCGGTTCTCCAGGAATTGATGGCTGCAGCGCCTGACGGCATTCGTGAAATATGCTCTGTTTTCCTGTATGCTTGTTTTTTCCCTCCTCCACCCCGTTTTCGCTGAAGTTTTGAGCCTCATGTCTCTGTTTAATGCATGTGTTTAGTGGCTGGCTGAGCTAAACACATTGCCTGCACTGTTTTTGAGGCGCACGCGGAGAGCATGCCGCTCAATGCGGCAATGCGCTCTTCTTCCAGCCCCAAAGCCTAAACCATGAACGCGAAATCCTAAGCCACAGAGCCCGAACTGTCTGCGGCTTTTGTAGGCTTCAAGTCCTCTTGACATGTGCCGGGGGGGGGTCCCGCTGGTGAGCCTGCAACCTTTAAACCTCTAGGGCATACACTGGGGTGAGGCCCCCGCGGGGGGAGGTGGGGGTGGGGTATCAAGGGTATTTCTAGAGGGTGCTTGGGTGGGTGGGGGGGGGGGGGGATGGAAACCCTAAACCCTAAACCCGCCACTTCATTCACTTGAGTCATACTCGGACCCCTAAGGACGTACCCCCTCAAGAGCTTCCCTTAATCTTCCTAATCTGGCCCTTACAGTCCCTTAGAGGACCTTTAAACCGGGCCACCAAACCTCAGGGTACGACCTTAGGGGTCCGGTTTAGGGTTTGGGGTTTAGGGTTTAGGGTTTAATTGGGGTTTACGGTTTAGGGTTTAGGGGTCCGAGGTAAAGCCCCATGATTCGTGCTGGCTCCAGGTTTTGTCTCGAGCAGAATGCCGGACGCTTGCCCTTTGGCGTTGCCCAGGCGATGCCCACAACCGACATCCAAGGGCTGAGGGTCGAAGCACAGGTCTAGGTCTAGTACCCCTAAAACCCCTAAACCCCAAACCCCAACCTCTAAACCCTAAACCCTAAACCCTAAACCCTAAACCCTAAACCCTAAACCCTAAACCCTAAACCCTAAACCCTAAACCCTAAACCCTAAACCCTAAACCCTAAACCCTAAACCCTAAACCCTAAACCCTTTGTGAGGGTTGCAGAAGATGTTTTTTTTTTTTTTTGAAATGGCTGTTGAAGCCTTAGCCCTGGACCTTAAGATCCTTAAGCATGACACCCGAAGCCCAACTCCCCCTGAAACCTTCAAACTCACCTCTGAGAGCCTCCCTTTATAGGGTTCTTAAGGGAGGGTGGATCATGGGGGTAGGTAACTAGAGTTAGTTTTAGGGTTTAGGGTTTAGGGTTTAGGGTTTAGGGTTTAGGGTTTAGGGTTTAGGGTTAGGGCTCCGAGGTTCATGGGGCTCGGGGAGGAGTAGGGAGTGTACGAAACCTTGGGTTACATGCCCCCTTGAACCCCCGTCCCTCAAGAACCCAAACCCTGAAATCCCTTATTTTGGCAGTGCGATTGAGCTCTTGGTTTGCTCTGACCCGTGTTTCGGGTTTAGGGTTCGCGGTTCATGATTGTTGTTTATGGGTTGCGGAGTAAAGAATGGATCCTTGCAAGAGACTTTTTTTTTCAGAGGGTGTCTAAATTTCAAACCTAGATAGAGCCTATCCTCGCTAAACCCTATACCTTAAAAAAGATTTCAAAAGGTTCTTCGGTGGTTAGAGTGTGTGGTTGAGGGTTTAGGGTTTAGGGCTTGGGGTTTAGGGTTGGGTGACGGGGTTCAGGGTTTAGGGTTTAGGTTCACAAAGCCCAAGCTCTGCGACATGACAATGCCAGGCCCTACAGCCTAAACCCTCCCTGCAAGTAGGCGCCCCCATGATGCAAACGATGCCTAAAGGAATTAAACCAATGCCAGCAAGACGTACAGCCCTCTTTAGGGCCCCGATAACTGAACTTCTAACTTGCGGGCTACATCCTGAGAACCCTAAACCCTAAACCCTAAACCCTGAGCCCCAAACCCTGAACCCTACTTGCAAACAAAAAAAGCGAAGGTGGGCAAATCCTTCCGGAACGAGATTGCCCCAAGACAGGGCCTCACGCGACAGCGGGAGTTCACGCAGGTGGCTAGAGCGGTCTCGGGGTTTAGGATTTCGGGTTTGTGGGTTGGTTCGGGGTTCGGGGTCTGAACCCTCCACCTGGATCTGTAATGAAGAGTGCAAGCCCTGGCGCAGCTTCAGGGTTTCGAGTATTTGCTTAATCCCGAATTACACCTAAACCTCACCTAAACCCAAAAAATTAGAGGTCCCTCCCTAAACCCTAAACCTTAAACCCTGAACCCTGAACCCGGACCCTGAACCCTGAACCCTGAACCCTGAACCTTGAACCCTAAACCTTAAACCCTAAACCCTAAACCCAAGCCTTAGGGTTCAAGGTTTAGGGTTGGGAATTTAGGGCAACATACCGTTTCAGCAGCAGTTCCATGAGCCACATGGAGGGCTGGTGTAGTCAGAAAAGGGCTGCTTGGATTTCAGAGCCAAGCCCCAAATCCTAAGCTTCAGAATTCAAGGTTTAGGGTTTAGGGTTTAGGGTTTAGGGTTTAGGGTTTAGGGTTTAGGGTTTAGGGTTTAGGGTTTAGGGTTTAGGGTTTAGGGTTTAGGGTTTAGGGTTAGACCCTAGTAGGGTTTGTAGTTTGTAGTTAAGGCTTGTGGCGCCTAGGGGTCTTTACATGGCTAGGCTCCATGGCTTGCCACCTGATCGGGCACTCGTAGGTTCAGGGGTACTCGGTGGTGCTTTACAAGGCACTGTGTTGGACCCCTAGAACCTTATTCCCCTGGTAAAACCTCTATACTTAATAATAATAACAAGGCAGCTGAAAATTATAAATTTATAGCTACCCCTCGGAGTGCAGCCAAGGGTAGCTCTGAGAAGTGTGATGTGTACCTGAAGGTTTCAGGTTTCAACCCTAAGCTCTGAACCCGAAACCCTGCGCCCGCTGACCCCCCTAAGCCACCCCGCTTGGAAAGTACCAGTGAGCCTTGAAGTAGCCAGGCTGAGATTGAGTGGTTCGTGAAGCCGAACGCCAAGGACATGAAGAAGTTCAAGGCTTCGTCTGCGTTGGTTTTAGGGTTTAGGGTAACCCTAAACCCTAAACCCTAAACCCTAAACCCTAAACCCTAGGGTTGAGGGGCAGTTCTTTCGGTTGGTGGGAATTGAATTTGGAGGTCTCCAAAAAAGAGGGTTGCCCCCCCGGAGTCGATCACGCTGAAACGGACTCAAAAAAAACGAGACCTGACTCTTCAAGAAGCCTCCCATGGTCCTCCCCAAAGTCCTCAACCCTTTGCCTACCGTCTGGGTTCAGGGTTTTAGGGTTTAGGGTTTAGGGTTTAGGGTTTTAGGGTTTAGGGTTTAGGGTTTAGGGTTTAGGGTTTCGGGTTCAGCCTTCGGCCCTGAAGCCCGACTCGTCAGCCACTTCCTCTGTGCAGGTTCGCCTGAACCGAAATGCCCCAATCTCTAAACCCCTGAACCCTGAGCCCTAAACCCTAAACCACAACCCGCAGCCCCTAAACCTGAACTCCGAAGAGATGCCCTAAACCCTAAACCCTAAACCCCAAACCAGGCGGTGAAGTCTCTAGAGCTGCTTCTTTTTTCTTCGGACCAGCAGCTTGCCGGAGGGCTCGGGGCCCTGATCGGAGACTTCAGGGTTCAGGATTCAAGGGTTTCAGGTTTAGGGTTTATAGGGTTTAAGGTTATAATTAGGGCTGCTTAAGGTTTAGGGTTTAAGGTTTAGGGTTTAGGGTTGAAGAGCGATTTTAGTGCTTTCAGAGCTTTTCGTGGCAGAGGTTTCGAAGTTGCGAAGCGGGTTGTGGGAGGGGGGGGGGGGCGGGGGGGGGGGGGGGGGGGGGACCCTAAACCCTAAACCCTAAACCCCAAACCCTAAACCCTAAACCCTCAACCCTAAACCCTAAACCTGAACCCTAAACCCTAAACCCTAAACCCTCAACCCTCAACCCTAAACCCTAAACCCTAAACCCTAAACCCTAAACCCTGAACCCTGAACCCTGAACCCTGAACCCTGAACCCTGAACCCTGCCATGGTTAAACCCTGAACCCGCTTGTGGGATCCCATGCTCACTTCGGCCTGCTCTTTTTTTTGGGGCGTGGGATGGCATGGGACACCCGAAACCCTAAACCCGACACCCTAAAACCCGAAACCCTCGACCACATGCTCCCAGGTCTCCCAAGAAGGTCGCCATTGGCGATGCGGTGGCGAGACGCTCCGCTGCCTTCAAGAGGGAGCAGATCGGGGAGGGGGGCAGGGTTTAGGGTTTTGGGTTTCGTGTTTGAGGTTTAGGAGTTGTGTGCCTTCTTTTGGTAGGGGGGTGACGGGGTGGGGGGAGGGGGTCTGTGACAATTGAGCCCCATATTCCGTTGAGGTGGGATGGTGAACAACGAGACCCTTGGCTACTTCATCGCTCGGTGAGGGCCTCAGTGGCTGCGACTTGGGCACCCCCTGATTTCCAAGCCCTCAACCCATACCCTGCACGCCCTCAACCCTGAATCCTTTCGTCCTTCAGAACCCTAAGGCGCACAAGCCCTCAGTCCTCGGCCCTCTTCTTCCCTGATTCCTAAACCCGAAACCCTAAACCCTAAACCCTAAACCCTAAACCCTAAACCCTAAACCCTAAACCCTAAACCCTAAACCCCCAAGATCCTAGACCAAGCCCCAATTAAACCTACAGTAAGGTATCATGTGCAAACTTGGTCTCGGTAGGTGGGGCGGTGGATGATCCAAGGCTCATGTAGGTGTGTGTTTCGTGTTTTGGGTGTAAGGTTTATAGGGTTTGGTTTTGGGACATCTACAACCCAACCCTAAATCTTCTCAAACCATGCCTGAAGTCCATAATCACGGGGTCGTGGCCACCGAATATACCCCCAAAACGAAACAATCCTGATTTTAGGGACCCCAGAAAAGGTACTTCGATTTTGGGAAACCCTTCATTTCCGGCCCACCAAGGACGTACCTCTTCCTCGTGAGCCTTGGGATCAAGCCCGATCACTGCCGCTTTCGCCGGGCGGCCAAGAGCGCGAGCAGCAGTGTTTGAAAGCATCTCCTACACCCTAAAGCCTAAACCCGAAACCCTAAACCCCAAACCCTCAGCCTAAACCCTCAGGCCCGTGTAGTTGAAAGTAGAGCCCAAATCCCTGAACTAGACTTAGCATAGTAAGGAGCCTTCTGACCCTAAGCCTTTATCCAAGCCTTAGGCAGAGAGGCCTCATTCATTGGGGGGTTTAGGGGTTTTTTTCAGCTCCAAGCCCTAAACCCCCCCCCCCCCCCCCGCCCCCCAATACCCGAAGTAAAGACCATCCTGAAGGGGAAGGGTGGGCGTTCTAGGCCAACTCGGACATGTAGTTGTAAGGGTTAGATGCGCCTTACACAGGGGCGCAAGTACTGTCACCCTATGTGCGGCCCGATGTATTAGCGTTACAAAAACCCTAAACCCTAAACCCTAAACCCCCTAGTGTACAGGTCAGCACCTGCCAACAGAGATGGCGCACTACGCGACTGACTGCAGGGGCCCTGGGATCGGGTTCCTGGTACAACGAGGGCACTTCCTAGTTAAATGTGCGGTTAGGGTTTAGGGTTTCGGGTTTAGGGTTTAGGGTTTGGGGTTTAGGGTTCAGGGTTAGGGTTTAGGATTTAGGGTTTAGGGCTTAGGGTTGGCGTGAGTGCTTTAAGGCCCCTTTATTCGTTATTTGGGGTTGAGGGAGATTTTGTTTGATCAGGCTCAGGATTGTGAATTACACCCAAAACACTGAAGCCATTGGTTCCGAGGGCTTTAGCTGGCCAAGCTGGATGCGGGATCTGGGCTTACTAGTGTTCAGGGCCTTCCAGGGTCTAGCTGTAAGCCCAGGGTTCAGGGTTTAGGGTTTAGGGTTTCGGGTTTCGGGTTCAGGGTTTCTTAGGCTTAAGTTCAAGAATGCACGTTGTTGCCTGTTGGCACGGGCCACTCCGAAACAGGGCCCACCCATGCCCACTTCCCCCGACGCACAACTAAAGCACATACCTGGTGACAAGATGAATGGAGGACCCAGAGTAGGCCCTCATTCCCTTTTTTGGGGTCTTAAGGTTCTCTTCTAGGCCCCTTTCAGGCCTTTAACCCAAAAAGGGCACCCTTTTGTATTCCAGGCTACTCCTGGGTCTAGTGGACCAGCGCCTCGAACGCTAGCCCCTTGCAAATAAACGGCAAGGAACCCATGAAGGGGCCAGATAAATAGTGCTAGAACCTTGAACCAGAAGCTTGAACCTAGACCCTCGGCAGGAAAAACAATCATGTTCTTTATTTAACGCTAAACCCTAAACCCTAAACCCCAAATCCTAAACCCCAAACCCTAAACCCCCAACCCCTAAACCCTAAACCCTAAACCCTAAACCCTAAACGGCTTTCTCGCCTTTTCGGCCGCGTTTTGAAGCTGGATGGCTCCCCCAAGGCTGGGATGCAGAGATCGAGACCTGCTATGGCTGGCTGGAGCGGGCGGCCCCAGGAGTTAGGGTTTAGGGTTTAGGGTTTGGGGTTTGGGGGTTTTGGGGTGTGGGGTTTGGGGTTTTTAGGGTTTAGGGTTTGGGGTGTAGGGCGGGTTTATAGGGTGTAGGGTTTGGGGTTTGGGGTTTAGGGTTTAGGGTTCGGGGTTTAGGGTTTGGGGCTTAGGGTTTATAGGGTGTTTAGGGTTTAGGGTGTAGGGGTTTAGGGTTTTTATTGGGTTTTCGGGTGTAGGCGATTTGAGTTTTAGGGCTTGGGGTTTAGGTGAATGGGTGTTGAGGGGTTTTGGGTTTGGGGTTTAGCGTGTAGCCACAAACCCGAAATCTCGCACCCTGGGGCCTTGGGTCTTCTTGAATTGTGGTTTGTGGTCCCTAAACCCTAAACTCTAAACCCTAAACCCTAAACCCTCAACCCTAAACCCGGGCTTCTGATGTCTTTACGAGGGCATGAGGCTACCTGCGGGTATTTAGGGCAACCCTAAACCCTAAACCCTAAACCCTAAACCCTAAACCCTAAACCCTAAACCCTAAACCTCTAGGACAAGATAGGCTCTCGGAACTTTGGCATGCAGATGGTCTTTCGGAGGTCTGCCGGGCAACCGTTTTCATGTTTTGGGGCTCAGGGCTGCGGAGAAGCTGAGCTTCTTGCATAAACCCTAAACCCTAAACCCTAAACCCTAGGCCCAAAAAAATCTAAGCTTACCCTAGCTAGGACGAGTAGGCCCTCATTCCCCTGTTTTAGGGTTTAGGTTCCCTTATAAGCCCCTTCAAAGCAAAAAGGGCACCCTTTTCATTGGGTTACAGTCACTCTAAGCTTACCTTAACCTTTAACCCTAAACCCTAAACTTTAAACCCGAAAATCCTAAACCCTGAACCCTCAACCCTCAACCCTCAACCCTCACCCTAAACCCTAAACCCTAAACCCTAAACCCTAAACCCTAAACCCTAAACCCTAAACCCCAACCCCTAACCCAAACCCCAAACCCTAAACCCTAAACCCTAAAATCCCTTCATGAGGTGCGTGGGCATTGCAGACCGGGCCTGCTTCGACCTCTCAGCGCACGCGAAGGCCTTTAACTACTCGTTTGGGGACCCTCTTAAAACCTAACCGCCCTGAAACCCAAAAACCCTAAACTAAGCAAAGCCTAAGCCCTAAATCCTAAACCCTAAACCCTAAACCCTAAACCCTGAACCCTGAACCCTGAACCCTGAACCCTGAACCCTGAACCCTGAACCCTGAACCCAGAACCCTGAACCCTGAACCCTGAACCCTGAACCCTGAACCCTGAACCCTGAACCCTGAACCCTAAACCCTAAACCCTAAACCCTAAACCCTAAACCCTACCCTAGACCCCAAGCCCTAAGCCCTAACCCTAAACCCTAACCGCTAAACCCTAAACCCTAAACCCTAAACCCGAAACCCTAAACCCTACATACCTCCGAAGCCCACATCCTAGAGCCTGCAGGGAATCCTGTGTTCAGAAGCAACATCGCCTGCTCCAATCTAGGGAACCTGCAACCTCTGGTCTTTATGCTTTAGGGTTCAGTGCGTAGGTTTCACGAAGCAGGTTTGGGCAGTGGTGCGTGGTGGGTTACATCCTTGAGAACCCCACAGCCCCCCAAAATAGGCAGTGCCCGCACAGAGTCTAAGGGTAGTTGCATGGTCCCTTAATATGGCCCCCTTACCTTCTTTAACGGGTTCTGAAGTAAGGGCCCTTGGGTTCGATTATAAGGGGTATATGAGGGGTCCCCTTGTAAGGGCCCATATTAAGGGACCATGTAACTGATTTTAGAAACCCTGAACCCCAAACCCCAGACCCTAAACCCTAAACCCTAAACCCCAAGACAGAGGCAGCAAAAGTCGATCTCGCCTTCCGGGAAACACTGGAGAAGCCCATCGAGATGGAAGTGCTGCGGCTCACGAAGGACTCCCCCCAAGGGTCCATGTACCTTATTATTCTGCACTTGGGCCTTGAAACCCTAAACCCTAAACTTTGAGGCCCAAGTATTCCTTATTTAGGTACATGGACCCTGAAGGTCCTGCTTCGAGGTTCATGGTGCTTATCAAACTCAATTATAACTGTACTTATAACCCACTCATTAAGCCCCTTAAGTGCCCTAACATGGTTATAAGTACAGTTATAAGTACAGTTACAAGTGCAGTTACAAGTGCAGTTATGAGTACAGTAACCCTAAGCCCTAAACCCTAAACCCTAAACCCTAAACCATTGGTTAATAAGTACCACGAACCTCCAAGAGCCCTGAAACGCCGAGAGTTGCCCAAGGTCCTTCGGCTGGCTTGCGGTTTAGGGTTTAGGGTTTAGGGTTTAGGGTTTAGGGTTTAGGGTTTAGGGTTTAGGGTGTGGGGTTTAAGGTTTAGGGTTTATTGTTGAGGGTTTTTCTCCCGCCGTCCTCGTGTCTAGACGCACCAGGACGCAGGCATCAAGGTCATGAAGACCTTCGGCAAGAACGGCAGGCCCATTAAGGCCCGTCTTCCGGAGTGGAGTCGGGGGTCTAGGTCTTGTCATATGAAAAGACCTTTATCTGGGTTTCAATTTCTGAGTACTATACTCCACTACTTTTTTGGTCCATGGGTGTCGATTAAAGCTACTTATACCGAAAAAAGTATCTTCTTTTTTTCCAGGGTCCACTCCAAAGTAGGCTTAAGAACCCAAATCTTCTTTGTTGTGAGCCATGGCTCTAAAAGTTTTTTTTGTTTTCAGTCTTGGGTAGGCTACAACAACCAGGTGTGGGGGCTCGTCTAAGGCCCTTTTGTCTGGGACTGTCTGCGGTCTAGAGGGGTAGTAGCTGAGTGAGGACACTTTACACTTTTTGGGATACTATAATCCCCTATAGAACTGAAAGTGTACACTTTTTGGGGGACTTATAAACTCAGCAAATAAGGACCTTTTATTTTTGTTGATACAAAAACCCAAGAGGATGTTTAAAAATACTATTGTCATTAAGGTTCTAAGGGGAGTATAGTCTCAAGGTGAGGAGCAGGGAATTGGGCCAAGACGTCAGCGTGGCGAAGCAACCCAAGCTCCGAACCCGAAACCGGCCTCAAGCCCCCAAAGTCCTAAATCCTAAGCCCTAAACCCCAAACCCTAAACCCCAAACCCTAAACCTTAAACCCTAAACCCTGAACCCTAAACCCTAAACCCTAAGTTAATGGCTTAACTGGCTTAACCCTAAACCCGAAGTCAGGAGTGGCTGGAGAAACTGCCGCAAGACGACTTGAAGTGCTTGATCGCCGATGTCACCGCTGCCGGCAGTGCCAGCAGGCCGGGGCTCCCGACTTTGGGGGTTTGGAGTGAGGGCTCAGGGTTTAGGGCTTAGGGTTCAGGGTTTAGGGCTTAGGCTTTAGGCTTTAGGGTTGAGGGTTTAGGCTGTAGGCTTTAGGCTTTGGGGTTTGGGGTTTAGGGTTTAGGGTTTAGGGCTCACTTGGAGTCAGGTAGATAGAGGCCTAGGGTTGAGGGTTTTCGGAGTCAGCTCAGGAATTCAGAGGTCTTAGGGCACAGCACGACGCCGCCAGAAGCATTGGTGTAACTGTATGGTCTTCACAACATTCATATTGTATATGATATAACATGCAATCTATATATCTATATACATATAGTTATTTTTTATAGATGTACATATACTGCAATAGCATATTTTCTGATATGACATGGCACAGTGCTGCAAACCAAAGAAGAAGTGAACTTCGGGGACAGGACCGTGGATCTTCCGGACGAGAAGACAGAGGCACGTCAAGGCATTTTGTCTCTTTTGGGGGTGACCTAAACCCTCAGCCCGAAACCCTAGACCCTAAACCCTACACCCCAAAGGCCGAAGCTTGGAAGAAACCGGTGAGTCCCTAAACTCTAAACAGTAAATGTAAAGCTAACGAGTGTCTGTCTCGAATCTCGGTCTGGAAGTCTGTAGGGCTTAGGGTTTAGAGTTTAGGGTTTAGGGTTTAGGGCTTAGGGGGGCCGACAGGACTTTGGATTATAGAGTCCAGATTCTAGAGATGTAATGCTATCTTGCACGTGTTTCTGCCATTCTTTTCGCTGGTCCGAATGCAGGACTGCAAGTTCCTCCCTGAGCACGTGGTTTGCGAGACTAAGAAGGACCGCTGGGCTTTACGCTATTTATGTTATATATATATATATATACATATATACATATAGGAATATTAATAAACATATGCATACTCAGAATCATAATGTATCATGCAATGTACACGGCAATATTATATTGCATCTGGTATGATATAGATCAGAGGGTTCGGGCTTCTCCGCTCGGGCGGTCGACACTTTGGGGTTCAGGGGAAGTCCTTCAGTTCGACGTCGCCCGCAAACGATGGCAAACCTATAAGTTGCTGCTCTGCCCTAGGGTTTAGGGTTTAGGGTTTATGGTTTAGGGTTTAGGGTTTAGGGTTTGACAGTCATCGCCCTTGACCCTAAACCCTAAACCCTAAACCCTAAACCCTAAACCCTAAACCCTAAACCCTAAACCCTAAACCTTGTGCAGGAGAAGCAGTCCACCACGACCTTCACTCCCGGTGTGGTGGAGCCTTCCTTCGGGATCGACCGCATCCTGTTCTCGGTGCTCGAGCACACCTACTACGCGCGGCCGAAGGCATGTGGGACAGGGGCTCAGGTTCAGGGTTTAGGGTTTAGGGTTTAGGGTTTAGGGTTTAGGGTTTAGGGTTTAGGGTTTAGTTCAGCTATGTAGACTAACTTGACATGTAGGGCAGTGTGGGGGGGGGTGTGCAAGAGGCCCCTGTACTAACTGTAGTTGAGGGGCAGAACCTAAGTCATCATACTTAAAACCTAGAACCCCCTTATGAGGCTTCTTATATCCAGAGGAAGCCTTCCTGGTAGGTGATTGTAGGAGCCTTAAACCCTAAACCCTAAACCCTAAACCCTAAACCCTAAACCCTAAACCCTAAACCTTAACCCTAAACCCCAAACCCTAAACCCTAAAACTTCCGAAGTGACATGGGGAGGGAATCGCGCAGGAGGCGAGCGATGAAAAGCAGACGCGCGGTGTGCTGTCCTTCCCGCCGGGGCCTCGCAGGGGGCAGCCAGGTGCTACAGAGGTGTTGGGGTTTAGATCTCCCTAGCCCTAAGCCCTAAGCCCCAAACCCTAAACCCTAAACCCCAACTTTCCAGGGGTTTTGGGGTTCAGGTGCGCGGGCTGCTTGTGGGTATGCTTTTCCAACTCCCGTGTTCGCAGACGGGCTTTGGTCTTAGGCTTTACGGCTTAGGGCTGAGGAAATAGAGTTTAAAGTTTAGGGTTAAAGTGTAGGGTTTTCAGGTTTAGGGTTTTTTTCAGGTTTAGGGCTTTAGGGTTTAGGGTTTAGGGATCCTCAAAATGCTTGTGACCCTGCCGAGTGCTGCCGAGATCTGCCATCGCGCCATACAAGATGGCGATTTTGCCGCAGGCCCGTCCTCCCTACATGGGCTTAGGGTTTAGGGTTTAGGGTTTACGGTTTAGGGTTTAGGCTTTAGGGTTTCGGGTTAGGGTACCCCAAATAGGATAGAATCTCCTTAAAGGGACCCCCCAAAAAGGGTGCCTCTATCATTTTCGGAAGTCCCCACATCTTCTTAGGGGCTGCATCCCAGCTTCATAGTTGGAGTTGGAGTCTCAACACTTCAGAACCTTTGGTAAGCCTAGGGTGATCAAACGAGCTTTCTCCTCGGGAATGCTCTTTGCTCAAACAGCTGCTCGGGTCTGTGGAGCCTCTGTTCAAGGGAGCCAGTCATTGTGAGCACCAGCTGGCAAGTTTGTCCCTAAACCCTAAACCCTAAACCCTAAACCCTAAACCCTAAACCCTAAAAACCCTAAAAACCCTAAAAACCCTAAACCGCCAGGATCAGAGGATCCAGCGTGATGAGAAGTACCCCGACTTGATGTATCTGATGCAGACCCAGGCAGTTGGTGTGTTTGTCGTGGCTGCAAGTGCTGTGACTACACTTATTCTGTCTCTGGGCACTTTGGGCTGATAAATTGAGGTACGGGGACGGGGGGGGGGGGGGAAGGGTGCCGTTCCAAATTTGGACTTCTTATCTGCTCCTATAAGGGGCGCAGATTTAGAGAAGATTCCATGTGCTGCCTGCTCTTCCCTAAACCCTAAACCCCTAAACCCCTAAACCCCTAAACCCAGCATCGGTTCCTCGTGCCCGGCAGGTTACGGAGCTGGGCCATACCTGTACAGTGGATGACAGCAATGCGACGCTTGGAAAGAGGTGCCCCGACTTTAGGGTTAATTCGGGTTTAGGGTTTAGGGTTTAGGGTTTAGGGATGTTCGAAACTCCGACTGGACACAGCAAGGCAAGGGAGATATGGAGAGGAAGGTTGTGCTGTTGTTTTTTGATTATTTCGGGGTGGGCCTACTAAATAGTACATGTGGGACCCTAAACCCTCAACCCTAAATCCTGAACCGGAAAAACATGGGCTGCCATGCTCGGCGCTGTAAACGAGTTAGCCCCTTGTCGACTCCTCTTGTGATTTTTCTATTTTCAGTTCCACTCCGGCGGTAGACCCTAAACTTATAGGGTTTTCAAAAGGAGGGGGGTTCAGGGGGGTGTGCAACGCAAGGGGTCCCTAAGACTCCCCACCTCCATTTATAACGCACCCAAAAGCCTCCCAGAGGTTCCCTAGATACCTACAATCCCTGGAAGCCCCCGGCCCTTAAGAACACTGTAATACATTTAAACCCCAAACCCTGAGGGTCTCAACTCTGAAGGCCCTATAACCCTAAAGGCCCTAAATTATCAAGTTTAGGGTTTAGGGTTTAGGGTTTAGGGTTTAGGGTTTAGGGTTTAGGGTTTAGGGTTTAGGGTTTAGGGCCCTAAACCCAACATGCCCTAAAGGCCCTGAAGGTTTTGGAGAAGGGGGATAGCTCTCCGGCAAACCTGTAGCGAGGTATGCCCGCAATGATGAGCTGGGCATTCCGTTTGCGTGCACGATTGATTTCACGAGCTTGGAGGACTGATTCCTAAGCCCTTAAAAGTCACCCCTAAACCCCCAAACCCTAAACAAATCCCAGCCCTAAACCCTCAACCCTGAATCCCAAGGCAAGAAATACCAAACAAAACCACCGAAGCGGCTCGTGCAGCGGAGGGCTGCTGAAGAGTCTCCGTAAGGTCAGGGCATTTAGCGTTGTACGGATTCTAGGTCCTAGGTAAGCCCTTGGGATAGTTTAGATTTTTCCCTTATTGAGTTTAAGAGGAGCATATTTTGGAATGTTATCCTAAATCCTAAACCCCAAACCTCTGTTTCAGAGTGTTTCTTGGGACATCCTAGGGTTTGTTTTTGTCGTTTGGATTCCGGGCTGATGTTTGGGTTATCCCCCTGGTTCTTAGTAGGAAATGAGCTAATTGCCCTTTAAGTGATTATGTAGGGTACCTACTAAGGACCAGCCAGTTCAGAGGGTTTATGGTCAACATCTAACAGAGATCTGAAGCTGAAGCGAAGTCAATGAGGCATGAAGACAATCAGAGCCCGGTTCCTGAGCGATATGTTCGTCTCTGCCCTTGTGGGATGTAAGCGTATCTTAGTTTCAGGTTTTTGCAAAAGGGCCCAGACCCTAAACGTTAACCCTAATCCCTAAACCCTAAACGCTAAACTCCTGAGACTCCATGCCTGCGAGCCTCGGAGGACAGCACCGTCACGCTTCGCGAGCGCGACTCCATGGTGTTCGCGCCTTAAATGCTGCGAGGCCTTCTGGGGTTGAGGGTTTAGGGTTTAGGGTTTAGGGTTTAGGGTTTAGGGATTAGGGTTGGGATCACAGTCCTTCTAGGGGTTATAAGGGGGTGTAAGTTTGGCGTTTAGGGTTTAGGGTTAAGCACTCTGGCCCTGCATATTAGTCCTCTCTATAACTCACTAAAGCCCCTACTCCCTGAGCCCTAAACCCCGAAACCCTAAAATCCAAGGTCTGCGCACAACAAGTCAGGTCCAGGGTAGAACTCGAAGTTGTGGGCTAGAACGTAAACTTCGAGTTTAGGGTATGGGGCTTGTAGGGTTTATATGCTCATGTCTCCTAGACTTCGAGCTTTACAGGGTTGATATCGGCTGTTGGGGCGCAAGTCAGTTTAGGGGGTGTAGGACTTATAGGGTTTTGGGTGTATAGGGCTCTCAACGTATCTCGGAGCCACACGTGAGAAGCAGCCGCGAGTCACGGCCATCAAGGGAGCTGCTTTCCGACAGCATCCAGAGGCACGCATTTATACCACTTTGTCATCTTCCTGGATCGGCTAGCATGTAGGCCCTATAGAAGCCATATTCAAGCCCTATACACGGCCGTTTTAAGGAAACATTTTAATGGCTTCTGTAAAGGAGCATTGAAGGGAGTATTCAAAGGGATTACTTCAAGGGATTATTTTAAGGGACTGTATAGGGTGCAATAGCCCGTCCTGGTTGGTTCATCTGGGTGCCATGGCAGCCACCCGCGGTCTTTGCCAGGCTGCATACGAAAACCTAAACCCGAAAGCCGACACTTCTTGGGATACTATAATCCCCTATAGAACTGAAGGAGTACACTTTTGGGGGGCTTATGAACTCAGCAACTAAGCCTAAAAGCCACAAACCCTTATATAACCCTAAACCCTAAACCCTAAAAGCCCTAAGCCAGGGTTCGGTTACGGGATCCACAACACCAAGGCAGATCCGTTTGCCCGCCGCGGATGTGGGGGAGCTCCTGGACGAGCTCTGCTCCAGCAGGACAGGTTGAGGGTTTAGTGTTTAGGGTTTAGGGTTCAGGGTTTAGGGACTATTGTTTAGGGGTTGGGGGTTTAGGGGCTTCAGGGGGTTTAGGGTTTAGGGGTTTTAAGGGTGTTAAGGGTTTTAGGGGGTTTAGCGTTTCCGGGTTTTATGGCTGCAGGAGGGGGAGCTGCCAGGCAGAGCGACCTAGATAAAGTGCACTAAAGAACGTCGAACGGCGACGTGGACATCTCTGGATGGGGTTCCACGAACCGAACACTTGGGTGGAGAATGCATCAACCACAAGACTAGTTGAACATCTCGGTTTAGGGTTTGTTTAGGGTTTAGGGTTTAGGGTTTAGGGTTTAGGGTTTAGGGTTTAGGGTTTAGGGTTTAGGGTTTAGGGTTTAGGGTTTAGGGTTTAGGGTTTAGGGTTTAGGGTTTAGGAAGAACTCTCCAAAATGGAACTACTCTTCCTAGTCGGGGTAATATTATAGGGATGATGTTCTGGCATCTTTGGGATTTCTTCAGGAAACAGGCAGAAGCTCGTAGAGGACTAGAACCTGCGATGCGCAGCTCTTAAGAGGTTGGATTTCAACTCGCAAAACCCTCAACCCTAAATTTAAGAGCCTCCGGCTCAAGCCGCCGACCCCAGGAGAACAAGTTTAAGGTTTGGGGTTTGGTGATTTTGTTTGCGGTTCCTGTTGGGGGGGGGTGGGGGGGGGGGGGGGGTGGGGGGGGGGTGGGGGGGGGGGGTGGGGGGTGGGGGTGGGGCGGAGGGGGGCGGGTAGAGGGGAGGGTCGATGATGCAGAGAAGGGGGCAAAAAGGGGTTTTTTCCGCCGATGGTCCAAGAGTTTACGTGGTGTGGGTGGCCTGTTCCTCCACGGAAAAGCTGACGGGGTACCCCCCGCTACCCCCCCCCCCCCCCTCTCCCCCCCAAAGAGGGAGACCCTAAAACCCTAAAGCCTCAACCCTAAGCCGTGAACCCTCTCCCTAAAACCCTAAAGCCTCAACCCTAAGCCGTGACCTTTCGCTCAGCTCCAGATCCTTTTTTCTGAAGCCTCAGAGGAAAACTTGGGAAGAGGCTCAGAAGAGTTACCCGGTCCAGAAGTGAAGAGCCAGCGCAGCAAAGAAGAGACGATGGGCATGCCGGGGGTTATGGTTTCAAGTTTGGGGTTTGGGGGTTTAGGGTTTAGGGTTTAGGGTTTAGGGTTTAGGGCGGGTTTAGGGTCTAGGTCAGAAGCAGCCGTCTGGGATGTACATTCCGGGTCATGTAACCGCATTCATTGCTTGATTCATTTTTGCAGCTGCCTCTGAGCCCATGATTCTGTTCTACTCCACCTTTCAACTCTGCCAGGTTGCCCTCTGTCTGAGTTCTATAAACCCTAAACCCTAAACCCGAAACCCTAAACCCTAAACCCTAAACCCTAAACCCTAAACCCTAAACCCTAAACCCTAAACCCTAAACCCTAAACCCTAAACCCTAAACCCTAAACCCTAAACCCTTGCCTGTTGTTTGCTTGATCCTGCTTCTCTCCCTCACTTTCTTGCTCGCTCTCTCGCTCTCTCTCTCCCTCCCTCTCTCTCTGTAAACCCTAAACCCTCAACCCTAAACCCTAAACTTGCGCTTGTGCAATCTTGCTATGTCTCTGTCTCCACCTCTCTGCCTCGCGCTCCCAGTGATGGAAGACAATCTTGAAGAACTCGCGCAGCCTCTTAAGAGGCTTGTGCGTCATGAGCACTAAACTCCGGAGTCTGCAACCTTAAAATCCCCCAAGCCCTTACTTCACCCTAAACCCGAACGCCTGAACCCTAAACCCGAAACCCAAAACCCTAAATCCTAAAACCTAAACCCGAAACCCAAACACCAACATTTCAGAGCGTCTCCGCACCTCTCAGCGCGAGCCTCAAGGTAGAGGCCACACGCCGCTGCATGCAACAAAGCGTTCAGAAGCAGGGCCACTGTTGGCACAAACCTTGGTTTAAGGTTTAGGGTTTAGCGTTTAGGGTCACGGGCACCCCGGCAGGTGTTTTGAGATTTTGGGGGGGCCGACGCTGGATCCCCTTTTGGCACGTTCCAAGCCCAACAGCGGAAAGAGCCATGGAGCTGATGTCGGTGAACCCAGCAATCATGGTTGGGGTTTAGGGTTCAGGGTGCAGGGTTTCGGGTTTAGGGTTTAGGGTTTTCCCTAAACCCAGCAATCTTTGGTAGCCCAGTGGTACCTGTTTTTTTTTTTTTTTGCTGCTGGTTCCCTTATAAAGTAACCAAAAAAAGTGTGTCCTTGCTTTTTCTTTATGGTTACTGGGCTACTAATAATCATGATTCCCTACTACCCCCCTCTATACTACTACGCCCCCCCCCCCCCCCCCCCCTAGGTTCCCCCCTTAACCTTAATTCGGCTTAGCTATCCCTAAATAGCCTTACTTAAGGGGAACCTAGAGGGGGGTAGTAGGGGAACCCAGCAAACTATGGTGTTCCCTACTACCCCTCTCTATACTACATCAACCCTTAACCCCAAACCGACCTTAAGCCCCAAGGCCCGAAACCCGAAACCCTAGAAAAAACAATGCTCAATCCGTCAAGCCTCAAGCTTCAAAGCCTCAACCTGAAGCACTCAACCCTCAAGCCCAGATGAACGAGCCCATGGTTCAGGGTTGAGGGTCTAGGGGTTAGGGGTTAGGGTTTCGGGCCTCCATCTCTTGGTGGCCTCACGCCTTCAGGCCCTGTAGCCCTTCAAGCCCTCCCTGAAACCCCAAGAGCTTCAACCCTGGAGCCCTAAACCCCAAACCCTAAACCCTAGACCCTAAACCCTAAACCCTAAACCCTAAACCCTAAACCCTAAACCTTCAGAGCCTCCCCAAAGGTCGTCAGCAGTGGAGGAGGCGGAGGCTTTGAGCCAAGACCCGGCCTGGGTTTAGGGTTTAGGGTTCAGGGTTTAGGGTTTAGGATTTAGGGTTTAGGGTTTAGGGTTTAGTTTGGGTTTATGAATGGTTTGCTGGGGTCTATAGGGCTTGATCGGGTTTCTGCGGCTTAAAGGGTTTATGGGGCTTAGAGGGCTTTAAGTGTTTATGGAGCTTATAGAGTTTGACTTTCTGTTCCTAGGTCTGGGATCTAGGGTTTAGGGTTCAGGGTCTAGCTTTCAGGTTTGCAGGGCTCAGGGAGGCGGATTTCGGGTTTAAGGCTTTTTGGTTTAACGTTTTTTAGGGTTTCAGCTCAGGTGTTTCGGCCTAGTGTCCATGAGCGGCTTCAGGATTTGTAGAGTTCCAGTGGGGTCTGCTAGGGTTCAGGCCCTCAGGGTTTCAGCCCAGGGCCCTAAGCCCTAAACCCGAAACCCTTTCAACCATATAGATGTTTCTCATCCTCAAGCCATTAAGGGCATCATCCCCATGCCCCAGACCCCCGATCTTGGGCTTGCTGTTGAGGGTTTAGGCTTTAGGAGTTCATCCTCCCGCCCATACTGAGAATACTTCACAATCCGGCGCCATGAAGCGCTCATCCCTCCAAAAGCACCCCTAACTGGGGGTTCACACAAGTGTGGGTGTCCTGAACCCTAAACCCTAAACCCGAACCCGAGACGATGATGGGGTGTACCAAACCCGAACCTCTAAGCCCTAAACCCTGCAACTGCAAATCCTGTACCTCCCAAGCCCTTTCAGAGAATCCTAAGGTGAGTGGGAGAGCTAACAACCTCTGTTGGACGGGCGGGTGGGGGAATTCAGGGCTGCAAATGCTCCCATTCCTTTTCCCAACCACTACAGCGAGGTGTCCCACATTGCCCGTGCATTTTCGATGAGCCCTAAGTTGGCATTCCTTCAGCCTAACGGTCCCTAATACCCCGAAGGCCCCGAAAGCCTCTGAAAGCCCCACAAAAAGCTCCTAAAAGCCCCCCAAAAAGCCCAGCAAGCCGCAAACAAAACTGCCGCGCTCTCTTCTCCCTGCCCTAAACCCCTGAAGCTCCCCCTCAAACCTGTCGGTAGAACCTAGCCGTAAACCCTAGACCCTAGACCCTAAAACCCCCCTAAGGCGGAGCTGTGGCGAGCAGCAGTCCCCTGGCGCGAAACCCTAAACCCGAACCCCTGCACCCAAAACCCAGCATCTCTAGGGAGGGAAATAGGGAATTAGTAACTAGGGTCCCTAAATAGTCCTTCAGGGTTTTATAGGGGAAGGTCCCTCATTCCCTAAACCCTAAACCCTAAGCCCTAAACCCTAAGCCCTAAACCTAATTAGGAACGAGTATATAAGAAGAAGGTGGTTAGTCTACTCCCGTAACAGCGAGCCAAGCACCCCACGGCCTAAGCCCCCAAGTCCCCAAAATCTTACTTCAACCAGGGTTTAGGGTTTCGGGTTTAGGGTTAGGGTTAGGGTTTAGGTTTTAGGGTTTAGGGTTTAGGGTTTAGGGTTTAGCGTTATATAAGGCCATGAGGAAGCATCTGCTCGAAATCTGCGATGGGTCTGGAGCACTCAGACATCGCAGGGCCCTTGTTCTAGCGTGGGTCCCCAGAAATCTCTTGCATAGTATAGCATCATAGAACCTGCTTATCAGAGAATCCCTTGTGGAGAGGACACCCAAAAATGGGTTTAAGGTTAACCCTAGAAGGGACCCTTAATCTTATTCCCCCATATAACTCCTATGTCCCTATATAGCTAAGTAGCCCCTAAATGGCCCCTAAAGAACCCCTAAGGTCCCTTATAAGCCTTTTTAGTCCCTTGTATCATGGTCTGGAGACCTCCGAGGGCTTAGGCGTCTTAGGGTTTAGGGTTTAGGGTTTAGGGTTTAGGGCTTAGAGTATACAAACATGCACCACCCAATGCAACTTCACATGCGGGGAGTACGTGCCCTCCTGGAAAACGCACGTTGCGGGTAGCTGCTGAGAGTTTGTTTAGGGTTTAGGGTTTAGGGTTCAGGGTTCAGGGTTTAGGGTTTAGGGTTTAGGGTTCAGGGTTTATGGTTTAAGGTTTAGGGTTTAGGGTTTGGGGTTTCCTAAACCCCTTGGGGTTTCGAGTTTAGGGTTTGTTGGAGGGGTTCTGTGTTGTATTCCTTCGGCCTGAGGCACAGCCAACCGAGCCGACATATGGTACCAACACTCAGGGGGAGGGGGGGGGGGGGGAAGGACTTCGGGTTGAGGATTTAGGGTTCAGGATTTAAGGTCTAGGGTTTAGGGTTAGGGTTAAGTTGCCCCGGAGTAGTTTAGGCCGGCGCTGCCGTCCCTTTTGGGCGCACATGCATGGGCTGTTCGCGTGTGAGGAAGGCAGAGAATTCTTAGGATCTTCGGGGCTTGGGCTTTCGGGTGTAGGATTCAGGGGCAGGGTAAGCAGGTTCATAATTTGGGCGGTACAGGGTGAACTGAACCACACACCTTACTAAGTTAACCTCTCAGTGCCTTGCACCCCCTCTTGGCTCTCTACCTTTTGAGCTGCCAAGTTTGGTAGCAAGAGGGCTGTGGAGTCTGGTGGCGGTTTAGGGTTAGGGTTCGTTTAGATGCAGCATCTGCTTCATCTCCACGAGGAATGATCGGGTATTACAAGCCCTATACCGTATACCCCCCGCCCCGGACGCAATCATATGTTCTGACATCTTCTTGTGATTCTAGCAACCTAATTACTAGGTCCCAGGTAGTAGTAAACTTGGTAGCCAGAGGTACCCTTTCCCTGATTCAAGGTTGCCTTATAAAGTAACCTCAAAAAAGGGCACCGTTATTGCAATGTGGTTCCCAATCAAGGGCAGTAATAAAGTTGGGACTAAAAGACTGGTCAGTGTCAAAACACTGCCGACCCAAAGATCCTGTCTGAACTAGAGTTCCCCCCCCTTCCCCCCTCCCCCCCCCCCCTTCCCCCCCCCCCCCCCCCCTTCCCCCCCCCCCCCCCCCCTTCCCCCCCCCCCCCCCCCCCCGCCCTTTCCCCCCCCCCTTCCCGCCCCCCCCCCCTTCCCCCCCCCCCCCCCCCCTTCCTCCTTTCCTCGTTCTACCCGTTCCCCCCGTTTCCCCCCCCCCCCCCCCCAGACCAAACATCTCCACACCTGAACTGATCGCCCAGACATGTGGAGTTGGCGGCAACGCGTTGGGAGGCTGCCTTTGCATGTTCACAAACTCTGAAACCCCAGGACCCCAAACCCCAACACCAAAACCCTAAACCCCAAACCCCAGACCCCAAACTCCAAAACCCTAAGCCCTAAACCCCAGACCCCAAACTCCAAAACCCTAAACCCCAAACCCGAAAACCCTAAACCCCAAACCCTAAACCCCAAACCCTAAACCCCAAACCCTAAACCCTAAGCCCCAAACCCTAAACCCCAAACCCTGAACCCTGGGATGGTGGTTTAGAAGCTTGGATCCAGAAGTTTTGGGAATCTGAAGCTGGAATCTTATTCAAAATCTGCAAGTTTCCCCTAAGGGTCCATGTACCTCATTATTCTGTACTTGGGGCTTAAAGTCCCTACATAGGAGGTACTGAGATTTTATGTTTCCCTTTTGGGGTTTAGGAGGATCATATTCAGGAATATCTTTCAGAGGGTGTTTGAGGCCCATCCTAGGTTAGGCCCGTGCCCGAAACTTCGATTTTGGGGTATGCCAACCAGTAGGGGATCGCAGACAGATTGAGAGTTTAGGGGTTCAGGATTTCGGGGAAGCTTGTCATAGTCGTTTACCTAACTAGATCGGACACAACATTAAACCACAGCTGAGGGCATTTGAGGGTTTAGGGTTTAAGGTTTAGAGGGCATCTGGCAGACTGAAGCAAAGTGATCCTGGAATGCGGCTGCAGCCAGGTTTCAATGGGTGATGCCAACGAACTACTGGGGGACGATACCCCAGGAATGTCGACCGGGCCATGTTTGGGAGTGGTTCAGGGTTTAGGGTTTAGGGTTTAGGGTTTAGGGTTTAGGGTTTAGGGTTTAGGGATGTTGAGGGTTTAGGGTTTAGGGTTGAGGGTTGAGGGGGAGGGTTCAAGACCTACGAACCTAAAGCGTGTAATTATTATGCCAAAGCTCAAGTCCTAGACCGGGTTAGGGTTTCACATTGCGTTTTTTTTTTTAGTTCCTCCTAATCCCCTATAGAATCCTCATAAAGGTGTTTAGGTTATGTTTGTTTTCATATTTTTTCATACGGTTACTGTTGCTTAAGCATTCAATCCCCTATAGAATCCTCATAAAGCCGTAAAGATTTGATCTGTTGGCAGTGCCCCCAAAACTACCCCAGGAGAGCCTGAGCCTGAACCTAAACCCTAGGATCGTATCCCATTTCACTCTTTGGAGGCTCTCACAAGGTTACCCGGGTTTAGGGTTTAGGGTTCAGGATTGAGTGTTTAGGGTTTAGGAGTTAGGGTACCCTTCCGATCTGTCCGCAGCACTTCCAACCTGCCCAAGTCAGTTCACGAGCTTTTCGCTAAGCTAAACCCTGAACCCTTAAACCTAAAGCCAGCGCCCCCGGCCCTAGCCCAAATTCACCCTAAACCCTGAACCCTGAACCCTAAACCCTAAACCCTAAACCCTAAACCCTAAACCCTAAACCCTAAACCCTAAACCCTAAACCCTAAACCCTAAACCCTAAACCCTAAACCCAAGCCCGGAAGCCTCCACGGTGAACTCTGAGCCTAACACGCCCGAAGTCTGAAAGCCCAGCGCCTGCCAGGGACCCGCCCGATTAGTTGGGCGAAATCGGTACCTCTGGCATTCTTTGCAGGAGGAGTGTGGCAGGGGGTTTAGGGTTTGGGGTTTGGGGTTTAGGGTTTAATTTTGGGGTCCTTGCCCAGACCCCTGAAAGGATTCAAAAAGTAGAACCTCCAAATAGTGCCCCAAAACTACTACTGGGTCATCCCTAGAGACCCTCAAGGGGCTGGGTAACCCTAAACCCTAAACCCTAAACCCTAAATTTACTAAACCCTAAACCCTAAACCCTAAACCCTAAACCCTAAACCCTAAACCCTAAACCCTAAACCAACTCCAGGGTTTGGGGTCTTAGAGGCGAGCTGCCTAGCAAATCTCAATTGTCGTCCTCCGCTGATTACGGAGCAACAAACGGCCATGGATGATCGTCCAGTGCGCGAACGGCGCCGACCCGGAATAGGGCTTAGGGTTTAGGGTTTAGGGTTTAGGGTTTAGGGTTTAGGGTTTAGGGTTTAGGGATGAACCACCTCCAGAGCCAGGTTGACGAACTGTCGCACGGAGGAAAGAGAGGGCCAGCATCGACAAGCAACGGCGCGCAAGATCGGGAAGCCCAGCAGCTCAGCGAGAAGCAGCAGTCATGGCGTTGAAACAGCAAGCTATCCATTGCTTTCGCAGCTGCCGCGGAACAGGACGACTGCCGGCGTAAACCCTGAACCCTAATCCCTAAACCTCAAAGCCTAAACCCTGAACCCTAAACCCTGAACCCTGAACCCTGAACCCTAACTTTACAGGTATGTACAGCATCTGGCATGCACTTCCCCACGCCTGAGCACGTGGATCCACGAGTATCTCTCATCCCTGCCACCCAATACTAACCCCCTAAAAACCCCTAAAGCTAAATACTCTCATTATCGTGATCTTTTTGTGTATGGGGAATATTTGATATAGGGGGCAGGGGGGGGGGGGGGGGTATAGTATTTCGAGGGAGGGGACCCGAATCGCTAAGCCCTAAACCTCTTGGTAAAATTGAACCCGGACACGGCCTTCATTCCCGACATAGGGCGTGCCTCTCATACACCCGCAACATACTGCGTTGATTCTTGATTTTCGGGCTTGGGGTTTAGGGTTTCGGGGTACCCCTATTCGAGGAGGCCCTCAAATATACCCTAAGGGTCCATGTACCTCATTAGTATGTACTTTTGCCCCAAAGTCCTTATCTCGGAAGTACTTTAAGACCCAAGTATTCCCTATTTAGGTACCTGGACCCTTAGGGATAGCTCTTGGGTTTAGAGTTTAGGGTTTAGGGATCTCTTGGGTTTGTGAGCAAGGCACTTGAGCTGCAGCACGCTCAGCTGTCGCGCCGTGGTGTGGCCCTGATGGGAGGCGCACGTGGTGCTTCTTTGCAGGTAGATGCAGGGTTTAGGGTTTACTTAGGGATTCTTGGGAATCATGTTTTTTTTGGGTACGGTAATTCCTAAGAAACAGCTAGAATTTTAGTTGTTGCTAGGGTTCCAAGTTCAGTATAGTTTAGGGTATGTGAATGGGGGTCAGGTTTGCATGCGAAACACACTGCAAACTCAAATTTCAGGAGCACACGGAATAAACAACCAGAGCTGCCACCCAAAGCATCTTCCAAACCTCCAGCTCTACTCTGTACGCCGGGACACGCAGACCTCCGACAGTTGTTTAGGGTTTAGGGTTTAGCGTTCAGGGTTCAACGTAGAAAAGGGCAAGGCTTGGATGATTTCTGAGCCTCTCTAGGGTTTAACACCTGTCTAGAGTTGGCGCCTGGCATGCAGAACCTTCAAGATGCGACGTGGCGTTGACGATCCAGCAGATCTGTTTAGGGTTTAGGATTTCGGGTTTAGGGTTTAGGGTTTAGGGTTCAGGGTAAGTTCTCTCAAAGGTAGTTTGGGTTCAGGGTATGTTTAAGGTCTAGGGCTTTCAAACAGCGAGGAGTGATCCTTCAATCAAGGATCCCAGTTAGACCCTGAACCGAAATCCGAGTCCTAAAGCCCCTAAACCCCAAACCCTACTCCTGGAGACTTACCCTAAGGGTCCATGTACCCAAATACGGAATACTTGGGCCTGAAAGTACCTCCTATTTCCCTAAACCCTAAACCCTAAACCCTAAACCCTAAACCCTAAACCCTAAACCCTAAACCCTAACCCTAAACCCTAAACCCTAAACCCTAAACAGAATGAGAACCGTGGACCCTTAGGGGTAAGCATGATATTCCAAGGAAGCCGGGGGCTGTGGGTTCTCGAGCTCCTTTGGGTTTAGGGTTTAGGGTTTAGGGTTTAGGGTTTAGGGTTTAGGGTTTAGGGTGTGTAGGTTTTAGGGTTTTGGGTTTCGGGCTTAGGGTTTAGGTTCCGTGGAGGCGGCGTTTCGGAGGTTTGCGTTACGCAGGAGTATGCAGGAGTCGTAGGTTCACTGCCAGAGATTGGCTGCATGGGGTAGGGCCTAAAACACACCCTAACCCCTAAACCCTAAAGCCTAAACCCTAACCCTCTAAAACAGGAGAGCATTTGGACCTGTAGAGCTCCAGGGCTCGTGAAATCGGATCCAAACCCTAAGGGCTGAACCCCTTAAGCAACCCCCTAACCTCGAAATCCCACCAGAGCCTCCGCCAGGTACTCTTCCCAGACCTCTGGGAGGATCCAAAAAGTAGAGCCGCTTAAGGGGTCCCTAAGAATGACCCAATATGTAGTCGTATAGGGTACTATTTGGGGGCTCTACTTTTTGGATCCTCCCTTTAGGGCTTGCTCCCTGACCCCTAAACCCTGATTGAAGGCGCAACTTGGGTCACCTTAATCAAGGGATTAAGACCGCTTAATCTGCTCCTAATATGGCCCGATATTCCGCCCCCAAACCCAAGGGTACAACCTTAGGGGTCCGAGGTAGAGTCCCGTGACTTGAGCTGCCGACCCGAAACACATAAACCCCAGCCGTAAACCCTAATCACCTCTTCTCTGGAGAGGGCTGTCGTGGCTGTGGTGGTATGTCCTGCGCCTCGTGAGGGCTCCCAGTGGTGGGTTTAGGGTTTTGGGTTTAAGGTTTAGCGCTTAGGGTTCAAGGTTTAGGGCTTAGGGTCTAGGGTTTAGGCTTTAGGAGGGCTCCCAGTGGTAATGTTTCACTCAAGGGAACCTCATGCTGAAATCTAAGCGCCAAACCATCATCATTTCATTTCCCTTCGATTTCCTAAACGTCCTTAACCCTCAGCCCTAAACCCTAAACGCTTCTTTGCATGGAAGGCCTACCCGGACCCCATGGGAGGATCCAAAAAGTCGAGCCCCCAAATCGTAGCCGATACTGGTCTTGGGTCATTCTTTGGGACCCTTAAGGGGATCTACTTGTTGGATCCTCCCAGAGGTCTGGGTAGCCCTGAACCCTAAACCCTAAACCCTAAACCCTAAACCCTGAACCAACTACACGGATGGCCAGATACGGCGATTCTTTTGTGCAGGGTTTCGGGCTTTCGGCTCAGGGGGTATGGCTTGGGATGCTCCCCCTTATGCTAACAGTCCTTAATAGGGTTTAGGCTTGAGGGTTAGAATCCCTATCAAGGACTGTTAGTAGAAGGGGGAACATCTCAAGGAAACGTGAGAAGAAAGTGATAGTAGAATTAAGCCAGGAAGTGTGACTTGAGTGCAATAAAATGAGGCAGGGACATACCATGAGACAAGAAGCGAGAGAAAAGAGACAGATAATTGAGTGGGAAAAAAAAGGAGAGTGTGAAGGGTATGGCTTTGTCACCTTGTCTCACTTGCCGCTAGCATCTTCACTTTCTTCTGACTTTTTCACTGTAGTCTGACTTCACTTGACTTTTCACTTACACTTGATTCGCACTATCTCTCGGGAGTTCAAGTCAAAGGCTTTCCCGAAGTTAACAGAGGAATGGATGCCTTCAGTAGACAGGGAGGTTTTCCGTTTTTGGGTTCAGAATGAGGGCCATGGCGGGTCGCATGAAGAAATTGGACAGCCCTAAACCCTAAACCCTAAACCCCTTTTGGGGGAGGGGGTGGGGGCGGGGTGGGTTCTAGGATCTTGTGTCGGGTGGGTGAAGCCAAACTTTTGCGGGGTTAGGGTTAGGCCTCAGCCCTAAGTAGTGTTGGGCGGGTTCCTCGCCCAGCGGGGTTTTAGCCTAATTTTAAAAACCCTAAAACCCTACAGCCCAGGGTTCAGGGTTTAGGGTTTACGGTTTAGCTTGTGGTATCCTGTTCGGGTTTGGGGATTACTCTTTGTTTGGTCCCTACAACAGGCCCCCCGACCCCTCGTCTAGGACCCAAAGTAAGGCGCTCATTCCATTTTTTTGGTGCGGGGGTTTAGGTTCCCTTGCAAGCCACCCCCCAACCAAACAGGGTAACTTTTGTATTCCTAGGTTACTCTTGGGTCTAGTAGTTATAGATTCTGACTAGAGTTAACACTTACAAAGGCGCAAGATTGGGCTAGAAGTATGACAACTTTGACTACAAGTTCCTTACCTGCTGTTTTTTGTTTTTCATCCATTCCCAGGGTCCATGTGCGCAAATAGCATCTACTACAAAACAGGAACTACTTTAAGAATACCAGACCTTAATTATCAGTTTTCAGGTTCGGGTTATTTAGGGTTTAGGGTTTAGGGTTTAGGGTTTAGGGTTTAGGGTTTAGGGTTTAGGATTTGGTGAACTGACCACATAGCTCCTGAAAGAAATCAGTTGTTGTCGCCGCACATCGCATACAGAGGAGGAGATGCCATGCAGGTGAAACAGGGAGTCTACTTACTTTTCTAAACCCTAAGCCCTAAACCCTAAACCCTAAACCCTAAACCCTAAACCCTAAACCCTAAACTCTAAACCCGCTCAACAAGCACTTCGGCACGACGACAAGTTCGGAAAAACATACGCCAAATAGCCAAAATAAAGCCCTCAGGCCTTAAAGCCTTGAAGCCCTAAACTCCCTAAACTCCCTAAACCCCAAACCCTAAACCCGAAAGCCCTAAGCCCAAATCCTACACCCTTAGCAGACCCTTGAACCTGGCAAGGTGCTAACATGTACTAGGGTTTAGGGCTTAGGGTTTAGGGTTTAGGCCAGGGTTTAGGGTTGGGTTTAGGATTTAGGGTCGGGGGGTATTTATCGGGTAGCTTTTGCCCTCATCTCACTGCCTTACCGCAACGCCCAATGAGGTCCTCCGTGATGTCGGCCGGGCAAGCCACGTCACCACGCAGAAGGCATCGATTGCAGGGTTCGGTTTTAGGGTTTAGGGTTTAGGGTTTAGGGTTTAGGGTTTAGATTTAGGGCTACTAGTTGCTACCCTGAAGCCTGCACCCAGTACCCCATCACAGGATGCCCTAATGGGGTGTGCTCTTGCTAATGAAACTCAAACCCCACTAGATTTTTGAGGTTAGTGTTCAGGGTTTGGGGCTTGGGGTCCCGAAACCTAAACCCTAAACCAGGCTCTAGTTTGTGTATGTAGTACCGATCTCTCTGGAAGTGTAGGAAAACTTGTAAAACCCTAAACCCGAAACCCTAGTTTCCAAGCCTTCCACCAAGGATTGTGGCTTCAGGGCCAAGAGGGTGCTAGGAGTGTTGGGGTTTATGGTCTAGGGTTTGGGTTTTTTGGGTGATAAGAGACCTTAAGCCCTAAACCTGAGTTGGGGTGACTAAACCCTAAACCCTAAGCCCTAAACCCTAAACCCGAAACCCCAAGCTCCACAAAGGCTCTCACGTCAGCCCCTTTCGGTGGGGTTGGGGGGAGTAGGGTGGGGCCCATTTAGTGGGTTTGGGGTTTCGGGTTTGGGGTTTACTGAATTTTGCTTAAGAATCCAAAAAATATAAGTAACAATCCTTATCTTGCCCTTAAGGAGGATTTTTTTTGGGGGGGGTTCTTAAGCAAAAGTAGTTTAGGGTTCAAGGGCCCTCCAAGGTCGTCGAGCTCCACGCGTTGAACACCATCCATGCCTTCGGCGCTTGCCCCTGCTGGGCGTGGGTTATCACCCTTTGTCCCCGTGCTAGGGGTGAGGTTCCCCTCTACGGGTGCAAACAGTGTTGACCCTAAACCCTACCCCTAAACCCTAAACTTGGCCCTAAACCCGAAACGCTGAGCATACGAGCCGCACATGTGCTGGCTAAAGGACTTTAGGGTCCACCATCGGGGTCGGAAGAAATGAATTAGTTTAGGGTTTAGGGTTTATGAACAGTATTCCCTTATGGTCTCTATATTTTCATTTTACTAGAACAACCCCCAAACCCTGTTCTAAGTATAAAGGCCCCTAGTGTTTTCGTGCAGCTCAGGATTCAGAATGTTGATGAATGCCTCTTCAGGGTTAGGCTCAGAAGTCCTGGATGCTTGAGAAGAGCAGGGTTTAGGGTTCGGCGTTTAGGGTTTAGGGTACTCCATCTGGGGTTTCCGAAGTTACGGGTACCTTATTGGGGTCCTTATAAGGGAATCCTATATACTATTGGGGACTATATTAGGGGTCCCTTATGTTCGTAAACCCCATCCCACCGATTAAGTTGTGTCATCTGGGGAATGATCTTCTTCGAGCTGGCAATGCCATCCTCGGATCAGCACTGTAGCACCACCCTGGGCATTGAATCCGGCGGTTTAGGGTTTAGGGTTTAGGGTTTAGGGTGTAGGGTTTAGGGTTTAGGCCTTCGGGTTTGGGTTTAGGGTTTGGATCCTAATTTATTAACTGCCCAGAGCACCATGAATCCAGAACTTGAATTCCACCGCCCATGCCGGACCATTTCAACTGCTCCAAACCCTAAACCCTAAACTCTTAGTGTTAAAGGGAGTTCCCTAAACCCTAAAGACCCCTTCAAGGCTCTAGACTTAAAAAACTACCCCAAAGAAACGTTGCCCTAAACCCCAACCCTAAACCCTAAACCCTAAACCCCCAACCCTCAACCCTCAACCCTCGACCCCAATCCCACAGTGAGGGTGGACTGCCTTCCTCATTCAGAAGCTGCGCGGCCCAGTCAAAGATTTGCCTGAGAATTGCCCCAGGCCAGGTACGCACTCAAGTTTCAGGTTGACTTCGTGTTTAGGGTTTAGGGTTTTAGGTTTTAGAGTTTAGGGTTTAGGGTTTATAAGGTTTAGGGCGGGGGGCGGGGGTTGATCCGTTGAATTGAGGGTTTAAGGCTTTAGGTTAAAGAGGCCCGAAACCCGAAACTGTAAACCCAAAGCGGCACGAGGAGGGTACATGGAGTGCGCATGCTGCAGACGCCAAAGGCCCTATAGACGCCAAAAGCATCTTTAAGACTTATAGGCTGAAGGGTTTCGGGTTTAGGGTTTTAACCCTACAATCTAGATCTTCAAGCCCTGAACCGAAATCCTAAAGACCCTAATTCTTCTTAAGCCAGTTAGAAAGAAAGAAAGACTCAAAATACAAGGAAAGTGATGTGGCATATCATCTTTCAAACCTGATGCATCTCCGCAGCTTTAGCCCTGGGTTTGGAGGTCTTATCGTAGGTTCCCCTTGGTGGGGTTCCTGCAATGAGGATATGGATTATGGTTTTTAGCGGGGTATGTTAGGGGCACCCCGATATTGAGAAAGCTGCATGATAAGCTACACCCAGTTGCCATTCCGCTGATTCGACACCCGGAGCAAGAGACACCCGGAGAAAGATGGATGTATACGGTCGCAGAGATACTAACTCGAGCCTACACAGCGCTCTCATGTGGGTTAGGTTTTCTGTTGGGCTTTCTTTGGGGTCCGTATTAGTTTGGTGCGTCCACACACACATCTAATCATAACTGCAGAATATGTATACTGTGGGGTCCTTGTGGTGGTACGGTTATGAAGAAATGCGCTGCTTACCAAGGCAGAGTCGGGATGCAAGTCGATTCCCTCCGGCTCACGAGTTGAAGCATAGGTAATTTACTACAATTTGCTTAAGAACCCCAAAAGAATAAAGAAAAACAATCCCTATATTACCCTTAAAAAAGAAGAATATTTTTGATGTTGTCGGGTTCTTAAGCAAGTAGTAGTGTAGTCTTGGGCTCATGTGTCAGGAATCACCCGGCTCATTGCTGGGCTTTGGGGTTTGGGATCTAGTGTTTAGGGTTTAGGGTTTTCACTACGTCTGGTCCGTGTGATTTGGACAAGCAGCAGATGCACAAGAGCCACAAGCGTCGGAGGGTATAGGGTTTAGGGTGACCGTTCGCTTGTTCAGGGATATAGTTATAGAGGGCTCCATAGGCGTAGGGTTTACTTGGAGGCTCTTGTGACTTAGTATGTCTACTTTGTATCCCCTAGAAACCCTGTGTTAATCCCAATAACCCACCTACTAACCCTACTTACTAAGTCAAAAGGGATTCCAAGTAGGGCTTAGGGACGCCCCTTGCCCAGGGCCTTGGTGTTAACCCCCAACCCTACACCCTAAACCCTAAACCCTAGACCCTAGACCCTAAACCCTAAACCCTAAACCCTACAAGTCCTTCGGATTTTGCCCGAACCGACCAGGGCCTTGGTCCTGTCCCTGGGGTTCTACCTCCACGACATCTTCTCCCTGCGCGGCACCCTCCTCAAAAATCCTGGGATGCTGGCACACCAGGCGAGCATGGCCCGGGCCTCAGATTCAGGGTTTAGGGTTTAGGGTTTAGGGTTTAGGGTTTAGGGTTTACGGTTTAGGGTTTAGGGTTTAGGGTTTAGGGTTTAGGGCTTACAGGTTTGGGGGTTTAGGGGTTTAGCCCTGTAGGGCTCAAGGGTTGACTCATGGTTTTAGGGCTTAAGGTGGATGAAGGGGTGTAGGGCTTAAGAGTTTAAGTGTGTTAAGGGTTTAGGGTTTAGGGTTTAGGGTTTAGGGTTTAGGGCTCAGGCTTTCGAGACTAGGTGTACTATACGACGTATAGCCGAGGGACTCGTAACCTCAGTTAGAGTGCTTCCCTCTAGGGAATATGAAGGCGCCTCCTTCTCGTCTTCCGCTCCTTTTCCAGGGAGCTTCCACAGACCCCTGACAAGCCACAGAAGAGAAAGTCACCCTCTCAACCCTAAAGATAACAGCACCAAATCAACCCAAAACCCCTAAACCCTAGGCCCTGAGCACTTAAGCCTTGACCGCTCTAAATCCTGAGGCCCCAGCTCCTGCATGCACTTAGGGGTATTCCAAGTGAAGCCTCGAAACCCTCCTGACTAAGCCGCCAGGATCTAACCCCCAAAACCCTTCGGGTTTAGGGTTTAGGGTTCAGGGTCTTGGTAGCCCAGTGGTACCCGTTTTTTCCCTTTTTGGTTTCGAGGTTTCCTGAGAAAGTAACCAACCCAAAAAAGGGTGCCCTTATTATAATATGGTTGCTGGGCTACTAAGGGGTTTAGGGTTTAGGGTTTAGGGTTTAGGTTTGAGGGTTTAGGGTTTAGGGTTTATAGGGTTTAGGGTCAACTTCAACTCAGGCCCTGACCATTGCCTCCATCCTCCGCTCCAAGGCCCTCCAGGGCCGTTATACTGAAGTAGCGCTTGAGAAGGTTCATGCTGCTAGGGTTTAGGGTCTAGGGTTTAGGGCTTAGGGCTTAGGGTTTAGGGTTTAGGGCCTAGTTTAGGGTTTAGGGTTAGGGGTTTCAGAATCGGTGTAGGGTTCAGGGTGTCCCCAAAAAATGTGATCGCGAGATTTTACTGGATTTCCTGTACTTGTATCGCCAGGTAGAACACCCCGACGAACCTCATAAGATGCCTTCAGACGGCGAGGGGGGGGGGGGGTATTTTGGGCGAGCTTTAGGAGTCCAAGCGTTTTGGGGTTTAGGGTTGGGGCCGTGGACCCGAAACCCGGCTCAACCCCAATGGCATGCACCAGGGGTAAAGGAGGTATCGGGCCACCACAAGTGACGGCTCATGACAACCTCCCAAACTCTCTCATTCCCCCATTCCCTCTGCTCTGGGTTTAGGGTTTAGGGTTTAGGGTTTAGGGCTTAGAATTATGCAAATTAACCCAAATTTGCCGCCCACTGGGGCCATTAAGGTTTATGCACATATAAAAAGAGAGATCTAGGGTCCAGGGTTTAAACAGGTACCCATTTCTGTTCCCAGACTCAAGGTCATCGAAAAAACCCAGTCCCTGTCGTCCCTTTCCTTGGCAGGGCGTCGCGTGGCTGGGGGCCTTCCTGATGAGCACCTCCGTGCCAACGCCCGGGGACCCTGCGTTAGGCAAACTGTTGGTTAACAGAGAAAGGGGGAATGAGGTACCCTAGATAATCCCTTAAAGGGTATGTATATATATATATATATGGCTATATATATCTATATATATATATATGGGGCCCTGATCCCCTCATTCCCTGCTAACCAACAGTAAAGTGTTAGGCGAGCTGCTATGACCCGCTACTACACGAACCCCAATCTTCCGGGCTTATGTGCTGAGCAACTCTGCCGAGGGCGGGGAAGCCCATGGACTGTAGCAGCTCAGCACAGCCGAACGCAGAGCAACACTGAACGCATAGTAGACAATATTCAACCTTTTGAATAGTAAGTTCAAATACTGAGCCTCAAGCTCGTAAAACACACGACGAACACAAAAAACATTTTCCAGACCCAAAGCCCTCAGCCTCTGAACCCTAAACCCTAAACCCCAAACCCTAAACTCTAAACCCTAAGCCCTAAAGCCTAAACCTTTCAATGCCCAAGGCTCCTGCAGGAGCTTCTGCTGCTTTGCGGCACCCTCCGCCTCCCTCCAACTCGGCTCGAGGCGAATTTTGTCAAAAGGGGGTGGGGGGGGGGGGGGGGGTCTTGAGACAGGGTGGGGTTTAGGGTTTAGGCTTTAGGCTTTAGGCTTTAGGCTTTAGGCTTTAGGGTTAAGGGTTAAGGGATAAGGATTTATTGGGTCTATGGGTTGTTTTTTCGGGTTTTTGGGTGCAGGGTGTAAAGGTCTAGGATTTGTAGGGTTTAGGGAGTAGAGGCTGGGCGGAGGGTTTTCCAGGGAGGCTTGTGTCTTTGCGCTTAAGGGTCTCAGGGCTTAGGAGTGTCTAGTAGGCTGACTAGGGTTGACGGTTAGTAGGGTTCAGGGCTTCTGGGGCCGAGAAGGAGGGGCTAAGGCTAACCATCCATTTGCCGCATATATTGGGTCTGGGCGCTCCCCTGTTCTTTTTGCTGAGTGTGCAGATAGAGGCCTTCCTCTGGGGGGGGGGGGGGGGTTGGGGTAGTTTCAGGGTTAGGGCTTAGGGTTTAGGATTTAGAGTTTAGGGTCAGGGTTCCAGGGGTGGACAATACTGGTAATCATGTAGGTTCCGGTGTTTGTTCCGTTGCGCATGCTCTGGGATGCTTTGCGTTTTCCGGACACATGCCCCTGACCCTGTAGGCCCTACGCTCTAAGCCCTAAACCCTCAACCCTAACCCTGAAACCACCCCCCCTCCCAGTGCCGCCTGGACCCTGATGTCAGGTACGAGGACTCCGCTTCCTTTGGTTTTCAAGCTTCGTGGCTTTCAAGACGGCGCGGCTCTCAATCAGACGTGCTCGACTCATATCATAAGCTGACGCATCGAGCCCTCTCTGAACCCTAAACCCTAAACCCTAACCCTAAACCCTAAACCCTAAACCCTAAACCCTAAACCCTAAACCCTAAACCCTAAACCCTAACCCCTAAACCCTAACCCCTAAACCCTAAACCCTAAACCCTAACCCCTAAACCCTAAACTCTAAACCTAAACCCTAAACCCTAACCCCTAACCCCTAAACCCTAAACCCCTACACCTTAAGTGTTGTTTTTCCGGGGGGGGGGGGGGGGGGGGAGTCGAACCTCCTGCTCTCAGGTGTTGGTATCCTTGTGGCTACACCACAGGAACGACCCGAGCCTTCAGCAGCCGACCCTGCTCCTTCTTTGCTGAGAAGTACGCTTTCATTTTCTGGGTTTAGGGTTTAGGGTTTAGGGTTTGGGGATTGGGGTTTGGGGTTTGGGGTTTAGGTGTGTTCTACTTCGCTGTCGTCAGAAAGCTTAGGAAGCCTTCATGCCCTAAACCCTAAAGCCTCGTCATCCCACCTTTCTGCATACCTAAACCCTGAACCCTAAAGCCTAAACCCTAGACCCGAAGTATGATTGAAGTCTTCTGAACTGCCGAGGATCGTTGGGAAACTCAGCTGCTCGGCAGCGATTCGGCACTCCGTTGGGATTTAGGGTTTAGTGTGATCCTCTTCCGGATCCTTTATGATACATACATCCGCACCATATAACTTCGAGAACTGATCATGCAGGATTTCGTGTGCAGGGACCGCAAGTCTCCTCTTAGGATACCTTAAACGACACGCTTGGGGTTTTCGTGCTTTTTGAAATTAGGGCTACCCAGCTAAATAGCTGAACAAGGTTCACCCTACCCGCTTGTTAGACTCTTGAAGTCCGCATGTTTTCAACACCTTTGCGATGTCTCTTTGTGAGGCTGCGAGAGCTGCTGTGCTTTAACGCTTTGTAGGGTTTTGTTCTTTAGAGATTTAGGGTTTTGGTGCAAGGGCGCCGTCCGAAGCCCAAGCTAAGCAAAACTTACAGCCCTAAACTACGCTAGGCCCTTCAGCCCCCTGAACTGAAACCGTAAGCCCTAAACCTCAAGCAGCTTGTAAACCCTAAACCCACGAGCATGCTGAGTTTGAGTTTGTCTCCGTTCTAGAGTCTAGGCGGGCTTGGCGACTTCAAGTGCCGCACGGGCCGAGCAAGCGCTTCTTCAGGCTTCGTCGCGCTCTTGAAATGGACAGTTCAGTGGATGCCGGTGCCTCTCATCGTGCGCGCCAGCCAGAGGTCCCAAACTTCCTGTCAACCCCGAAGGCCCTGACTCTAAAAGCCTAAACCCCTAACCCTACAACCTAAACCCCTAATCCCTAAACCCCTAAACCCCTAAACCCCTAAACCCCTAAACCCCTAAACCCCTAAACCCCTAAACCCCTAAACCCCTAAACCCCTAACCCCTAAACCCTAAACCCTACACAATCCAAAAACGGTCTAAACCCCAAGCCACGACACCCTAGGACCCGGAGTAGGCCCTTATTTTGTTTTTTTGGGTTGGGGTTCCCTTTTAATCCCCTGAAAACCAAAAAGGGCACCCTTTCCATTCCTATGTTACTCCTGGGTCTAAACCCTAAACCCTAAACCCTAAACCCTAAACCCTAAACCCTAAACCCTAAACCCTAAACCCTAAACCCTAAACCCTAAACCGCACCCGGTTCTGAGGCTATCTTTTCAACCTTGCCATGAATTTCAACTTTATTGCGCGTGCAGCCCACGATCTGCCGCGCTTCCTCCGTCCTAAGGCGGCTTGGGGTTTAGGGTTTAGGGTTTAGGGTTTAGGGTTTAGGGTTTAGGGTTTAGGGTTTAGGGTTTAGGGTTTAGGGTTTAGGGTTTAGGCTTTAGGGTTTAGGGTTTAGGGTTTAGGGTCTAGGGGAAGGTTGAACAAAGAAGAGGGGACTTTTGGTTTTAGGGTTTAGGGTTTGGGCTTGAGGGTTTAGGGCACCTATTTCGCGGCTCCTATCATAAGGGTTTTAGTCGTGGTACGCAACACGTAGCCCCCGCACTTTCGAAAATACCCAGATGCTGCGGCAGAGCAATCACGGCAAACATGTCATCTTTTGCTGAATCGTAAACCCCGAACCCCACCATTAAGAACCCAAGACCTATTTTGTTGTAGCTTACGGCGAGAACCGACCCCGCCGAATACAGATGTTTTTGCGGTTTGGGATTGACGGCTTCGGTTTCGAGTTGACGGATGTTACTTGGGAGGGGGGGAGGGGGGCGGGGGGGGGGGGGGGGGGGGGGGCGGGGGGGGGGGGGTGGGGGGGGGGGGGGGGGGGGGGGGGCGGGGGGGGGGCGGGGGGGGGGGGGGCGGGGGGGGGCGGGGGGGGGGGGGGGGGGGGGGGCGGGGGGGGGGCGGGGGGGGGGGCGGGGGGGGGGGGGTGATGATTGCGACATTTGGACAGCGTGTCAGGAAAGCACTGATTTCGGCAGCCGTGTGGGCTTCCAGGTGTGCTGGCCATGGTTCTCGCCTGGCTGGCTATCTCGCTCTGCCTTGCGCTGCTCCTTCGCGAAGATGTTGCGACCTGCCTGCCCTGGCTTGTGAGCTTCAGTGATGAAGATGTTCTTGCTCACATCGAAGTCCTGACGACGCCCTTTCCAGCTGGACTTGCTGAGTACATGGCCTTGCGAGCCAGTCTGACGGACTCCCGGCGGGGCGGTGTGCCATGGGAGCATCTGCTTCTTTCCAGCAGCTGCTTGTCCGCAGTGGCTTTTGCTCGTCTTCGTGCACAACCAGGAAGCTTCCGTGCCTCGCCCTGGGCTCTTTGGTGTCTCCAGCGTGTGGAGCGTTGTTTCGGACCAGTATCTGGTCTCCCCATCAGGCCACCACCCTACGTTCTGTGTGCTCAGCTGCGCGATTTTGTTGCTCACATGGACCAACGCTTTTGGGATGCTTATGTCTCCGCAGAGATGGTTCCGTTGCCAGCAGATAGCTCGTTTGATCTGCGTAGCCCTAAGCCCTGAGCCCTAAGCCCTGAAGCCTCACCCCTAAACCCTAAACCCTGTTTCGGTTTCTTCGGTTTAAGCTTTCGAGTTTTCCCTGACACCCTCCTGCCTCTATACCCTGAAATATTCACGACAGTGCACTCCCCAAGCTCTGCTCTTGGCAAACCTCAACAGTGTCCTGCAAGCCCAAATACCTCAATTCTAATTCGACTCTCTCGAATTCAGAGTTTAGGCTTTCGAGTGCACGGTTGAGGCTTCACCGTTATGCCCATGTACCCTGAACCATACACCACGCACTGCAAGCCCGAAACTATAACACTGAAGTATACTGAACTGCCGAATTCGCTGCAAATACCAACATTTCCATACACGAAGACAGCCTTGAGCCCTTGCTTGTCTACTCGTCCAGAAACGTGTCACCGAAGGGCTTTCAAAAATAAACGTCTCACAAAACCTGTCTTAACATGCAAATTCGCTGTAAATACCACTATTTCCGAGAAAAACACTTCTCCAATAAAGCGACTTCTGAAACTCCAAAAATCGTGAACGCACGAAAACACTGCTTTTTACAGTGGATTCGGCCAAAATTATCAAAACCCTCGGTAAAAATGGGGTTTTCGGACATGCGCTACGGCGCTACGGAGCACCCCAGCACGGAAACATCGAAAAAAACCGAGGTTTTCGACTTCAAACCCTTCAACACAATGTCTTTTTTTCACGGGATCGTTAACCGCGCCGTAACCTTGTTGTAAGTTATGACTGTGAAACCCTAAGCCCTATACCCCTACTAGGATCCTCAGGGCAACCTCCCCTAAAGCCTAAACCCTAAACCCTAAACCGCCTAGGTTTGGGGTTCTTAAGGCAATGCCTATAAGGCACAGGTGTGGTACATCCGTTCACCCCCCAAAGTTCCTAAACTCTAGAGCCCCTTTTATAGGGCTTAGGTTTTAGGGCTTTGGGGTAAACCTCCAAACTCCCCAAAGCCTTAGCCCTAAACCCTAAACCCTCTACAGCCCTAAAACCCCACAAAGCCCTCAACCACCTGAAGCCCTAAAACCCCCTCTAAGTCCTGAACCCCCTCAACCCTAAACCCTAAACCCTAATCCCTAAACCCTAAACCCTAAACCCTAAACACAAGAGACACGGCAGGGCATCAAAGTGCCCACGCGAACCGCCTATGCCGTGCCGCTGGCTGGTGCCAAAGTTAGGAGCCCAGGGCCTCGCTTTGTAGGAGCTTAGGGTCTAGGATTTAAGGTTTAGGGTTTTAGGGTTTTGGGGTTTTGGGGTTTTGGGGTTCAGGGTTTTGGGGTTTTGGGTTTTGGGGATTAGGGGTTTGGGGGTTTGCGGGGTTTTAGGGGTTTAGAAATTTGGAGTTTAGGTTTAGGGTTTAGCCTAAAGCCTGCAGACGTAGAGCCTCGCAGCACGAACTCGAGGGGATTGTTGCCGGCTTCCATGGATTATTGTTTTATTTAGGGGCCTTAAGAACGAGAATGGGGTTTGGGGGGGGAATTATCGTAGAATCATGAAGGGGCCATAATTAGTAAAATAGGGGCCTTAACAATTAGAATAGGCTTTGGGGTGCTACTCTAGTATACTTATGAAGGACCATGAGGTAATACTATGAGAAATTATTTCCCGACCCCTAGATAAGGCTTCAGGATTTTTGTTGGGTGTGGGGCCTTCATGGTATGAGTACTCGGTATTATCATCCCCCTGGCGATGGCGCGTGCCGGGGATTCCGAGATGGATAGGGTTTAGGGTTTAGGGTTGAGGGTTTAGGGTTTAGGGTTTAGGGTTTAGGGTTTAGGGTTCAGGGCCATGAGATCCACATCCAAGAACGAAAAAACATCGCGGACCTAAACGCAAGGCCAAGCTGACACTGAAGGGCCTGAACTAAGTAGTCGAGTAGGTAACCTTTAACCTTTTTTGGGTAATATAACCCCCTTGTAATCCCAAAGGTTAACCTTTAGTTCCCCTAGGTACTTCGTGAAGGCCACGCCCTGACGTCCTGACATAATAAAGTGGTCGGAAAAATTACTAGTCTGATTCCCTTAGGGTCCCTTTGCAATTATACAACAAAAACTCCAAAACCCTATTCTAATTATTCAGGCCACTTTAGTAGGCAGAGGCCGAGAAGCTCTCCACCGAGGATGTTCTCAAACTTCACGAGAAGTACATCGCACAACTGGACCCAGAGTAGGCCCTTGATCCTTTCTGGGCGGGGGTTTATGGGTTCTCCCGTATTGGCCCCTCTTTGAACCAAAAAGGGCTGGAAGGACCCTAAACCTTAAACTCTAAACCCTAACCCCTAAACCCTGAACCCTAGACCCTAAACCCTAAACCTTGTTTTGTGACTGACAAGACGAGGCCGCGGTCACGCGCCTGACCGCAAGCACGACGCTGGTGGCCGTCATCCTGGCTGCAGTTTAGGGTTTAGGGTTTAGGGGGTTTAGGGTTTAGGGGGTTAGGGTTCAGGGTTTAGGGTTTAGGGTTCAGGGTTCAGGGTTTAGGGTTTAGTCAAACCCATAACCCGTCACCTTCACTTCTCAACACCTAAGGGTCCATGTACCTTAGCCCTTTTATACTTGGGCCCCAAGTTCTTTTTAGGAAGTACTTCAAGGCCAAAGGATAGCCTGTTTAGGTACATGGACCCTTAGGGTAACTTTTGACCCTCAACCCTAGACTTTTCACCGTTGGCGCTTCAACCAGAAAGTCTTAATCTCCCGGGGTTAGGTTGTTTGTAAGTCCACTGCAACACAACGGCAGTACCTTTGTTTGATTCTTGGGTTGTGAGGTTAACCCTTGAACTCAGTCTTATCCCCTATAGCAGTCTTACACCGCACTTTAAACTCCTAGACCATGAAACCCTAAACACTTAACCCTAAGCTTGCCCTAAACCCTGCAAGTGAACCCCAAACCCTGTAAACCCCAGGATGCTAGATGGCCCTTGAGATTTCGATATGATATCAATCCCACGGCCGATAGAAACTCCTCAGCCCCACAAGCTCTAAGCCCTTCAAAGAACGACCTTAAACCCTAAAACGCCTAAACCCTCGGGGTTTAGGGTTTAGGGTTTAGGGTTTGGGGTTTAGGGTTTAGGGTTTAGGGTTTCCAGCACAGCTCCAGGTCTTCGGTTCGTACCTCGCAGCACCTGCGGCCTTCGTTTTATCGAGTCGGGGTCCTCTGAGGGAGCTGTGCTGCCCCAAGGGTTGGGCGTCTTCGGGTTTAGGGTTTAGGGTTTAGGGTTTAGGGTTTAGGGCTTAGGGTTGCTTAGGGTTACTTAGGGTTTAAAGGCTCAGGGTTCAGGGTTCAGAGGCCTAGGGTTGACGCCAGAGGGTTGAGGGTTGATGGGCCTCTCCGAAGAGTTGGAAGACGAAGACCCCCTCACGACCTGGGGATGTTCCCCATTCTACCTAAGTCCTTAATAGGCATTAGAGTACCCCCCCTATACCATAATCATCTACTAAGTCCTTAATAGGGATTAGAGTACCCCCTACCATAAGCATCCCTATTAAGGAGACTGCTGGTATAAGGGGAGAACGTCCCCGATGCTGCCTCAAGAGGGGTTCCGCGAGTAGGAGTGGGTTCGCATCCCTCTGTGGGGTTGGGCTGGGGGGGTGCCTTCAGGTTCGGTGGTTTGGGGATTTCGTAGGAGCTGAATGAGTACACTTTACACTTTTGGGATACCATAATGCCCTATAGAACTGAAAGTGTACACTTTGTAGGGGCTTATGGCTTATGAACCCAGCAACTAAGATGCAGAAGTAGGGTTGAGGGTTTAGGCTCCGGGGGAGAGTTTATGCAGCCCTGAACCCTGCACCCTGAACCCTAAACCCTAAACCCTGGAAAGGATAAGCCAGGGAGGTTTTGCCGATTCAGGGTTCAGCGTTGATCACAGACCCTCACTTCCGGCACCCTGTCTCCAATAAGGAATCTTTAGGGTTTAGGCTTTACTTTTAGTTTTTAGGGTTAGATCTTTTGGCTGAGAGCCCGTTCATGCTACACAAACCCTAAACCCAGCACCCAAAGCCCGCAACCCTGCGTACTTTAGGACTTGAAGCCTTTTCCAGAAAACCCTAAACCCTAAACCCCAAACCTCATATACCCCATTCAGCCCTTGCTTCTATTGAAAGCCTTTCGGTTTTCCTCCCGCCGCACAGTTCTTGCGCTGTTCCGAAGCGCGGACCTCAGAGCCTAGGAGCTTACGGCACAAATGGGCTTCAGGGGTTGAGGGGCTTAGGGAATTGGGTTTTTTTGGGGTTTGGGGGATTTTGGGTTTGGGGTTTAGGCTAAAGGGCTTTAGGGTTGAGGGGTTTAGGGATTTGGGTTTTTGTTGGGGTTTGGGGTTTTTGGGTTTTGGGGGGTTTAGGGCTTTAGGGTTGAGGGGTTTAGGGATTTGGTGGTTGGAGTTTTGGGGTTTGGGGTTTGGGGTTTTGGGGTGTGGGGGTTAGGGTTTTGGGGTTTTGGGGTTTTGGGGTTTTGGGGTTTTGGGGTTTTGGGGTTTTGGGGTTTTGGGGTTTTGGGGTTTTGGGGTTTTGGGGTTTTGGGGTTTTGAGGTTGGAATTTTATGGTTAGGGCCGGGCTTTTAGGTCACACGGTTTCGGAATTCGGGTTGCGGGTTGAGGGCTTGGGCTTTTTAGGCTCTCAGATTCGATCCCTTAGGCCCCCACCCCCCCCCGCCCACCGGTGCTTTCCGCTTGAGAGGTAGGCTCCCTCAGCCTCAACCCTTGAAACGACACAGGATACCCTGTGTCTTCCTCAGCTTTTCGCGGGTAGGGTTTAGGGTTAGCCGGGTGGGTTTATCGTGCTACTAAGAGGGGTTGACTTTGGGTTTAGAGCGTTTCCAGGTCGAGGCTTGACAGCTGGCGCTTCCAGACCCATGCGGAAGGGTTTAGGGCTCAGGCTTGAAGGTTGCTTGGAGGTTCATGGTACTTATTAGCCAATTATAACTGTACTTAGAACCCACTTACAAGCTTTTTAAGTGCCCTAATATGGTTCTGAGTACAGTTGTAAGTACAGCTATAGTTGGTTGATTTGTAGCATGAACCTCCAAGTAACAACCTGAAATCATATCTCGAGCCCTGCGAGAGAGCTTTTGGCTGCAAGCGCGGATGCCGAGTAGTGACGAGTCAATCGTCATGAACTGCAAAGCCCTAGCCCCAAAGCCTAGACCTTAAACCCTAATCCGTGCGTCCCAAACTCACCGACCGGTCAGGCATGAACTACCTAAACCCTGAACCCTAAACCCTAAACCCCAAACCCCAAACCCTAAACCCTAAACCCGAAACCCGAAACCCTAAACAACATGCCTTCAGGGGGGCTCTGACTGCAAGGGCCCATATACCATCAGATACCTA
>CAJNDS010002546.1:510683-693072 GCA_905221605.1 Symbiodinium natans
TCTGCTAGGGTTCTTCTTTGGCTTCTGGTTTTTTTAGGGTTTTTTAGGGCCTCTAGGGTTTTAAGGTCCTTAGGATTTCTAGGGTTTTTTAGGGCTTTAGGGTTTAGTTACGGTTTAGGGTTTAGGGTAATCCAAGACTCAACTGCTGCCCTGCTTTCCGAACACGCAGCTCGCGTGCTGCAGGCTCCTCCCGATGGCCAAAGAGTGTGATGTCACGGCACGCTGGTGGCTCCCGATTATCCGCCAGCCATGCCCTTGGATCATGGGTTTAGGGTTTCGGGTTTAGTGTTTAGGGTTTAGGGTTTCCCTAAGCCCTAAACCTCAAACCTTAAACCCTAAACCCTAAACCCTAAACCTTCTATGCCAACCCCCCGCCCCCCCCCCCCCCCCCCCCCTGGGTCCCCCCCATAATTAAGGTTTTTTTTTTTTTTTTTTTTTTTTTGGGGGGGGGGGGGGTTTAGGGTGTTAGGGTTTACAGGGTTTTGGAATCTTAGTCTGAGAGCTTGCATGTAAGCCCCCAGACCTCAACTTACGCATCGAAGCCGCAACCATCTCCATAAACCCTAAACCCTAAACTCTAAACCCTAAACCCTAAACCGCAACCATCTCCAAGGTCTGCAAAGGTACACAGCCATCGCTTCTACCCTGAGGAGGATGTCACGAAAATTTTCACGAAGGCCCGGATGGATGGGGTTTAGGGTTTAGGGTTCAGGGTTTAGGGTGTCGAAATTCGGGGTACCTTATTGGGGTCCTCATTCTCAGGGGGGGTCCTACTGTTTGGGGTCTATGCAAGGGGTCCCTACTTTCGTAAATTGCAGGAGTAGAAATGGGTATAGTATTTGGGGCAGGTTTCTGAAAAGCGGATATGATTGGTACCTCTTCAGAACCATGTACCAGGTTTAGGTTCAGGGTTTGGGGTTTAGGGTTGTTTAGGGCTTAGGTCCAAATAATCCAAGTGGATGTTGTTGGAGCCGATGCAGAGTGTTTTTTTTTGGGTGCTTAGTCGAATTGAACTTGCAGACGCAGCGCGATATGCGTACGAGCTCGAAGCGGAATCCCAAGCAGCTACACCAAACCAATTCCATTCTTGTTGATCATGGGCTTCGAAATTCTACGCATCAGGGCAGAGGTGCGAAAGTGTCGTAGGTGCGTATCTCTCCAGGTCAGAGTATAGAGTTTGCAGCTTTGTTTGGTCTTGGGGAAGTCGGTGGGAAGCCGGACGCCACGCCAGGATCGTCACTACCTGCTGGCCGTGACCCCTCACGGCTTCTTCCCGTGGGGGGTGGCCGCAATCATCGTCGAACTGCTCAAGCAAGGCTCGCATGGGTTTCGGTGTAATTCCTCTGTGGTGCTTTACTGCAGCTTTAGATCCTTAGCCTTTTTGGGTTTATTGGGTTTCTTAATAAGGCAGCAGAAAATTAAATTTATAGCTACCCTGCCGAGTGCAGCCAAGATTCCTCTTCCCCCTTATAGAATGGAAGATGCCGCCACAGCTTTGCCAAGTCTTGGGCCTGCAAGAAGATGGGTAGTTCTCCAAATTTAGGGTCCCGATTTCCGGGGCCCTCTATAAGTGTGCCGTAGTTTATACACACATGTGTATATATATATATATATGGTCAGCCCCCCCCCCATGATCCACACCTATGGTTTTCCTGTCTTCGTCTTTGTCTGATTTTCTGTTTTTTTTACCGGAAAAATGCAGTAAAAACTGCACTGGAATACAAAAAGCTCTATTATATGATCCTCTATAAAAACACTAGTGTTTTTATGTGCATTTTGCTTCTGAAACTTGTGTTTTGCGGCTCCATAAAATTTTAGAAGGGTAGCCATTTAGAAGCTTAAGGCTTTTCAGGGTTCTAGGTTTTAGGGGTTTGTAAAAATTTAGATGATCTGTGGAAGGCACCGGGGCTTCCCCAGACCATTTGCAATTTTAAAGATCCTTAAAAGGGGCAGCCCTTTTCAAATTTGAAGGGCTTTAAGGTATTTAAAGCCTTTCAAGATTTTCAAGATTTAACGGATCCTAAAAGGCTTTAAAGCCCTTAACAACCTCGAAACGTTTATCCCTTAAAAGTCTAAAATTCTTTGAAATTTAAAACGGGCAGCCGTTTAATATTAAGGAAGTTACGGATTTTAGAATTGAACATCCTAAAATCTTTAAACTTTAAAAGGACAGCCATTTACAACTGTAAGAATTTCAGGGTTTTACGGATTTTAAAAAATTTATATTGTCTGGGGAAGGCACCGGGGCTTCTCCAGACCATTGGCAACTTCAACAATCTCTAAAATCCGCAAAGGGCAGCCACTTAAATACGTAAGCAATTTAAGGTCTTTAAAAGGCTTAAACGGCTTAAAACCTTCATAATCCCGAGAATGCTTAAACAGAAGCTTAAAGATTTTCATAAGATTTTAAGGATTTTTAATGTTTAGGTGGGTCTGGGGAAGCCCCAGTGCCTTCCCCAGATCATGTAAACTTGCAAAAACCCTCAAACCCCTTAACCCTAAAATCCAACCCCGAAACCCTTAGCTCTAAACCCTAAACACTCAGCACCAGACCCTAAACACTAACCCAAAAACTTAACACTAAGCCCTTAGCACAAACCCCACGCACTTAACATGAAACCCTAAACACTTAAGCACTAGACCCTAAACACGAAACCCTAAAACTCAAACACTACACCCTAAAAACTAAACCCTGAACATTACACACTAAACCCTACACACTAAACCCTGAACACTAGTAAACATCCTTAAAACCCTAAATCCAAAAAACCAAACCCGAAACCCTTAACACTAAACCCTAAACACTCAGCACTAGACCCTAAACACTAACCCTAAAAATTTAACACTAGGCCCACAAACCCCAAACACTTGACACGAAACCCTAAACACTTGAGCACTACTAAACCCTAAACACTCAGCACCAGACCCTAAACACTAACCCTAAAAACTTAACACTAAGCCCTTAGCACAAACCCCAAACACTTAACAGGAAACCCTAAACACCTAAGCACCCCTAAAAACTAAACCCTAAACATTACACACTAATTAAACCCTACACACTAGACCCTTAACCCAAAAAAAAGCCGAAACCCTTAGCACTGAACCCTAAACACCAGCGTAAACACTAACCCTAAAAGCTTAACACTACGCCCTTAGCACGAACCCCAAACACTGAACACGAAACCCTAAACACTTAAGCAGTAAACCCTTACTAAACACTAAACCCTAAACACTTAATTAAACACTACACCCTACAAACTAAACCCTAACCATTACACACTAAACCCTACACACTAAACCCTAAAGCCTAAACAGAAGGATTTTTTAAGTTGTCAATGGTCTGGGGCAGCCCCGGTGCCTTCCCCAGATAATTTAAATTTTTAAAAATCCTTAAAACCCTTAACCTAAAACCCAAACCCGAAACCCTCAACACTAAACCCTAAACACTAACCCTAAAAACTTAACACTAAGCCCTTAGCACAAACCCCAAACACTTAGCACGAAACCCTGAACACTTAAGCACTTAACCCAAAAACTAAACCTTAAACATTTCAAACTAAACCCTAAACATTAGACACTAAACCCCAAACCCTCAACAGTAAACCCCAAGGCCAGAACCTCGAGCCCTACTAAATCTAAACCTGAAACCAAAAACCCGTCGGGGTTTCAGATGCTTACTGTTTGGATTTCAGAGTTTAGGGTTTTATTTGGGTTTTAGCCGAGCCGCTTGACCCTAAACCCTAAAACCTAAACTTAACACTCAACCCTAAACACAAAACACTAAACCCTGAAACCTACACACTAAACCCTAAACACTAGATTTCCAGAAAAAATCTGGAGTACCCGGGCCCCGGACTCCAGACTCCAGATTTCCAGAAAAAATCTGGAGTACCCGGGCCCCGGACTCCAGACTCCAGATTTCCAGAAAAAATCTGGAGTACCCGGGCCCCGGACTCCAGACTCCAGATTTCCAGAAAAAATCTGGAGTACCCGGGCCCCGGACTCCAGACTCCAGATTTCCAGAAAAAATCTGGAGTACCCGGGCCCCGGACTCCAGACTCCAGATTTCCAGAAAAAATCTGGAGTACCCGGGCCCCGGACTCCAGACTCCAGATTTCCAGAAAAAATCTGGAGTACCCGCGCCCCGGACTCCAGACTCCAGATTTCCAGAAAAAATCTGGAGTACCGGGCCCCGGACTCCAGACTCCAGATTTCCAGAAAAAATCTGGAGTACCCGGGCCCCGGACTCCAGACTCCAGATTTCCAGAAAAAATCTGGAGTACCCGGGCCCCGGACTCCAGACTCCAGATTTCCAGAAAAAATCTGGAGTACCCGGGCCCCGGACTCCAGACTCCAGATTTCCAGAAAAAATCTGGAGTACCGGGGCCCCAGACTCCAGACTCCAGATTTCCAGAAAAAATCTGGAGTACTCGCGGCCCCAGACTCCAGATTACAGACCCCAGAATCTGGAGTCCAGAGTCCCGGTACTCCAGATTTTTTTTGGAAATCTGGAGTCTGGAGTCTGGAGGTACTCCAGATTTTTTCTGGAAATCTGGAGTCTGGAGTCTGGGGGCACGGAAATCTGGAGTCTGGAGTCTGATGGTACTCCAGATTTTTTCTGGAAATCTGGAGTCTGGAGTCCGGGGCCCGGGTACTCCAGATTTTTTCTGGAAATCTGGAGTCTGGAGTCCCCCCCTCCCAAAACCCCCTTCCCGAGGCCAAATGTGTGGATCATGGGGGGGGGGCGAGCATATATATATATATATATATATATATATTATATACATAGGTAAGTGTACCGCACTTTATATGTTATATAGTATAGTACAGTCTTGTATTGTTATTATGATTCTGATTATTATCACTATCTTTATGGTTGTTATAATCATGGTTATTATTATTGATGTTTTTATCCCGACCGTCATTCAAGTATGTACCCCAAACTCCACAGTTTTGCAGAGAGTTGGCTGCAGGTCATGTTCTGCAGGGGATCGGCAGTGTACCAGCACAGCAAAAGCAGGGTTTAGGGTTTAGGGTCTAGGGTTTGTGGTTTGGGGTCTAGGGTTTACAACTTAGGGCTTAGGGTTTAGGGTTTAGTAGCAGTACCAACAGTCGTTTTCCACTCGTTGCCGTGGTTATGCGCGTGGGAGTGTGGTTTTCCTGTTAGAGGTGTGAGGATCAAGACCCAGAACAGCAGAACCAGCAGTCGCTGCAGCGAAAGTAGAATGTTAGCTTCATGTGGCAATTGTCGGAGTCACCCTGCCGCCCATAAACCCGATCCTGACTAAACCCGAAACTCTATGCTTATGCCTTCAACCCAATCCGAAACTCGGATCCCGAAGGTTATTTGCCCAACTTTGTGGGCGCCAGCGTTCTTGGCGCGCTGCCCGTGGCCGGCAGGCTGCTGCGCTACTTTGGGTACAGACCTGCGACTCGGACCTCGGGGCTTGGGAGTTTGTCACTTCTCTAAGACGTGGTCCCTTCTGGGGAACTTATTAAAGGCGGCCCCCAAATATTTCAGGTACGCAGAAAGGGGCCGTGTTTTTGAGAACTGGTCGTATGGAGCCTAAGGGACTTATCGAGTCGCTTTCGCTCCATAGGGGAGCCAACCGTACCCGCGGCACCATAAACTTACGTTCCTATTTCATCCGGGAACTGATTCCCCTCAGGTGCCCTCAACCCTAAACCCTAAACCCTACACCCTAGACCCTAAACGCTAAACCCGACCACTTGAGAAACAGAAGCAAATCTGCTCGAGGATCCTAGCACTGAAACGAACTCTGAACATTATGTCCCTTGTGGGTTTAGGGCCCTGAACCCAAAGCCCTCAGACCCTTAACCCTTAAACCCCAAATCCTCCTTCTACCCCTTAATCCATCCTTCCCCCCTTAGGCCACGCCTGAAGCAATCCGCGAGTGAAGGCCTCAGCTAGCCAGGATGGCTCAACGGGTTTAGGGCTTAGGGTTTAGGGTTTAGGGTTTAGGGTTGGGGGTCTGAGTTTCGGGTTTGTAGGGTTTAGGGTTCAGGGTTAAGTTTAGTAGGGACCCGAACCCTACAACCTATACTGCAAGCTTCGTACATGAGGTGGTTGAATGGGGGACTGAAGGGCTTGCAAGGCTCATGTGTGGCCGTGGGCACGCATATCCCATTTCAAAATTACAGGACCCAGCATTGCCCAGCGTTGAATATCTTACCGAGGTCCTAGCAACCATGCTTGGGGTTGAGTGGTTCCCCTAAACTCGGCAGTAAACCCTAAAATCCTCAGCCCTCAAACCCTTCAACCCTTCAAGCCCTAAAAACCCTAAAACCCTAAACCCCTCAAATCCTAAAATCCAAAACCCCTCAAACCTCCTTAAACCCTCAAACTCTTAAACCCTAAACCCTAAACCCTGAATCTTAGGGTCCCCTAAAACCGTAAAAAAAAAAAAAAAACTCTAAAACGCTCTGAGGTTCGGAGAGTTAAAAGAGGAGCCTCCAGGGTTTAGGGTTTAGGGTTTGGGGTTTGGGGTTCAGGGCGTAGCCGAAGAATGGAGGTATGTTATTGCGCTGAGGATGAATTGCCAGTGTCCTGTGCATACCCTACACCCCAAATCCCTACACCCCAAACCCCTACACCCTCGACCCTAAACCCTAAACCCTAAGCCAAAGGGGCGGGAGAGGTCTAGGATTGGGGCGATCTTCTGGCGCTTGCGCCCAGAGGCCCCTCAATGCAACAACGAAGGCCTCTTCGTTGAGTTTAGGGTTTAGAGTTTTGGGGTCCTCTAGGGTTTTAGGGCTTAGGGTTTCGACAAAGAATCAATCATACTCACTCTGCTCCCCCCCTAAGGCAAAGAAAGGTTAAGGCGAAGCCAGGGGGCTGGGGAGCATTCCAAAAGTAACCCTAAACCCTGGAACCGTAGAACCCCTTGACCCTGAACCCCCAAACCCTAGAGCGAATGAACCTAGGAAAAGGGCCATCTCAGGAGGATGTTGCAGGGAAGCCTTTTTCATGTATAACCTTAGGGTTTAGGGCTGTGGGTTTAGGGTTTAGGGTTTAGGGTTCGAGGTCTGGGTAGGGCTTGTGGGTTTGGGTGGAGTTCCTTTCAGGTTCCTCGCAATCTTGAGCCTTTTTTGGCTTAGTTTAAGGTTCAGGGTTCGGGGTTCAGGGTTTACTGTTTAGGGTTTAGGGTTTAGGGTGTAGGGTTCCCAGGTGCCTGGCCAAGGAGTACCCACGGAATGTGACAATCATCATCCCCGGGGGCATCTCCGAGATGTTTAAAATCCGCGATGATGTTGAGGCAGGCCCTTTCTTGCTTGACTTAGGCATGTGTGTCTACGTATATACTATGTATGTATAGTTTTTTGTGTTAGTGTTAGTTCTAGTTATTGTTATCGGTATTGTTGTAGTTATATACCCTCTTTTGGATATATATATATATATATATATATATATATGTATGCATGCATACTACATAAAGCTGTGTGTGTGTACACATATATATATATATGCAGATGTATATGTAGATATGTGTATATCTATAGAGATGTACATATGTACACATGTTTTATAGGCACATATACGGATATGCAGGTCTACACGCACACAGACACATCGGTCTCTGATGTCAACATACAGTTTGTGTGCTCCTTTCCCATGCATTGTTTGTGCACAATTTAGAGGTTTGAGGGTTTAGGGGTTCAAGGTTGAAGGGGTTTGGTGGTCTAAGCGGCTAGGTTAGGCCCTTCTTCTGGACTCTTTAGATTTCGGGTTGGGAGGCTTTAGTATCAAGGAGGGGTTTGCGGTTTGAGGGGTTAAAGGTTCAGCGTTCAGGGTTTGGGGTGCAGGATTGAGGGGTTTAGGGTTTAGGGTTTAGGGTTTAGGGTTTAGGGTTTAGGGTTTAGGGTTTAGGGTTTAGGGTTTAGGGCTTAGACCAGCGCTCCACGTCCTCAGTTTCGGGACAAGGGCGAAGCGGCCCCTCAAGGCTCTGAAGCAGCCAAAAAGCCCAAACCTTAGTTAGGGCTTACGTAGGGCTAAACCCTAAACCCTAAACCCTAAACCCTAAACCCTAAACCCTAATCCCTGAACCCCAGCCCCAAGTTCGCGATGCATTTTTTGCTGACCGAACGAACTTGTTTGCTGCGGGAGCTGTTCTCCTAAGCCTTCGACTTGAGAAGACGGGGCCAGGGCTAGGGTTTTAGGGTTTAGGGTTTAGGGTTTAGGGTTTAGGGTCTAGGGTTTAGGGTTTAGGGTTTAGGGTTCAGGGCATGAAAGAGCTCTTCGACTCCTCCACTTGGAGGGCTTAGGGTTTCTGATTTGTTCTTAGTCAGGAATGAGGGCAAAGTAGATACCTTAAGTTCTCCCCTGTATACCCGTTAAAGGGTTACATAAGGCCGCATTGTCCTTAATGAGCTCCTAGGAACCAGAGCGGCTTAGATTCCAAACCCTCAACACCAAACCCTAAACCCTAAACCCCAAAACCCTAACCCTCAAAACCCTAAACCCTAAAAACCCTAAACCCTAAACCCTAAACCCTAAACCCTAAACCCTAAACCCTAAACCCTAAACCCTAAACCCTAAACCCTAAACCCTAAACCCTAAACCCTAAACCCTAAACCCTAAACCCAAGCTTTGCCACGATGATCGCAGGTCTCCTGCGCGAACACTCGCCTAGGATTTGCCAAGCCAGGAGCTTAGTGTGGTTTAGGGTTTAGGGTTTAGGGTTTAGGGTTTGGGTCCTGTAACATGGTCCCTTCCCAAAGCCTAAGCCACATGAGCCCTTGAGCCGTTTGTTTGCCAGAAAAAGCCATGATTCCCCAACCCTTAACCCTAAACACTAAAGGAAGTTAGATGATCCTTCAGCATGGTCCCCTACCTTCTCTTCTTCAAAGGAGTCTGAAGTCAGGGCCCTTGGGTTTTCAAAAGGGTTTGTAAGGGGTATATATAGGGCCCCGATATAAGGGCCCATAAGGGACCAAGAAACTACCCTAAGATGTATACCCTCAACCCTAAACCGAAGGCAAGGCAACAGAGCCTTCTTTTGCGCTCGCTCGCATAGGTTGCAGGGTTCCGTGCGTGTAGGGCTTCAAAGGCATCCACAAGAGTGTGTTACGGTGGTTTAGGGTGAAGGGTTTCGGATTTAGGCTTTAGGGTTTGGTTGTTAAAAGTGTTCTCTTAATGCCTTTTTTTGTTTCCATTAGGCCGCACTTGATCAACCCTAAACCCTAAACCCTACAATGGCTAGCCGCGAAGCCTTCCGGACTCCAAACCTTCAACCCCAGGATCCGCATTTCACGCAATGGAAGCTCCCAAAACCCCGGGCCCTATAGACCAGGGTTTAGGGCGTAGGTTTAGGGGATTTAGGGTTTAGGGTGTAGGGTTTAGGGTTTAGGGTCTGGGGTTCATGGGGCCCCCACCTCCCTGTCCTCGCCTTCAGGCTGGCAAAAGAGCAAGGGGTCATGCTTGTGCCCGGATACATGCTCGGGAATTCTCAGCTATACAAGGCCTGTGGGACCAGAATCAGATTGTGGCCCTGAACCCTATACCCTGACCCCGAAACCCTTTGTGGATCCATTCTTTCATGGTAGTTCTCTCATCAAAGCCTAAATCTAAACCCTAACCCTGAAACCATAAGTTAGGGCCTTCAAGATCAGTTTCGAGGCGAAGAGTCCCGGCTGTGTTTAGGGTTGAGGGTTTAGGGTTTAATGGGCTGAAGCCTGAAGCTGTGAAGCCATCTCTGCTGCCTCCTAAACCATAGAAGCCTGCGCAGCGCCGATGTTGAGAGGAACTGGGCTTGGGATTCGGGTGTTGGGGTTTCGTGTTTAGGGTTTAGGGTTTCGCATTTAGGGTTTAGGGTTTGGGATTTGTCTTGGGGCGTATGTGCATGGAGGAGTCAGACACAGTCTCTTCGTATTTGTTCTGCGCACTGACATTTACCCAGCATCCAAGCAAATCACCCACCGGACCCTAAACCCCTAGGACCCGGACTAGGCCGTTATTTCCTTTTTTGGGGTTGGGCCTCCCTTCTCCCCTTAAAACCAAAACGGGTACCTTTTTTGCCTAGTTACTGCTGGGTCTAGACCCTAAGTCCTGAAACTCGAAACCCTAACTCCATCAAGCACTCTTGAACTACCAATTTTTGGGTGACGCCAAAGATGGTTTTGGGTTTAGGCTTTAGACCTTCCTGGCCAAGAATGCCATCATTGTGGTAAGCATGTTAACAGTTCTTCTTCGGTCGTGCGGCTGATCTTTCTTCGGGCATGCTCGCAGATTGGCACTTGCAGTTCCTCAACACGTTTGCCGATATTCAGCACATCCTAGCGTGCAGTTTAGCGTTTAGGGTTTATTGTTTAGGGTTTAGGGTTCAGGGTTTGGGGTTTAGGGTTTAGGGTATACCCCAGGCCTAAGGCCTAACAAAACCCCGATCCCAAAGGCACAGAACCCAAAAACCCAAAACCCAAAACCCTAAACCCTAAACCCTAAACCCTAGACCTGCGAAGGTGGCGAAGGGCTTCCTGGGCCAGATGTTCGAGACAATCAGTCGCCGGTGGGGACAGGGGGTCGGGATTGAACTGGCTTAGGGTTTAGGGTTTAGGGTTTAGGGTTTAGGGTTTAGGGTTTAGGGTTTAGGGTTTAGGGTTTAGGGTTTAGGGTTTTTGGCCGGATTTGGGGGTTGTCAAGGGATGTAAGGAGGGACCCTTATAACGGACCTTACGTCTCATTTGGGGGTCATTTAGGGGCTACTTAGGTATACAAGGATTCTATCAGGTATATGTATATACACATATGTATACACATATACGCATGTCTTTATCTTTTTTTATATATTTAGGCGAATAAGATAAAGTGTCCCTTCTAGGGAGCCCCTTCTAGGGGCTTCTACCCCTTTTAGTTTGAGGGATTCGAGTTTGGGGATTGGGCTTCGTTGTCGGAGTTGCCGGCTCAGGGCTTACCAAGAGGAACCTTAAGGCTTCAGGGCTAGGAGTTTAGGGTTTAGGGTTTAGGGTACCCTTGTCCAAACCTCAGGATTTCTCTAGGCATTTCTTTGATCACATGCAGCTCACAACCTGCGCGCAGGCTTAAGACCTCCATCACCCTCTTCCACGGACGTTGGGGCACGCTACTGCTGCTCAGCTTGCATATGAGATCCCTTCGGGGAGTTTTGCCTTGATTACAGAGATGCCTGCTGGAAGTATTGTTGGTTGCAAAGTTCCGCTTGGCCACTGGATGCTTCAAGCACTAATTCGACAGCCCCGGTTCTGTTGATTGCCAACCCGAAAGTGGTAAATCCCACGAAGTTAATCCCTATAATACCCTAAAGCCTAAAACCTCTCCCCCTCCACTTACTGTTGGTTAGCAGGGGGTGGGGGAATGAAGTACCTTATAGAACCCCGTAAAGGATACAAATATATATATATATATATACATATATATGGCCTAATTCCCTCATTCCCTGCTAACCAACAGCAAGTCCAGGCCCTATCCTCACAAGCTCGCCTGCGCTCTTGGTGAGCCAATTGAGGCTTTTCCGCAAGAAGTTCCTTGAAGACCGGTTTTTGGGATTCAATTCCTGGGGGACCGAATGAAGCCTAAGATTGGGGGTCAGATACCCTATACTACTCAGCTACTACTATATCTTAAGGTATATGAACCAGAAACCCTAACCCCATTTATAAGTTGCCCAACTGTTTGTGAGCAAACCTTCGCTTTCCATCTGAGAGTCAGTTGTAAACACAAGTAAGGCGTTTTAAAGAAATAAGAATGTGACAGTGCAGGACACGCAAACCATGCCACGGCATTAGCAAATCGGAGCATAACATCAACCGATAGCTAGAGACATGATGCTCTGAGGCTAAACCCTTCTATTCAAACAGGCGCCCTGGAGAGTTTTTCTGTAATCGTAACAATAGTAACAATCGCAGTAATAGAAATCATGTTTCCAGTAGTAACAATAGTTGTAATACAAAATGTAGAAATTAGAGTAATAGTAGTACTACTAGACAAATCGGTAAAAATCGTAATGCTGCAAACAGATGTTCTGGCTTTTATGGTTCTATAAGGTGGGCAAGGGTTGAAGCCCGCAACGTCCACAAGTGCTAGGTAGGCCATCGGAGTAATTTGTATTGCCCCCCTATTGGTTTGAAGAGGATTAAGACTTAGGAGTATGTTTCAGAGAGTTTAGAAGGCAACCCTAAACCCTGAACTCGTGCCCGTAGCTCACCGAGCGCAGCATGCTACAGGCCTCATGAATAAAAAAAACCTACACCGACGCCTCAGCGAGGACACGCGACTTTGCAAGAGCCCTGAAGAAGCCCACACGAAATGGCTGAAGGCCAGCGCTTGCTGTGACAGGGTTTAGGGTTTAGGGTTTAGGGTTTAGGGTTTAGGGCCTTTCTTGAATTTCTTAACACATTCAAGCAGTGATGCATTGGATGCTCGTAGCGTGCCCCTCCGTATAGAGATGTACACTAAAGGAGCCTTTGCTGCTTATAAGATCTTGCTTTTCAGATTCGCCGTGGCTTCAAGTATTTTGCGGCCTGCGGCTACAGCTGTCCCTCGTATAGGGTGAACTCTAAACCGTCAACCCTAAACCCTATATAACTCCTAAATCCTAAACCCTAAACCCCTAAACCCTCCACCCTAAACCCTAACTCCTAAACCCTAAATCCTAAACCCTTACGCACACCGGGAGAGCCTGCAGGGGCTTGCCAAGGCCTACCACGACCACAAGGACCTTGCCTAAACTAGGCTCCCCCCCAATGTACCTCGGGTTTAGGGTTTAGGGTTTAGGGTTTTGGGTTTTGGGTTTAGGGTTTAGGGTTTCGGGCTAGGGTGGTCAGAAGAGGGCAGACTTTGCCATCAGCGTAAGGCGGCTCTGATGCGCATTCTACAGCCATAGAATGCAGACTGCGGATTCACTTCTTTGACTCTCCTGTGCTCCTCCACGGTGTAGAGTTTAGGGTTTAGGGGGTAGGGTTTAAGGTGTCGTAGTGGATTGGGCATCCCTCAATATTGGAGATGGGTTCGTGTTGGAATATAAAGTATTGGGCGCCGTTTTGTCCTCATGGGCCCCATTCATCTCTACAAGCCGGCTCGAAAAAGCCATTTTGGAGACTTCCAGCTGTCAAGGTCTCCCCTATGAAGGGTGCGATTTGGGCTTCAGGTTTACAGGATATTATCATAAACGGTTTTTGGCTTCTTACAAGCACACGAATGCGGCCCTGGGTCGTCTGTAGGTCCAAGCCAAGTGTGTGGGACCTTGAGATTAACTCAGCATCCCCTAGAACTCTCCTAAAATGCAGCCCCAAAGCCTAAACCCCAAACCCCAAACCCTAAACCCTAAACCCCAAACCCTAAACCCTAAACTCAGGTTCCTAAAATGCAGCCCCCAAATCCCCAAGCCCCCTCAAATTCCTCAACAAAACGCGAGGACAAAATCGGTTGGTCTGGCCGCGGCCTCTTCTTTGAAGGTGACGTGGCTTAGGGCTCAGGGCTCAGGGCTCAGGGTTCAGGGTTCAGGGTTCAGGGTTTAGGGTTTCGGGTTTAGGGTTTAGGGTCTAGGATTTAGGGTTTAGGGTTAGAAACTGCAAAGCCAAGGTGAGGTGCTGCCGGAAGGACCGAAAGACCCCTTGGAGGCAAGGTGATTCGGAGGTGAGGGTTTGGAGTTTGGGGCTTCTCCTACAAAGCTGCAAGAGAGTACGAGGGGGCCCTCCTCCCTGTCACCCCCTAAACCCATAACCCTGTGAAACCCTGTAACCCGAAACCCTCAATTCCTAAGCTCCGACATCCCGAACTACCACCCAAAAACCGTGACACGTTGAAACTCTAAAGCCCTTGGCTCGTAAGCCCTGATCAAGGTTAGAGCCCTAAGACCCTAAAGCCCCTTAAAGCCCTTAAAGCCCTTAAAGCCCTTAAAGCCCTTAAAGCCCTTAAAGCCCTTCAAGCCCTTCAAGCCCTTAAAGCCCTAAGCCCTTAAAGCCCGAAGACCCCAAATCCTTGCCTCAAGGCCCTAAACCCTGCGTAACCCTAAACCCTTGAGGCCTTAAAGGCCCTTAAGCCTAAGGCCCTACGGCCCTAAGTAGGCCCAAAACTCTCGGGCCCTCAAAGCCTCAAGCCGTGAGGACCTGAGCCTGTAAACCCACCCCTAAGGGTTTAACCTTGACTAAACCTTATAAACCAAATGTTCGGGTGCTGAGCTGGCCCCTTCTTTTGGCTTACCATGTGTTTTCAGGCTTGGGGTGTAGGGTTTAGGGTTTAGGGTTAGGGTTTAGGGTTTAGGGTTTAAGGTTTTGTCGGGTTGAGGGATCCATTTGTTGCGTCAGGGGTCAAGGGTTCAGGGCTGGAGGGTCTCGGCCCGAAACCTCGGGGACCAAATGAGCCCTAAAGTTGTGGTTTAGGGTTTAAGGTATAGGGTTTAGGGTTTAGGGTTTAGGGTTTTCGGTTTCATATACCCTGTACGACTAACTGCTAGAATTCCTATGAAGGTCTATGAACCATCAACCCCTCTAGGCCTCATTTGGTCCCCAGGTAGGGCATTGAATGCACTGCAGGCGTACACCCCACTGCCCAGACTAAGCAAGCTCTGAGTCGGAGTACATTAAGGGGTATAAGGAGGGACCCCTAGAAGGGCCCTGAAGCTTATTCCCCTATCTAAACCCTATACATACCTCATATAGTACCTAAGTAGCTCCCAAATATCCGCTAAATAACCCCTAAACCCTAAACCCTAAACCCTAAACGACCCCCCAGGTCCCTTATAAGGGTCCCTCCTTTCGTCCCTTGACTCTTACCACAGGCAGCCTGGTCTCAAGGGAGTCGGACTTTGGACCCCCGAGGATGTACGCCCTGAAGAGGTTCCTTAACATACTCCTAGTATGGCCCCTATATTCCCTTGGAGGATCGTTAGAAAGGATCCCAAAACCCAAGGGTACAACCCTAAACCCTAAACCCTAAACCCCAAACCCTAAACCCGAAACGCTAAACCCTAAACCCTAAACCCTAAACCCTAAACCCTAAACCCTAAACCCTAAACCCTAAACCCTAAACCCTAAACCCTACACAACCTTAAAGGTCCAAGCTAGAGTCCCATGTTCGCAGCGTGGCAGGATCCTTTGTTGAAACTTGTTTTTGGGGGGGGCACCTTTAAAGCCCTTTCTATGCCTCCGCAGTGTAGGGACCTTCGAGCTTAGAGTGGCACCATGGAGTGTTGATACTCCTCACCTAGCTGCTTTTCAGCTCATGTGCAGACTCTAAACCCTCAACCCTCAACCCTCAACCCTCAACCCTCAACCCTAAACCCTAAACCCTCAACCCTAAACCCTAAACCCTAAACCCTACTGGCGGAGACCAAGTTTCCGAAGGATGTCAGCGCATGCGTTCCAGGCTTTTCTTTGTCCATAGCTTTCTTTTCGGGGGCTTGGTGCAAGAGCCTGCCGGCTGGGTGCGCGCGTGCGCATACTTCCGGCCGACAGGCTGTTGTTGAGCCCTCTGTATCCTTTAAAAGGTTTCCTCGGGGATCCTCTCGAGAGTCCTAGACACTCCTCACGGATCCTAGGACTTCTGCAAATCTGTTGCAATAACTTCGAGCTCCGACTCGCGCATCTTCTTGCTTTCATGGTGGTACTTGCGAGATCGCAGCGGCACCTGATGGCAAAATCGGTGTGCGCAGCTCTTGTCATGTGATGCGTGTACCCGTCGCAGGCAATCTGGAGAGTGCTCTGGTTTTGGACATTGAGGTGATCCAAATTCTGGGCCTCTTCGGGATCTCGATGATGTTCCTTGTAGTAGAGGGTACCTAAGCACGCCAACAATTTTTATCCCACCCCAACATGCAAGGATTCTCTGTTTGTGAGGCTTCGTGAACATGTGGCAGCTGCTGGCTTATCAGGTCTTTTGACATGGGGGCTATCCCAGAAGAACTCGGCCCCTTTATAGCTGCCTTCACAAGCGACATCCGCGTAGCCCTCTTACAGAGGACCACCGATACGGACCTTAAAATGTGAGCATCATCCCCAGCCAGCCACCCCCCACCCTTCACATGCAGACAGAGGATACAGGAGGCTCAACCGAGCATCCGCGGCCAGAGTCTTCGACGGAGGCTCGGGTGCTCGAGACGACAGCGACTCCGCAGGCAAGCGCGCCGGGGACAGGCCCTCAAGAGTCTTCGACGGAGGCTCGGGCGCCCGAGACGACAGCGACTCCGCAGGCAAGCGCGCCGGCGACAGGCCCGCGAGCTCAGCAGCCTCAAGAGTCTTCGACGGAGGCTCGGGTGCTCGAGACGACAGCGACTCCGCAGGCGAGCGCGCCGGCGACAGGCCCGCGAGCTCAGCAGCCTCCAGAGTCTTCGACGGAGGCTCGGGCGCTCGAGACGACAGCGACTCCGCAGGCAAGCGCGCCGGCGACAGGCCCGCGAGCTCAGCAGCCTCAGCCATGGTTGCTGGACCATACTTCATTGTTTGTTGGGTTAGTTGCTTCAGTATACATAAGGAACCACAGATACTCCATGTTTTCCGGTGCCCCACAAGAGCAGCTAAGGTGGGGCAGATTCACAGGCTTTTTCATGAAGAAGCCTGCTTTGCCGCGTGCAGAGGGCCAGGCACACCAACAGAAGGAGGCGGCGCAGCCCTCCCAGCCTGATTTGGGGGGAGATCACCCGGTGCCCCTCCCCCCACCCGCAGAGACCCTAAGTAGCTGAATGAGTACACTTTACACTTTTTGGGATACTATAATAGTCCGCTATAGAACTGAAAGTCTACACTTTTTTTGGGGGGTTTATGAGCTCAGCAACTCAGGACCCCACCGCCCAGCGACCGAAGAATGCCCGCAGATCAGCCCACGGCAAAGGCTCAGCCTTCATCTGTGGCTGCAAAGGAGCCATCCAGCGCCCCTGCTCCACTGCTCACACCACGGGAAGCTTGGGCATGTTCAGGGTTTAGGGTTCAGGGTTCAGGGTTCAGGGTTCAGGGTTCAGGGTTCAGGGTTCAGGGTTTAGGGTTTAGGGTTTAGGGTTTAGGGTTCAGGATTCAGGGTTTTGGGTTTAGGGGCTTCGGGAATGAACAAACTCTCGTCATGTTTCTTGGTTACCCTTTTTTTTGGCAGGAGTGCCAGTTTGCTTCATACTGGGACGCTACTAACCCCTGAGCGGCCCAGGAGCGCAACCCTCACCTGAACACGATTGCAGAGGGCGTGGCTCCGGAGGAATCGCCTCCCCTTCAGGCGCCGCCCACGCGAACTGACCAAGGTCCAGCGAGGACCAATGCGAGGACCGATGAACCAGCCTCATCGTCGTCTCATCGAGCCCTTCGCCACAATGGTACGTGGGGTTCAGGGTCTTGGTGGTTTTAAGTTTTGCGAGGGTTTAGGGCACTGCCCCCTTGCTAACTATCACGTCGTTATGAGGCCGTGCAACAAATCTGTCGACTTTGCGGGTGCCGGGTAGCTGTTGATGCCCTAAACCCTAAACCCTAAACCCTAAACCCTAAACCCTAAACCCAGGTCGTGGTGCAAGACAGGGCGGCAGCTCCTCGGGTGGTGCTGAATCCGCCCAGGGCCAAGCCTGTCGCCACTCTTCCAGGACTGCGAGTTTGGCGAACCCTATAGCCTATAGCCCATAGGGTTTAGGATGGTTTAGGGTTTAGGGTTTAGGGTTTAGGGCTTAGGGTTTAGGGTTTAGGGTTTAGGGTAGCCCTAAGAACCCCCAAGTTCTAATCTCCACGGAAGCTTTCCCCCAAGCTGTTCTGCGCAAGGCCTGCAGGGTTATGACTCCGTCATGGACAAGCTGGCGCCTGCCTTAGCGGCTTCAGCGGCTAAGGTTCAAAACCCTAAACCCTAAACCCTAAACCCTAAACCCTAAACCCTAAACCCTAAACCCTAAACCCTAAACCCTAAACCCTATCACATGAACCCCATGGTTGGGGTCCTAGACCCTTTTCTGCTGCAAAATCCCTGCTACGGTGCATGAGCCATAAAGCTTCAACACTGAACCCGGAAGCCTCGGAAGGAGATGCTGTATGGACCCTAAATCGTAAACCCTAAAAGTTTTAAGGTTTAGGGTTTAGGGTTTAGGGTTTAGGGTTTAGGGTTTAGGGGGGAGAGATGAACCCTAAACCCTTTTAGGGTTCAAGTGGTCCTCAAGGTAGGGTTCAGGGTGGTCGAGGGTCAAGTTTGAAGCACGGTGCCAGCATGACCTTCGACCTCGTAGAAAGTCATGCGCTCCGATGTGCAAACTCCACACCCGAAACCCTAAAGCCTAAATCCTAAACCGTTTGGGTGGGGGTGCGGGTTTGCGGCCACCTCCAGTGCCGTTTCCATCCCACGGATGGAATCAGGCAAGGCCGGCTGGCATGGGCCCGGGACCATGCATCCCAAGGGCGCCGCAGCATGGTGTCATGGCAGTGCGAAGGTCTTCTCGCAAAAAGAAACCTCATGACCTTTGGGACATCCAGGTGATGCTCTGAAGCTATCTGATCATAAAGCGGTTTAGGGTTTAGGGATTCGGGTTTAGGGTTTAGGGGTTAGGGGTTATCCGTTAGGGTTTAGGGTTTAGGGTTTCGGGTGAACCCTAAACCTTACAACCTAAACCACATAGTGGGTTGCACTTCATCTGCCACGCCCAGAGACTGCCAGTTGAAGAGTGTTTTTTTCCAGAGACTCCAATACCCTTCAACTCTTGAGTATTCCTGAAGTCGGTGTAAGGCGCAGGGTTGAGCCCCTAAACCCTAAACCATGAACCCTAAACCCTAAGCGTCATCGTTGGATGCCCATTATTCCGAATGTTCTTACTAAAGCGGTATTGCTGTCCGGGTTGCCGGGTCCAACAATATGCCCTCCCCCCTCCCCCCTCCCCCGCCCCCACTCGCCTAGGAGCTCGAACCATAGTTTGACTGATGCAAAAATACCCAGAGCCCTGAAATCAATTGCACGAAGTGGTGTAGGGGCATTAGGTGTTTTTGCGGTTTAGGGATGTTTGAGGTTCGGATCACCAAATTTAGGAGCCTCCGGCTCAGGCCGCCGACCCAAGAGGCCCGAAACCTCTCAACCCTCAAACCCCTAACCCTAAACCCCACACCCTATACCCAGAACCCTAATCCCTCAAGAACCCTCACTTTTGAGCCTCTGTGGGTCTAATGCTCTTGTCTTTAGGGTAGCCTTAGGGCTTTGGGTTCGACCTTTGGGGCAGGTTTGGTTGGGCTGTAGGGTATAGGTTTGGGGTTTAGGGTTTAGGAAACGACTATATCTGCTTTGGGGTGTCATGAGCCTCCTTAAAACTCGATTCCTTCCTGGGCGCACATTGTTATTCAAAAGCCGCGCTAAGAGGGCGACTTGTGAGGGGACGTGTGTGGGAGGTGCCGGGTTGAATTGTAGTTTCCTGCTGTGTCCAGCGAAATCTGGCACGATGTGCCGTGGTCCCTAACCTAAACTGTAAGCCCCAAACCCCTGAACCCAAAGCCCTAATTAAACCCAAAATTAAACCCAAAACCCTAAATTGGGAGTGGGGGGGAGTGGGGGGGGGGGGTGGCGGGGGGGGAAGGGGGGATAAGTCCCTAAGAACGCGAGGCACGAGTCGAGTCGGTCAGTCTGGAGGGGCGGGCTGGTGTGGGGGTGTGGGGGGCTGCGGGGGGTGGTTAAACTTCAATGTGTGTTCGACGACAAAATGGAATAGTTGAGAGGGGCCAGAGGTCGGCATAGTCGGGCGGAAGATGAGTGTATGATCTTTTTGGGTTTAGGTGAGTGCCTCGTTTGTGCCTCAAAATGCAAAAGCGTGGCTTCCGCTTCGTTGCAGACCTCAGAAACACTGCGACGGTTGCACGCTGATCGTTCGTTGAGCTTTGCTGTGATCTGTGGAAGGTTGTTGAGTGTGACGCCTCTCATTGCGGCCAAGTTTCTGCTGGCAAAGATGCGAGGCCGAAGCCATCCAGCATTGCCATAACTGTTCTGACCTGTAGCGACCTAGCGACACTGGCAGGGGCCAAAGAGAAGCCCAAACTTGGTGGAGCTGCTTGGCAGCAGATCCTGAATTCCAACGCAGATCCTTAGAAGGGTGTAGACAGGGGGAAGGGAAGCAGCGAAGGGAGAAGAACACCATAAGAGGAACCCGTCACTTCCAGAGGGAATGTGCTACCCCCAGCATGTTGTATGACAGTATGAAAATATGATCGCAGTATTCTCGGTTGCCCTTTTTCTCGTTTATCGATCCGCGTCTGCTATTGTGATACCTGTGTTTTTCCTCGTCGACCTGCATTGGCGGCAGGACAAGGATGCCAATCCAAAAAACTTGCAATCAAAAACAGTTCTTCGCAATCAAAGAGGCCAGGCCTTTTCAGCCTGAGCCATCCCGGCCGGTGTTCTAGACCCCAAGCTACCATCTCCTGCTGGGGCCGTGGCGATGCAGAACTGCCCACGCCGGAACAACCTGCTCAATTCGTCCCCATAAGCCCCTGATAGCCTCTGCGTCTCACGCAGATGCCGCTGTATTAGGGGTTTACGAGAAGAGGGCGCCCCTAAAATAGACCCCAAATTATGGGCGACCCCAACACTATCGCAAGCCACCGTATTGCCTTGGCTCTGCTCTGACTACTGGTGGTCGTCCCGTTGCGGGTTGAACGCCAGGTGCAGGCAGCGCTCTTTTCCCCTCGCCAGCGATCTTCGGACAGGAAGGAAGCAGAAGCCGTGAAAGCTTGCTTCAAGGTATACGAACTTTCCTCCAAACCCATCATGCGAGCTTTGCATTTAGAATGGGGGGGGGGTCGTGCCCCTCCCCAACCCCGCTCTTGTCAGCCGTGAAAGCTTGCTTCAAAGCATATGAATCTTTCTCATTGCGTTTGCATTGCAATTGGAACTGGGGGAGGGGGGGGTGAGGGGCGGGCTCCGCCCCTCCGACACCCTTGGCTTTTTTAAGTCGTGCAAAGCTAGGTTGAAGATTGCTGAAGCTCCTTTCACAGCCAAGGTTTGCCCAGCGAACAACGTGGCCAAGTTCATGGACCGGCCTGAATTCGAGTCGAAGCACTCATCATCGGCGACTTTTTCGTTGTCGACCTTGGTTCCGAGGCGCCCCCGGCATTCCACAAAGCTCTGCACCGTTCGTCCCACTTGACTGAATGAATCCGTCCTAAGGTGCGCTTTGACGAGGACTTGACCCTCAAAGACGACTACGAGCCTCGATTGAAGTGGTGATTCCCGCCTTGCTGTCCTAGGTCGAGCAAGCATGTGGCTTGCCAAAGGAGCCCCTACCCCCTGTGCTGAACCGCCTATGGTCGATGCGTTTACGTCGCGCGGGTGGCGCGGTCCTCCATGAAAAAGTTGTGCACCGACCCCCCACCCGCCCCCCGCCCCCCCCTCCCCCCCCCCCCCCCCCCCGCGTTTTAAGGTTTTTGGGGAAAACCATCCAACACGCCGCCGGGGTCGGCGGATTCTCAAATATTTGGTTCGAAAACCAACCCTAAACCCTAAGCCCTAACACCTAAACCCTAGACCCTAAACCCTAAACCCTAAACCCTAAACCCTGAACCCTGAACCCTGAACCCTGAACCCTAAACCCTATCCCTAAACCCGAATCCCTAAACCCTAAACCCTATAAACCCTAAACACCATGAGCCAACGAGGCTGCTGGAGAGCTGCCCAACGCTGCCAGTCTCATCCTAGCACGCTCTTACATGGAGCTGCAGGCCGGATCTTGGGGGGAAGGGTTTAGGGTTTAGGGTTTAGGGTTTAGGGTTTCGGGTTTGGGGTTTAGGGTTTAGGGTTTAGGGTTTGGGGTTTAGGGTTTAGGGTTCAGGGTTTAGGGTTTAGGGTTTAGGGCTAGGACCCGGGGTAGGCCGTGATAACCCTTGCTTTAGGGTTTAGATTCACCTTATAAGTCTCTTTAAACCACAAATGGCAGCCTTTTCGTTCCTAGGCTACTCGGTTGAGTCGAGGTTTAGTGGATTATAGGGTTTGGTTGAGGCATGTTGTTTTTTTCGGGTTTTGGTGGTGTAGGGGTTTGGGGTTTGGGGTAGCGAAGGGTTTACTGGGAGGTTCATGGGTACTTATATCCCCACCTATATGCCTACTTAGGGGACTTAGGGGGTTTATAAGTACAGTTATACTTGGGGTTATAACTGGGTTTCTTAATAAGGCAGCCAAAAGTTTAATTTTTTGCTACCCTCCTAAGTGCAGCCAAGATAAGTGCCCATGAATCTCCAAGTAGGGAAGTGAAGGCAGGGCTGCCTTTGCGTTTGCAGAGGTGTCACGAGCTTAAATAGTTTGGGGTTTGTGGATTCAGGAACCCTAAACCCTAAGCCCGAAGCCCTAAACCCTAAACCCTAAACCCTAAACCCTAAACCCTAAACCCTAAACCCTAAACCCTAAACCCTAAGCCCTAAGCCCTAAGCCCTAAGCCCGAAAGACCCTGAACCCTAAATTCGACTTTGAGATGCAGGGCTTGAGGGTTTAGGGGTCAGACATTGGGGGTGCTGCTGCCACAGGTCCTACGCCTCAGAGTTCCAGCTGCCATCTCTGGTGTCCCTTCAACCCTAAACCCTTAAACCCTAAACCCTAAACCTTCAACCCTAAACCCAGTCCTTAGAACCCTTAGGGGGGCTTAGAATAGATTTTGAATTTCTATGGGTCCTAATCCCTATTTCAGCCTAATTACTAAGAACCAACAGAAATTGAACTTTCGACATGGGCCCAAAATCTCCCCTGGTAAGCCCGAAGACCCCAAACATTTGCCAGTACAGCACGCTTGCAAGTACCATGCTGTGGCTCGATTTGTGGAAGTTTCCATTGTCAGTAGGTCCTTGCGGGTTAGGGCTCAGGGTTAGCTAGGCTTTCTTGCACCCTCCTCAAACCCTAAACACCAAAACCCAAAACTGAACCCTCAAACCCTCAAACCCGAAACCTGCAAGCCTCTGAACCCTCAACTACGGAGGCTGGACAGCATCCCATTGTGGGTCCTCTCCAGGTGCGAGCGCAAGCGTTTGGAGAGGCTACACTCTTGGGTTTGTGGGTTTGGGGTTGCTATCCTTGGGTGTCTGGGTTGATATTATATGTAGGGTTGCAGTTTCCCAAACCCTAAACCCTTTGGGTTTAGGCTTTAGGGTTCAGAGCTTTGGGTTAGCTTTTGGTTCCTGAACCCTTAACCCTCAACCCTCAAGCCTTAACCCTTAACCATTAACCCGTAACCGCTTACCCTTAACCGCTAAACCTTAACCCTTCTAAACCCTTAACCCTTAACCCTTAACGCCTAACCCTAACCCCTAACCCTGAGCCCTTATAAACCCTAAACCCTTAACCCTTAACCCCTAACCCCTAACCCTTAGCCCATATAAACCCTGAACCCTGAACCAACCCTAAACCCTAAATCCTAAACCCTAAACCCTAAACCCTAAACCCTAAACCCTAAACCCTAAACCCTGAACCCTGAACAACATGGTTGGTTCAGGGCTTTCCCGCTTGCTGTAGCTTTGTGGGGGCTCATTTGGGCCTGAAGGCTTAAACAGTGGATCACCTCGAGCCCCAACTTCAGGATGTAGGGTTTAGGGTTTGGGGTTTCGGGTTTAGGGTTTAGGGTTTAGGGTTTAGTGTTTAGGGTTTAGGCTTCACAAGTCTCCCGGAAGGTTTTGCAGGCATGTTTCCCCGCAGACTTGTGCTACAGTGGGAAGTTGAACTGTCCTGAGTATCATTTTTTGGGCGCCGGCTGCTTTTTTTGAAAGCCCGTGAACGAAAAACCGTGAACCAGATTGCCCTGGGTTAGGACAAGCTGAACATCAGGACCATCATGGTGCCAGCCGCAACCACCCTTGTTGAAAGCGTCATGAGGGCCTGCAATCCCTGAACCCTCTCCTTACATCAGCAGTTCTCTAAATTAGCATACCTTTTGCTTTTTTGGGGCCTATATAGCATGGCACCCTTAAAGTAAGGACCCTCAAGACCCAAAAAGGACCCTAAGAAACAGAAGTGCCCAAATCCTAAACCCTAAACCCTAAACCCTAAACCCTAAACCCTAAACTCCAAAACGCAGCCACAGCAAGGCATCACCGCCACCGGTGCCGAAAGACCCACCGCTGGTGACGAAGTTGCCGCTGCAGGTCTGGTGTTCATGGGCTGTTTCGGCTTTGGGGGATAGAGCTCCAAATTGGGATTTATAGGGTTTAGGGTTTAGGGTTTAGGGTTTGGGTTTTTTGGGGGGGGAGCTGGCTCCCAGGGCTTTGAAATTTCAATTTTTTCTACGGAAAATCTACTGGTGCTAATTGTCTAGGTAGGCCTCGGGACATTTTTTCTATTTTCCCTTGCTGAGTTCAAGAGGGTCATATTGAAAGAGTATTGTTCAGAGGGTTTTTTCGGGCCATCCTAGTTGTATTCATTCTGGTTATTTTATATGGAGGCCACAGAATGGCAGCCGCAGAAAATCGAAAACCCGACATTCTAGAACCAGATCCATGGGCTTTGGGCTTTGGATTCGGGGGCACCTAGTTGCTATAGTTGGTTGGGACGTTTGTTTTGTGTTCACCTTTTTTGGGTTTAGGAGGATATGGTTTAGGAACATCTGCGGGGGCTTTAAGGACCCGGAGAAGGCCCTTGTTCTTTTTTCTTTAGGGTTAGAGTTCCCTTAAAATATTCCTGGGTTACTCCTCGGTTTAAGCCCTAAACCCTAATTACCCTAAAGGGTCTAAGCTTTAAAGGCAGCCTAGATTGCAAGTCTACCGGACAAGTTGGGCGTTTGGATATTCCTGGGCCAGGACGAGCAACTGACCATTCAACCCTAAGCCCTAAACCCTCAACCCTAAACCCTCAACCCTAAACCCCAAACCTCAAACCCTAAACCCTAAGCCCTAAAACCCTAAACCCTAACCCTGCGCCCTGAACATCTCCACCTTTGTTGGGGTATGGATTTGCTTTCTGAATTTCTTGGCCCTGTCTACGCGAGCAGAGTCCCCCAAAAGGGCTCACAAACGAGAACAGCCCCCGCCACCCTCCCGCAATCTAAAGTGAGGAAAAAGATAAATCCTAAACGCTAAGCCCGTTTGGTCATCGTCCGGCCCTAAGCCCAGAAATCCCTGAAAGCCCAAAAAACTCAAGCTCCCGTGTGCTACGGGTTTAGGGTTTACTGCCCTTTTGTCCCTACCTAGAAACCTAGAGCGCCACGGAACCCCCAAGTGCCCCCCCCCCCCGCCAAAAGAACCTACTAAAGCCCCCCTGAGTGTCCCTTCTGGCCCTTTCCCCCGCCAAACCCTAAATGCTAAACCCTACAGCCCTGAATCCTTAAACCCTATAACCGTACAGCACTGAACCCTAAACCCTAAACCCGAAACCCGAAACCCTGAACCCGAAAAGCGCCGAATCCCAGGAGGCCATGCGGCCTCCACCGAAGCCGGAGTCTGCCCAGGTATCCCTGGAGGCCACCATTGTGGTTTAGGGTTTGGGTTTAGGGTTTAGGGTTTAGGGTTTAGGGTTTAGGGTTTAGGGTTTAGGGTTTAGTGTTTAGGGGTTAGGGTTTAGGGTTCGGGGGTCAGGGCTTAGGGTTTAAGAGGGCTCCGGGTTGCAGGCTCTGGAAGCGGATTGACAGTTGCTTGGCGTGTCAGGGTTTAGGGTTTAGGGGTGTAGGGTTTAGGGTTTAGGGTTTAGGGTTTAGGTTTTAGGGTTTAGGGTTTAGGGTTTAGGGGTGTAGGGTTTAGGGTTTAGGGGTGTAGGGTTTAGGGTTTAGGGCTCAGGGTTCCGGGCTTGGGTTTAGCTTTTCTTTGTAGAGGAGCTGCCTATTCAAGATGGTGGCACCTAGCAGTGATGCCATGTTCGGCCAGCTACGCAGAGAAAGTAGATCCTAGTAACCCAAAATGAGACCAACATTTCGAGAAGTGACCATGTGAGCTGTGATGAGAACACCCCACTTCTGCCCCCCTTGCTTGCTGACTAGTCTTAGGGTACTCATACAGGCCGGGGCGGGACAGGCGGAGTAGCGCCCATCCTGCAAAGGCTTCTTAGCCGACCCTGAGACCCTAAATTCCGAAGCCCTGACCTCCTCAAGCCTGTGTCTTAAGACCGTGGCAACTTCAAACCCCTACAGAAACCCTAAACCCCCTACAGCCCTAGAACCCCAACACCCTGAAACTCAGGCCAGCCCAAATCACAAGCAAAAACCGTCGGCCCCAAAACCTGAACACTGAACCCCGCAGCAAAGCCCAAGCCGGGATTCTTGCAGGACCTGTTCAAGGGCCGCCCCCGTAATGTGCAGGACCAGGCCCCGATTTTTGCAGGTTCATGGAGACTTAGTGAGCGGTTTTTGTGGGGTACAAACGGCTAGCCACAAGTGACCATAGGTCAGAGAGCTATGTCCATTCATAAATAGCCCTAATCCCGAACCTAAACCCAAATTCCCAACCCCCGCGCCCCCCTCAACCCTAAACCCTAAACCCTTAAGGCCTATAGAGCCTCAAACCCTGAACCCCTAAAGCCCCTTAGATAGGCCCTACATGACTAAGAAGTAGCCCTCAACCCGAAACCCTAAACCCTAAGCCCTTAGATAGGCCCCTTTGCGGCTTCAAGCCATGGTGGTGCCAGCCCCCATACCGAGCGAGCATACAAACCCCACAGGTATTGCCACCGCGAAGTCTTACCAAGCTCTAAACCCACAAGGAACCGTAGCTCTTCCCAGAAGGAACCGAGGGTTAAGGGTTTGGGGTTTAGGGGTCTAGGGGGTAGAAACGGGTGGAAAGGGCAAATATTCCCTGAAAAGTGCTTTGAAATTAAGGCTTATTTGGGACGATGAAGCCCCTAATTTGTGCCGGGTTTCTTATGATAAACCCCCCTAAACCTTCAACCCAAAATCCCTGAAGCCTCAGACCGTCAAGCCCCATACGCAGGGTTTTTGGGTTTGTTAATCTCGGGGCTTCGGGAGTGTAGGGCATAAGGGCTTTTGGTGTATGTCGCGCTTCGGCTATATAGGATTTGGGCTTAAGAGCTTGACTTTGATTCACTGCCCATCAGGAGCGACAGGAGCTGTGGGGGGGCTCAGACGCCAGGGTTTAGGGTTTAGGGTTTAGAGTTTAGTGCCTGGCTGAAAGGGAACTGTAGTCGAAAGATTCCACGAGAGCAGTGTGAAGGTGCTTCCGAATCCCGCCGCAGAAAAAAAGAGCAAAGAGAGCAAGAACGTCAAGGTGAAACAGCTAAACCCCTCAACCATTCTACTCCAAAACTGAAGTGTAGAGACGTGCACGCTCCTCACCCCCCCCCCCCCCTCTTGCAGCTTTTTTTCCTTGCCTACAACTTTCAATGTTTTGCGATGTTGGGTCCCCATCCCGAAACCTACAACTTGGTAGCACAGTGGTACCCTTTACCCTTTTTGCTTTGGTTCTGGGTTCCCTTTTATAAAGTAACCCACCCCCAAAAAAGGGTGCCCTTAGTGTAATATGCATACTGGGCTACCAAGATAAGTAGTTCCGAGCAGACCAGCATTGCACGGACTCGGCGTTTAGGGCTTCTGAGGTCCCAAACCTTAAGCCATAAACCCCACACGTAGGACCCGCAAAAAGCTTTGCAGGACCCTAAACCCTGAACCCTGAACCCTAAACCCTAAACCCTAAACCCTTTTCCTTCGAGGTGGAGCCAGGGCTTCGAATTCGACCTGGCGCTGGTGCGGGACCTGTTGGGATGATTGGATTTGGGTTTGTCGGGTGGGTTTAGGGTTTAGGGTTTAGGGTTTAGTTTAGGGTTTAGGGTTTAGGGTTTAGGGTTTGGGGTTTACAGTGGCGTTTCGGGGTTTGGGGTTTTAGGTCTTTAGGGGGCCTTTGGGGTTTGGAGTACTGAAGGGAAATGTTTGCCCTTTCTCGCACCCTCAAAGGGGCTAGTAAATACCCAAAACCCCAAACCGTATAGCCGCAAACCCATGTGTTTTGATCTTTCAGAAGGTTGCGCGTATGCTTGTTGAGGCGGGGGGGGGCTGTCGTCTTGGAAACATGGGCAGAGCCGGAACCCGCCAAGACCATATAATTCATATACACCCAACCCCCAAAAGCCCCAAACCATAAGCACTAAACCATACAAACCCAAATTTTAAAACCCCAAAACCCTAAACCTTAATTCTTATTTCCCCTAGACACGAAACCCTAAAGCCCTAAGCCCTAGAGCCCTAAAACCCCAAACCCCTAAACCTTAATTCTTCCTTCCCCTAAACCCTATACCCAAAACCCTAAACCCCTGAACCCGAAAGCCCCAAACCCTAAAACTTATTGGAGCCCCTCACTGTCGGGTTCCAGCGCCCGAAGTCCGGACCCCACCTGCCCAAGAGAAGCTCAACCGAAAAGCCTCAAGCTAGGCGGAGGGTTTTAGGGTTTAGGGTTAGGGTTTAGGTTTAAGGTTGAGGGTTTAGGGTCTAGAGTTCAGGTTTAGGGTTTAGGGTTGAGGGTTTAGGGTCTAGGGTTTAGGGTCCAGGGTTTAGGGTTTAGGGTGGCCGAGGATCACTGCATTTTTAAGTTTATGGCTTCTGGTAAAGGGTCGGGGAGGCCATTGTGCAGGAATCCGGGGGGGCGGGGGGCCGGGGGGGGCCTAAACCTTGAACACTAGCACGCATATGCACTCGAGGTTATAGGTTTCAGGACCTTAGCGCTTTCGGGTTCAGGGTTTAGGGTTTAGGGTTTAAGGTTTAGGGCAAAGATGAGGCCCTCTCCGATTGCTTCTCGAAAGGCTTGGCATACCACAGGCTTCTGCATGTCGAAACGCAGCCTTGAAACTTAAGCCCTGCGCCCCTACATCTCAATTTGGACCTAGGCCCTTGTTCCATGTTTTTGGGGTTTGGGTTCCCTTACATTTAATCCCCTTTACAACCAAAAAGACACCCTTTTCAGGCCTAGGTTATTTTTGTGTCGAAACCCTAAACCCTAAACCCTAAACCCTAAACCCTAAACCCGTTGTAGATCTTAAGCATACCTTATAAGAACAGCCTTAGCGCAGAGCCCCAGGTCTTCCCGAATCCGGACTACGTCGACTCACCAGGCTTCCAACCGCCAGGGCTTGATTAAATTGATGGTGCAGGGTTTGGGGTTTAGGGTTTAGGGTTTGGGGTTTAGGGTTTGGGGTTTAGGGTTTGGGGTTTAGGGTTTAGGATTGAGGGTTTAGTCCCTTAGAAGCTCCCATAAACCAAAAGGGCAACCAAAAAGGGCAACTTTTTTTTTTCCTAGGTACTCTAGGGTCTAGATTTTTTGGTTCCCAAATGAGGTCGTGGTCGTACAGTAGGGTTGAGGATTGAGGGTTGAGAGTTCAGGGTTTCGGGTTTCGGGCAGACTGTAGGGTTCAGGGTTTAGGTCCGGTTGCAGAACTTACTCAGCCAACAGTTGAGCTTCAAACTTTTTGGGTTTCCTGATTTAGTAGGAATAATAACAATGAACCATTTTTCACTTGGTTATTGGAGAAGTAAGAGAATGCTGTGCTAAAGCTCCGACCCATGATGAGCATTGAACTGCAACGCGTGGCCCCCGAATTCCTCACGCAAGTGTTTGCTGTTGTCTGAGTTCGGACCCCATTTCTTTCTGGTGGGGCGCTTGTTCATGGGGTTTAGCTTTGAGGGAGAGGGCTTACGATTCAGGGCTGAGGGTTAGGGTTTAGGCTTAGGGTTTAGCATTTAGGGTTCAGGGTTTCGGGTTCAGGGTTGCCCAAATACATTGGGGCAGATGAAAACACTGACTGAAGACTGGGTTCTTGTTTAGGGTTCAAGGCTTGTTGGGGCGTTTTCGCTCTATAGCGCTGATGTAGTAACTTAACCTTCCAGAGGACTGAGTCAATGTCATAGGGTTTGGGGTTCAGGTTACGGTTTAGGGTTTAGGGTTTAGGGTTTAGGGTTTAGGGTTTAGGGTTTAGGGTTTAGGGTTTAGGGTTTAGGGTTTAGGGGTTTAGGGTTCATGCACTTAGCCTGCCCCGGACTCGGAGGACTGGGCACGTTGTGGCAACGTTGCTTCTGCCCTGCACCTACATTTTTGGCCAACAGAGTCAAAGGTTAATCTCTGAGAACATGGTTCAGGAGTCAACCTTCAAACCCTAAACCCTGAACCCTAAGCCCTAGACTCTACACCCTACCCGCATGGGCTATTAGGTATAACCCTCCTAACCAACCGTTTAGAGTTTAGGGTTTCGGGTTTAGGGCTTAGGGCTTAGGGTTCAGGGTGTATTTTCAGAAGGGAAGGGGGGGACGTCTTCGGGCAAGCTTGCAACAACAGCTTTTTGAACCCTAAACCCTAAACCCTAAAACCTAAACCCTAAACCCCAAACCCTAAACCCTTTGAATAGTCGTATTCGGATATAGGTCCTCAAAGTCTTTAAGGGGCTAGAATTAGGAGGGTTGGGGGGGGGGGGGAGTCAGGGTTTAGAGTTTGGGGCTTAGGGAGTTTAGGGTTTAGGGAACCAGAAACCCTACAACTAAACCCTTAAAACCCTAAACCCTAAACCCTAAACCCCTAAACCCCTAAACCCCTAAACCCCTAAACCCCTAAACCCTAAACCTTTGGGAGAGCGCTGAGGTCAGCTCTTTGGGGCCTGGAAGTCTGCAGACTTGACGAAGGCTGAGAGGTTTAGGGTCTAGGGTTTAGGGCTTAGGGCTTAGGGTTTAGGGTTTAGGGGTTGATGGGTTGAGGGGGGGAGGGGTTGAGCGGCTTCAGGGGGTTCAGGGGTTCAGGGTTGAAGTCCACGATGAGGTTTGAGGTGGCTTGTCCGAGGCTGGCTTGGTTGTTACAGATGGGCGATGGTTGCCGATGCAGGGTTCAGTTTTTCTTTTCCTTTGGGGGGGGGGGGGGGGGGGGGGGGTTAGGGGTTAGGGGTTAGGGGTTCGGGTTTAGGGTTTAGGGTTTAGGGCTTAGGGTTTAGGGTTTAGGGTTTAGGGATTAGGGTTTAGGGTTATTATTCCTAGGTTCGTCTTGGGACTCCGGGGTCTAGCTTTTGGTGTTGGAGAGAGTGCCACCGGAACAGACCAGCTTGTGTCGAAAGCCTTATCAGAACTAAACCCTAAACCCTGAACCCTAAACCCTAAACCCTGAACCCTAAACCCTAAACCCTAAACCCCTAACATCGAACCAAGAGGCTATTTCTTTACTCCATTCAGGAGCATGTCCTCCCCAAGAATTCGGGATCTGGCCCACCGTGCTAGGAAAATTCGGATAAAGGGATATGGACGCCCCCCCAGGCTCGCAACTAAGTTTGATTTGTTGCAATGCGGCGTCCCTATAAGCTTTCAGAAACAAGCCATTTCCCTTGCTTTGATCGACTGGGCCACTTCATCCGTTAAGCAGACAGAGCCGATTCAATCTTCAAGGGTTTTGGAGCCTTCAGGCTTAGAGTTTCTTCTGTAGTGCTTCGAACAAACATCTTGACACGGCGAAAGCCCACATCCCAAATGTTGCCCATCATGCCCAAGCAGAGCAGCATCCAAAGACCTTGAACCCCCAAGGCTTGTGTCCAGAAAGCCGTATCGGAGTGCTTCCCCCCAAGCAATTCCCAAGCCGCAGATGACTTCCCTACACCCTAGACCCCAAATCCTAAACTATTTAGGCACGGCCTCGAGACTCGATACCCCTGAGCCTGAAGTCGAAGACCCCCTGTTTGCGCAAGTTTCGGGTTTTTGAGCCTCGGGTCCAAGACGACGACGACTACTTCTACTGCTGCTGCTACTGCTACTAGTGCTACTACTACTGCTACTACTACTGCTACTACTACTACTACTACTACTACTACTACTACTACTACTAATAGTACTACTACTACTACTACTACTACTACTACTACTACTACTGCTACTACTACTACTACTACTACTACTACTACTACTACTAGTAGGACGCGCGTTGGTAGGAGGCCCTGGGTACTTGTAGTACATTCGCTTGTTGTCCTAGTCGAAAAGTGAGCACCCTCTCGGTGTTTCGTGCTTTTCCCATCTTTAAGAGACATCGCAGATGCACGGCCGAACTACGTACTTTGGGGGTCATGGATTTGCGGTGTGATTAGGATTCAAGACTCGGGGTTTTCTTGCTCCACATCCTTGTGCAGTATGTTGCACAAACAAGCGACAACGCAGTACGTACGAGTGTTTGGGGCATAAAACGCTGTAAGTAGCAGTGTTTTGGGCATGGTCGCGAAAAGCATAGACGCTAGTGACAGACTTTCCTGTTCCACATCCTTGTGCAGTATGTTGTACAAAGAGGCGAAAACGCTGTAAATACCAGTGTTTTGGGCATAAAACGCAGTACATACCAGTGTTTTGGAAAGGGTCGCGAAAGGCATGGACGCTTGTGATAGATTTTCTTGCTCCACATCCTTGTGCAGTATGTTGTACAACAAGGCGAAAACGCGCAGTCGTTTGTGCATGGACGCAATATGAATGACGTTATCCCTCCTCCCCCCCCTCCCCCCCCCCTGCCCCCCCCCCCCCCCCTCCCCCCTCCCCCCCCCCCCCGCCCCCCCCCCCCCCCCCCCCCCCCCCCCCTCCCCCCCCCCCCTCCCCCCCCCCCTCCCCCCCCCCCCCCCTCCCCCGCCCCTCTCCTCCATTGGGGGAGCGGGCTCTGCAGCTTCGGGGTTGCCGGTTTTGCAGCATAGTTGGGGGTTGCAGGTTTTGCAAAGTCGGGGGAAGCATTTCCTGTGAAAGCCTTGCATTTCCTGTGAAGGCCTTGCCTTTCCTGTGAGGGCCTGGCATTTCCTGTGAGGGCCTTGCATTTCCCATGAGGGCCTTGCTTTTCCTATGAGGGCCTTGCGCGAACAATTTATGATTAAAATTGGCTTGGCTTGGCCTTGGGGGGGGGGGTGGGGGGTTGGGGGAGTTGGGGGAGTTGGGGGGGTGGGGGGTTGGGGGTTGGGGGTTGGGGGGGTTAGGGGGGTTGCGGGTGTTGTGGACTGTTGTTTTTTTGGGATGAGGTTTGGGATTGATTGTTCTGAATTGAGCCAGCCTTCAAGTGCTTCAACTGAGCTTGAAGCTCTCTAATCTTCTTGCCAGCAAAGCTCGGACATGTCTCTTGCCGATGGTCCTTGCCCCCACACAATCTGCACAAATGCAGTTGTTTGCCCTTGCCCCTGCCAGACACACTTCGGCGAGCCATGACTCCCTCTGCTGCAAAGCCAAAATGGCTTCTGAAAGGTTGCTGAGAGCGATCACACGCAGACCAAAAAAAACTACTTGCCCGCTCCCCCAATTCAGTCTGCTGTGCCCAAATGAACATGTTAAAAAAGCAGAATTTCACTGCGCTGGCCACACATTCTGCATGTCTCCACTTCAACCACAAGCAGCATAATGCAGCGTCAAATAAGGGACGTGGGCCTACTACTACTACTACTACTACTACTACTACTACTACTACTACTACTACTACTACTACTACTACTACTGCTACTGCTACTGCTACTGCTACTGCTACTGCTACTGCTACTGCTACTGCTACTACTGCTACTGCTACTGCTGCTACTGCTACTGCTACTGCTACTGCTACTGCTACTGCTACTGCTACTGCTACTGATACTACTGCTACTGCTACTGCTGCTACTGCTACTGCTACTGCTTACACTACTTACACGACTTACACTGCTTACTACCACTACTGCTACTGCTACTGCTACTGCTATTGCGCTGCTTACTACTACCACTACTGCTACTGCCACTGCTTCTGCTACTATCTAAGTGAAGCTGCACCACAGTTGGTCGTTTCAACCATGCGCGGGGGCCTCCTCCTAACGCCACAACCTTGTCCATCGTCCACGAACGCATGGAAGTCGCCGCCCAATCTGTCCTTTAACTGTCTTGAAGCTTTCGAAGCTTTCAAGCCAGCTCAAGGTCCCAGGCATGTCAATGTGCGGCGAGAGCGCCACGACGCGCAAGTGTTCAGCGTGCAGTATAGGTAAATCTTCAAGCGCTTTCGTTGGTATTGGGAGTGTCAGCTCAAGCTGTGTGTTTTTCGCCGATCTTGCTCGTTCCACGTGATCCCATGATATCCCATGCTTGCTTTTCAGCGCAAGCATGTGTTACAGTATATTTCAGAGAACTCTCAGAGAACCCATGTGCAATCAGCAAAGACTTCCTGCCGGTGCTTGCTCATCCTTGTGGTTGACAAGGAATCCCCTCAGATGATGTCACCGCGTTGCTCAGCTGTCATGACGCACGCGGAGCACGCCGCAGTCCCCAAAATATCTGTAAGTGCATCATTTTCTACACAGCTGGCTTAGATGCAACCTGACAGTTTGGTTCTCATTTTGGGACATCGCTGCAGCGTTGCAAATGCAAACTTGGCGGGCTTTTTACAAGGACGGCGATTCGTCCTGCTTGAAGGTCGCGATTGTCCCGGGGTTGGATTGTAGAAACTATGTGCCCGAGGAGAGGTTGTGGTAAAGCAGAAGGGGTATACGCGATTCGAGTGTAACGAAACAACTGGCAATCAAATGTCCATGTTTGCAAGCTTTTGAAGCAAGCCGTTGTCCAGGGGCTTTCAACCAAAGTGCTGTCCACACTTTCGCTGATCGCGGGCAGAGAGCCGCGAACAAGACAAGCCCAAGCGTCTAAGCATGCAGTGGCACAGGTTCGTGGAGGAATTGGCCTTCAGCAAGCACGTAGCGTTCTTCATGACTGTTTCTGCGGGGGCGACAATGCTTTTGCAGAATCCACCATTGAGGCAGCGACCGCAGGGTTTCGTATTTAGGGTCCAGTTATTATTGTTGGAGGATCTGCTAGGTTGGTTTCGTGGGCCAGGTCTTTGGCTAGCTTTGGGTTTCGGGGTAGTGTTGAGGGTTATGGATAAGTGGCTCATGTATGTATGTCGGCAACAGCAATTCGCATACGTATTGAGCGACTGCTTTGAAAAACGTCTTAGTCAAGTTCGCTCAAAGTCACAACACACAATGGACAACACTCACAGTGCCAAGCTGATGATCCAGGGCATGCTTGCCTTGGTCGCCGTTCCGGAACCTTATATACTTATATGGCCTTATTCACGTGTGACAGCTGGTTGTGCATCGGTCCATGTTGCCCACGTGCCCGCCACGTGTCTTACGCTAGGATAGGTTTCATGACTGCGTGCATGATTTGGCGGACATCTCAGACTCCGACAGTAAATATACTTGCTAGCCACGCCCAATCGTTTGAAGACCCTTGGCGAGAGTTGCCGCGCCCTAAACCCTAAACCTTCACCCTAAACTCTCAACCCTGCATCCCAACTCGTGAACTCCACGCATGGGAGGCTGCCTTCGTCGAAGCGTTTCTGCAAATGCAGCCAACAAGCTTGCAGAGCAAGAAGGCAACGTGTTTTTTGTATTTTAGGGTTTTAGGGTTTTAGGGTTTTAGGGTTTTAGGGTTTTAGGGTTTTAGGGTTTTAGGGTTTTAGGGTTTTAGGGTTTTAGGGTTTTAGGGTTTTAGGGTTTTAGGGTTTTAGGGTTAGGGTTTTAGGGTTTTAGGGTTTTAGGGTTTTAGGGTTTTAGGGTGTTAGGGTTTTAGGGTTTTAGGGTTTTAGGGTTTTAGGGTTTTAGGGTTTTGGGTTTTGGATCTTGGGTTTTAGGGTTTTTACGTGTTTTGTGGTTTCCAGCGCCCGAATTGCGGCAACTTAATGCAAATTCCTCAACAAAAACCAGGAACTAGTCCAAAGCCTCATATACCCTGAGGAGAAGATGTCAGGTCTCATACCGGCCGAGTCAAGAGGCTAGTTCTTCAAATAAGGGTCCCTTGTCGGGTCCATATTCTAGTGGTGCCCTAAACCCTAAACCCTAAACCGTAAAATCTATTTCAGAGGGCCGTGTGGAATGTGCGGTAGTCATCAGGGCAGGATAACGATGCGAAGCGAATGCATTTGGAACTGCCATGTCCGGCCGACTAGCCTTGAATTCGATTTGGGGTTTAGGGTTTAGGGTTTAGGGTGTAGGGTTTAGGGTTTAGGGTTTAGGGTTTAGGGTTGAGGGTGCAGATGTAAAAGGCTCCATCCACATGATAGTCCGGGTTGAAATGTGCATTTCGTTCGCACCCTAAGGCCTAAACCTCAAACAGACCCACGCACCCCTTAAACCCAAAGAGCCGCAACCCCAATACGAGAGCCTAGCAACTGACAAATCCCTACATCTACATTTTCTGTCCACAATGCTCATTCCCTGAACTTCAAAACCTCATGCTCACTGAATAGGGTTTATGTAGATCACGGGTAGGTTTGAAAATAGTTTGTTAATTTTTATTACCCTTATTAGCCGCCCACCCATACAATCCTCATAAAGCCAGACAAAATCGTCAATTCTTGTAAGCTCCGAAATGCCAAAATTCCCTGGTTGAAAACATGGGTTGGAAGGGGGGGGGGGGGGTCAGGGTCAGGTTTCATTTGGCTTGGCCGAAACTCTTAGGCCCGTTTCAGGGTTGGCACATGCCAGGAGAAGAAAGCTGGGAAAGCCCAGATGTCAGCAGGCCTGCAGAGGACAAGGGGCCATGCCATCTCTACACTGCTTGTGCTGTAGGCTTGGAAAGGTTGAGGGTGCAGGGTTTCGGCTTTGTGCAGTTGTAGGCTTCAGGGCTTAGGGAAAAGGACTCAAAAGAGTCAAGGTCGTCAGTCCATTTTAAGTTTCCGATGAAATGCTGTAGGGTCCCTCTTGATCCGGCCCCCCGTTAACAGGAAACCAGTTTACAGAACCCCGAGCCCAAACAAGTCTGAATCTTCACATCTCAAACTAGACCGACCTGTGACACCCTAAACCCTAAACCCTGTAAGCTCTTATATCCCTAGTCCCTAAACCCCAAACCCATGGGGCTTGCTTGCATAAACTGCAAGTCGTCGACGCTGAAGCCATAGGGCCTTCCGAAGCCCTAGAATCGGAAGTTCCTCAGGGTGTAGGGTGTTGGGCTTAGGGACACCTAGAACCCTGAAGCCTTTAGCCTTTAGACCCTGGACACCAAACCTTACAAAGCAACCAAGCCACTCAGAGCATGAAACTCTGAAGTCCTGAGACCTTAACCGAAACCCGCAAACCCTCAGCCCCAGGCCATGAGCCCCAATCCTCAACCCTAAACCCTAAATCCTAAATCCTAAAACCTAAACCCGGACTTCAAAGCCTCTGGATGCAGGGGCAGCAACAGCACCGCAATCCCCACGCCAGGCATGTTAGGGCTTCAAGTTTCAGACAGGCAAAGGGTTTAGGGTTTGCTTTAGGGTTTAGGGTTTAGGGTTTAGGGTTTAGGGTTTAGGGTTTAGGGTTTAGGGTGTTAGGTTTTAGGGTTTAGGGTTGTAGGGTTGTAGGGTTTAGGGTTTAGGGTTTAGGGTTTAGGGCAAACTGTTGGGCCTTGCGTTTTGGCATGTTTGTTGTGTTAACGCTGGAGTTTGTCTGCATTATTGCATGCCCTGTCTTCATGTCTTCTTTTGCAAGACACAAATTGCATGCAGATAGTTCCAAACGATAGGCCCTCGACCCAAAACAAATAGTGGAAGCGATAAGCCCTAAAACCCCTTCCCCCACGTTGAGCCGAGCATTGGGAGAATTCGGACCCTAAACCCTAAACCCTAAACCCTAAACCCTAAACCCTAAACCCTAAACCCTGGGGTACGTGGGTCTGCCGGTTGTGGTGCTTCCGTCAGCGCTCGCCCCATTGCCCCGGTCGGCGGCTTTCCGGATTATAAGCCTGAGCAGCAATATTGTTGAATGGTTTTATCTTAGGGTATAGTTCCATGGTCCCTTACTATGGGGACCCATTATATATCCCCTTGTATACCTTGGGATGTTCCCCCTTGTACTAACAGTCCTTAATCGGGATCAGGCTAGAGGGTACTATAACCCCTATTAAGAACTGCAAGTATAAAGGGAACATCCCTAAACCCTAAGCCCTAAGCCCTAAGCCCTAAGCCCTAAACCCTAAACCCTAAACCCTAAACCCTAAACCCTAAACCCTAAACCCTAAACCCTAAACCCAAATCCTTGAGGGTTCAGGGTTTGTGGCATGAGGCGAGGCAGCTGGATGAGGCCATGCCTCGCCCGTGCCTCAGCCCCCTAGTGTAGGGTTTAGGGTTTAGGGTTTAGGGTTTAGGGCTTAGGGTTTGGGGTTTAGGGTTTGTTGGGGGGTTGGGGTGTACTGTTGATTGGTGCACTGTTATGCATGTCTTGGTGCTGGCGACTGAGGACACTTTGTCAGTTTTCCTGAGTTTTGCACCGGAACCCCTAATCCCTACCCTAAACCCTAAACCCTAAACCCTAAACCCTAAACCCCAAACCCCAAACCCCAAACCCCAAACCCCAAACCCCAAACCCCAAACCCTAAACCCCAAACCCCAAACCCCAAACCCCAAGCCGCGCATGATCGTCGCTTGGAGCCGAAGATATGGACCCAAAACCCAACTCCGGCCTAAACCCACGCCAACGTCCTAAACTCACCCCAAAACGCGGGGTTTAGGGTCTAGAGTCTATAGGTTTATATAAGGCTTAGGGGGTTTAGGGCTTGGCGTTGCTTGGGCTTTGGTTCGGGTGTTTAGGGTTTAGGGTGAAACCCTAAACCCTAACCCCCCTTAAGCCCTAAAGCCATAAACCCCTAAACCCTAAGCCAAAAACCCTAAACCCAAACCCCCTAAGCCCTAAAGCCTTAAAACCTAAACAGATAAACCCTAAACCAAAGCCCCCTAAAGCTCTCAAGCCGCACTTCAACAGTCAAAAGAGCCGAGGACCCCTTGCACATGGAGGCAGCTTCCGCCGTGTGGATCCGGGCTCAGTGATCCTGCGTGGTTGAATTGGCCTTAGGCTTGGGGGTTTAGGGTTTAGGCTTTAGGGTTAGGGTTTAGGGTTTAGGGTTTAGGGTTTAGGGTTTAGGGTTTAGGGTTTAGGGTTTAGGGTTTAGGGTTTAGGGTTTAGGGTTAGGGTTTAGGGTTTAGGGTTTAGGGTTTAGGGGCCTAGGGCTTGAGGTTTACAAGCTTAAGACTGAGGGCTGACCCAGGGCCTTCGGGGGGCGTTGCATGTGCGCTGGCCTGCGCGGAGCTGAGGACGTCGATCAGATGTCCCGAGGCGCGCCGGAGGTCTGAAGTTGAGTGAGGTTTAGGGTTTAGGGTTTAGGGTTTAGGGTTTAGGGTTTAGGGTTTAGGGTTTAGGGTTTAGGGGATGAGGGTTTAGGTTTAGAGTTTAGGGGTTGAGGGTTGAGGGTTGAGGGTTTAGGAGCCCTACACCCTAAACCCTGAACCCTAAGACCTCGCCCCTCGACCCTTCTCCATGTCTTACTGTGCTCTCCCGTGGCCCCAAACCCTGAAACCCCAACCAACTATGACAAATCCAAGCCGCTACTGTATGTCATACACCGCGCATATGGGGCCCCTATTTTCGGAAACCCCGCCATATGGAAAGCACACCCGAACCCCTTAAGCAGCCGAAAGGCTGAATCTTGAAGCCTCAAGGTTCAATTACGTCCTAAACCTCCAACCTGGCAATTCAACCTCAACCCAGCCTGAGAAATCATCCTAAGCCCCGAGCCCTAAACCCTAAACCCTAAACCCCAAACCCTAAACCCCAAACCCTAAACCCTAAACCCTAAACCCTAAACTTAACCCTAAACCCTAAAACCCAAACCCTAAATAGCCCACAGAACGACGCAGGCGCCGTGGTGCACGACTGCGAGATGGGTCGCGCCGCCTCTGAAGGCTCCCCCGTCATGGCATGGGCTGCACCCCACGTCGGGGGTTTCATGTTTTCTTGGAGGTTTAGGGTTTAGGGTTTAGGGTTTAGGGTTTAGGGTGTAGGGTAACCAATTCTAACTGTACTTATAACCCACTTATACGCCCCTGAAGTGCCTTAGTATGGTTATATGTACGGTTGCAGCACCTGCCTCGAGGGTTTCATGTTTAGGAGTTAAGGTTTTTAAGGGTTTAGGGATGTGAGGGTTTTTAGGGTGAGGGTTTGGGGATGTGATGTTTTTAGGGTTAAAGGGTTTAAGGTTTGGGGATGTGAGGTTTTGAGGGTTTCGGGTTTGAGGCTTTTTGGGAATAAAGCTTAATCGTACGGGGGTTAAGGATGTAGGGTTTAGGGAAATTGGTCGCGCGGTAGACTTTGTCCCACTAACAACTAAGGGTTCGCAGAGTCTGGCGCTTGGGCTTGGGGGGAGTAGGGTTTAGGATTCAGAGCGAGGGTCCAGGGTTTAGGGTTTAGGGTTTAGGGTTTAGGGTTTAGGGTTTAGGGTTTAGGGTTTAGGATTCAGAGCTAGGGTCCAGAGATTAGGGTTTAGGATTCATCGACTTGTGGGCTTATGGGATGAGGGTTTTGACGTTTTCGTGTTTCGGGTTCCATGAACCAGGCAAAGATGTGCTACCAGTAGGGCTTCTCACGTTATCACGGGGAGTTAAAGCGCATTTACACCTTGAGCCAACCCTAAACCCTAAACCCTAAACCCTAAACCCTGAAACCCCTTAGTGAATTAGCCCCAACCCTCAACCCAAACCCCGAGCTGAAACCTCCAATCCTCAAGCCGGACTTAATAACCCGATATATCCGAAACCCCTGAAACCCTAAACCTAAACCCCCAATACTTAGACCTTCATATGTGTCTTAAACCGCCTTCGTTGAATTGTTATCCCTGACCCTCAACCCCAAACCGCGCAACCCTCAGCTCTACAAAGCCTGAACCGAACCCCAAATCCCTAAACCCTAATACCCTCAAACCCGAAAGCTTACCCCCAATACTGATACACCCTGAACCCTAAACCCTAAGCCCTAAAACCTAAACCCTAAACCCTAAACCCTAAACCCTAAACCCTAAACCCTAAACCCTGCCAGACGCCAGGTTGGTGCCCAGGTGTGTTATACCACCATACCTTGGACCCGAGCCTGTCGGGCTCCTCGGACTTGCTGCCGGGGGCCCCGGGGAGAAATCTTTTTAATGTGGGGTTTAGGGTTTAGGGTTTAGGGTTTAGGGTTTAGGGTTTAGGAGGGGTGGGGGGGGGGTGGGGGGGGGGGGGGTGGGGGGGGGGGGGGGGTGGGGGGGGGGGGTGGGGGGGGGGTGGTGGGGGGGGGGGGGGGGGGGGGGGGGAGGCTTCACAGGTATCCTGCAAGCTCAGCAGTAGATGCAAAACGCCCAAGAACCTCGGACACACACTACGCCCTTAGCCCTTGATCCCTCTTAAACCTTAGACTTGAACCCCCAGCCTTAACGCCCCAAAACCCCAAAAGCCCCAGTATGGGGTAGGGTTTAGGGAAGTTTAGGGTTTACGGTTTTGGGTTGAGGGCTACACGAAGCTCAACAAAATCTGCTGTGATTCTGAGGTCCCTAATGCGGAACATCCTTGTGGCCATGCTGGCGAGCCGGGCCACCTTGGTTCTCAGTATTCTGGGGTTCCCTAAAATCAACTACTAATTGCTTAAGAACCCCCCCCCCCTCAAAAAAACAAAACACACACACAATAATAAGTAATCCTCCGTAGAAGGGCAATATAGGGATTTTTTTTTTTTTTTTTGGGGGGGGGGGCTTCTTCAGCAAGTAGTAGTCTAGGGTCCTTCCTTTTTTTTTTGGGGGGGGGGGGGGATCCTTGTTGATTTTTAAGGGTGCCGTACTATACTAGAGGACTGGGTCCTACATGCTTTTTCAGCTTCGGGAGGATGATGTCCGTTAAAGTTGCTGGAGGTTGGCCCCCGTGGCACCCCCTCGCCCTAGGAAAGCACAGAGCGAACGAAAGCAAAAAGTAAGAACATGAACAAGAGCGACGACAATAGCAATCGTTATTAGTATTGTAGCATTATTAATTGTTAAGCAAGAACACATCACCGAAACTCTGACTAAGAAAGCATCTCTCTTGCTCTCTCTCTCTCTCTATATATATATAAGAATCATAGCAATAAAGGATAATAAAGGGTTCAAGGTTTTAGGGTTCTGCGGTGTGGGGTTTAGAGCATTGGGGGGTCCGAGTTTTTTTGGTTTGGGGGTGACAGGTTAGAGAGTTGGGGTGTTGGGTTAGGGGATGTTACAGAGTTGGGGTCTTGGGTTTCCGGGTTCAGTTAAGGATAACTTCAGGAAGCGAGTTCCAGGTAAGGTACCTGATACAAGGCTTCTACAGAAAGTACATAGGGGCACGAAGCGCCATATAAGGGTAACATACTACGGGGGCCTTAAACCAAAAAAAAACCTGAACCGTAAACCCTAAACCCTAAATCCTAAACCCTAAATCCTAAACCCTAAGCCCTAAACCCTAAACCCTAAACCCTCAACCCTCAACCCTAAACCTAACCTCAGAAAATTCGGATCCTAAAGCCCAGGGTCCGGCATCATTGTCGAGCTGGTCTTTTCCGTGGACTTCCAGTCTGGGAGCAAAGCTTTAGGGGTTTAGAGTTTAGGGTTTAGGGGTGTTCCCCCTTATACTAACAGTCCTTTATAGGGATTATAGTACCCCTATTATAATCCCTTTTAAGGACTGCTAGTATGAAGTGGAACATCCCAAGGTTTAGTGTTTACGGTTTAGGGTTTGGGGTGTGGGGTCGAGGGCTTTAGGTTTTAGGGGTTTAGTGTTTCATGTACTGGCAGGCTCCTATCGTCGAGCGGTTCACGGGTTTTGGCCTTTGAGGTGTAGGGCTAGAAATAAGCCCTAAGTACGACCTCGAGATATTTCGTAATCTCCTCTCTTGGGAAACGAGGATTTCATATTGTCCCCTGAACCCTACATAAACAACTACAATGAAGTTCGTTGCCAGGCACCCTACAGTCGCATGAGGCGATGTTTTAAATCTTGGATAATCTTGGTATCACCTACCCCAATCCCTTTGCCTTTATCCTTTGCTCCTGACCTCCGTGGACTTCGGTTGGGATTCTATCTTAAGTTTAGGGCTTTTGGTTTTCGATTGGCGGGGAGTGGGGAGGTTTCATTGGCCAGGATTCTGGTTGGCTCCTTTGTTCACAGCTGATAATTGTAAGCGCTTGCGCGCGCCGCCTCGGCAGCCGGGCCGGCCCACGGACAGGACAGGAGGAAAGAGGGTTGCTGGCAAAGGCCTCAAAAAAAGGGCCCCAGGAGATCCCAAAATTCCTAGGTGCCCAGGAAGTCCCAAAGAAGGTCCCAGGGGGGGTTCGAGGGTTCTCCCAGGGCAGGGGTCCCAGGGGCGTCCCAGGAAGTTTGCCTGAATCTATGCGTTCCTTCACTTCCGGTGCCTTCCTTGGCGTCAACATTCGCGCCTGCCAGCGGTGGCTTTTCCGGGCGCTGCTATAACCTGGCTTCCGGCCAGTCCTCCTTGGGGTTCAGCTGTGGCAGGCGCCTTGGATGGCTGTGAGTATTTCTTCTACTTTTGCTGGTGGCCTCTCACCTGGGCGTTGCTGTTTGTGTGTTTGTGTGTTTGTGTGTTTGTGTGTTTGTGTGTTTGTTTGTTTGTTAGTGTTAGTGTTAGTGTTAGTGTTAGTGTTAGTGTTAGTGTTAGTGTTAGTGCTTGTGCTTGTGCTTGTGCTTGTGCTTGTGCTTGTGCTTGTGCTTGTGCTTGTGCTTGTGCTTGTGCTTGTGCTTGTGCTTGTGTTTGTGTTTGTGTTTGTGTTTGTGTTTGTGTTTGTGTTTGTGTTTGTGTTTGTGTGTGTGTGTGTGTGTTGCGTGCGTTGCTTTGTGGGTGGGGCAATTGTCTCTTGGCTGCATCCAGCGAATTCCTCCACTTGAACCGTCCGCGGAGGTGTTGCAGTGACGTTTTGGGAGCACACCTGAGATGTGTGGGGGGGGGACGTGGTTGTATGGCAGCGAGTAAAGCCCTCAACCCTGATGCCTCCTTCCTTCCCCCTGAAGCCTAAACCATCTGAAGCTCTGGATCCTCAAAAACCGGACCTTATTCTGCCAACCTGATCTCAGCCTAAATTCCCTACTCTCTAAACCCTTAACCCGAACCCCTTGCCCCCCTCCCCGTCCGCAGAGCAAGGTGGATCTATGCCCTGGTGTCGGCAGGGGAGGCGGCGCTGGAGGACCTCAGCAGGGTTCAGGGTTTAGCGTGCGTTTAGGAGAACGTCCCCATAATTCTTAGCACCCATCAAATCTTGCGAGCTTGATGATTCGCTATAAGCACTATATATAGGAAGCGCCCACCGAAGGTGCAGTAGCGCTAGAAAGCCCCGAAATTAGTTTATGAGTATGATAGCTTAGGTGTCGACCTCCTCAACTACCGTAAAGAAAAGGTGGGGGGGGGGGGGGCCTCCTTGCAAACCCGACCCCCCAAACCCTAAAACCTAAGCCCTCTTGGAGGACCTCGCCTTGCGCCACGCGTACCCCATGGCCGTGGATCTCGCCTGCGTGGACCCAGAGGAGCCATGCAGGGGTTCAGGGCCTAGGAGGCTTTACACGTTTAGGGTTTAGGGCCAGTTTAGGGTGTATACGTTGGGTGGAGGTCTCGAAAAGCACAAGTACCCCTAAGTCACAGAAATATACCTTAAAGCAAGCCAACGATCCCCACGTCGTTTGGAAGATATTTGATTCAAGAGTTTGGGGCTCTCTGCGGTTTCAGTTTTACCTCGGCGTACCCGACAGTGACATACGGGGTTTTGGGTGTTGTTGAAGGACCTTAGTTTTTTGCAGCAGCGCAAGGCGTGCGATGTCAAGCTAAGCCGGCGAATTGTTTTCTAACACCCCGGAGTTCAGCACCCTGTCACTTCACCCACTCGACACATCTAGAGCTTAACGCCGAAGCCCTAAATTCTAAACTTTGCTTCAAGCTCAGCACCGCCATAGTGTTTTTTTTTTTTTTTTTTAGGGGGGGGGGGGGGGGGTCGTGGCGTTCATCGCCGCAGGCCTTTGTAATGTTCGGACGTATAGGGGCTCGCTGGTTTGGGGTTTAGGGTTTACAGGGTCCTATACCACTCCTTCACCCACCGACAGTCCGGAACTTTGAGCCGCTAAGCTTAGCGGGTTTCTAAACCCCTAAACCCCTAAACCCCTAAACCCCCTAAACCCCCTAAACCCCCTAAACCCCTAAACCCCTAAACGCCCAGACCCCTAAACCCCCTAAACCCCTAAACCCCCTATAAACCCCCTAAACCCTAAAACCCCAAACCCTAAACCCTAAACCCCTAAACCCCTAAACCCTAAACCCTAAAGCCTAAACCCAATGGACCACCCTAAACCCTATACACCCAATCCCACGAGGCAGCCGAGCCGTGCAACCGTCATTTTAAGCTGCTGGCAGACGTCTTTGCCAAGCAGGGCTGCGTAGAGGCAAGGGTTCAGGGTTCCGGGTTTAGGGATGTTTAGGGATGTTTGGGGATGTTTAGGGATGTTTAGGGATGTTTAGGGATGTTTAGGGATGTTTGGGGATGTTTGAGGGTGCCAGCTCCTGGTGATTCGGAGTGCCTGCGGGGGAGAGAGTGGGGGTGATCGGTCCACCATTTGCTTAGTTTTTTCTTTTGGGGGGGAGGGGGGCGGGGGGTGGTACAGAAAAAGGGGTATACCCGAAAACAGGAATGTGCTGTGTTGCTTTGTCTTGGGCAGTTGCTGTGGGTTGCAGGTGGCACCTGGCAGTTTGCGTAGCGCACGTGCAAAGCTCCTGTTGAGTCGCAACAGTGGGTGCAGCGCGATCCGGCTGCCATCTGGTTTCGGTCTCAACACTAAAGACATACAGACAGAACCCGTTTGAACTCAACCAGGGTTTAGGGTTGGGATGCTCCCCCTTTTACTAACAGTCCTTAATAAGGATGATAATAGGGGTACTAGAGTCCCTATTAAGGGCAGCATCCCAAGTTTAGGGTTTGGTCGGTGAGATGCTTCGTACAGGTGATGGAGCTGCTCTGTGCGTTGGAAGGCCCGGTGAAAAGCAAGGACGCAGCGAGCCCTGCTTCCACTTCGCTGGCCCCCCTGAACCCTGAGACCCTTTAGGGTTTAGCGGTTCGGGTTTAGGGTTTAGGGTGTAGGGTTTAGGGTTTAGTTTTTTGTTTTTAGGGTTTAGGGTTTAGGGAAACCCTAGAGCAGCAAAACCCCAAACCCTATTATTAATCAGTGCAGGTCTAGACACTGGGCTTGGTTTGTATTGACAACGTCAGTGTCGATGTGCTGCATGGGCTGTAGTCAGACGGGTCATGAGTTTAGGGTGTAGGGTTCAGAGTTTAGGGTTTAGGGTCTATGGGGTTCACGGTGCAGGGTGCAGGGTGTCGAGATTAGGGATCCGTTTGTTGGGGGTGGGGAGGGCAACAACAGCAAGGATCCTCAATATGAGAACAACAGAATGCCCCCCCCCCCCCCCCCCCCCCCTGCGGTTCTCCAAAGCTCTCATGTAAGCAGTTCACCCAACAACAAAGGAACCACGGACTCCACCAACTCCCCCCACCCTCTCCGCCCCCCCCCCCCCCCCCCCAAAAAAAAAAAAAAAAAAACAATAAATAAAACAAAAAAAATATATATATATATATATGTATATATATATATAACAAAATAGAAAAAGTCCCCAAAACTATCTACTGAAAAAGGGTGCGTTTTCCAGTTTAGAAAACCAGGAACAGAAATCACCCCATCCTCAATGAAGCCTTCAAACCTACACCTCCAAAGCCTTTAAACTTGCGACCTAATCCTTCATCAAGCCAAACCCTTTACTACAGGGTTTAGGGTTTAGGGTTTAGGGTTTAGGGTTTAGGGTTTAGGGTTTAGGGTTTAGGGTTTAGGGTTTAGGGTTTAGGGTTTAGGGTTGCAACATAGGAATCCCCATGGCGCCATTATGAGAATGTTTTTGATTGGTTGGGTTCTTAGGCAACTAGTAGTTTAAGACGTAAGTCTCGCCTTTGAGGGCCGAAGCCTACATCGCCGGGCCATAGGTTTCCACCTGCGGGGCCTCTAATTGAGCATGTTGCTGCAGAAAGCTCGGCGAGCGGACTACTTCATACGTACCCCCCCCCATTTTTGAAAGCATGCCTAGGTAGAGCCTCGGGATATTGTATATTTTCCCTTTTCGGGGTTTAAGAGGACCATAGTTAGGAATATGTTTTCAGGGGGTGTTAAGGGCCATCCTAGATGCAATACTTTGTGTTTTTTTCCGTAGGAGGGCCCTAAACCCTGAACCCTAAACCGTAAACCCGTGTTGTATCAGGAGCCGGGGGAAGCGAGCAGGGCGTAGTTGAAGTCGGTGGGTCGAACTATCGGCCGGACGCAGTGCACCCTCAAAGCCCATTAAACACTTCGGGTTTGGGGTTTCGGGTTTCGGGTTTAGGGTTTAGGGCTTAGGGTTAAGGGTTTAGGGTTTAGGGCTTAGGGTTAAGGGTTGAGGGTGTAGGGTTTAGGGTTTAGGGTTTAGGGAGGGTTGAGGGTTGAGGGTCAGACCAAAGCACCCCAAAAAAACAAGCGCCTCACAGGAGGCCATCGCCGTGCAGGATGGCCGGTCCAAGCTGGCTGCCTCCAGCCGGGAGGAGGGTCGAGGGTTTAGGGTTTAGGGTTTAGGGTTCAGGGTTCAGGGTTTAGGGTTTAGGGTTTAGGGGTTTAGGGTTTAGGGTTTAGGGTTTAGGGCACTTAAGAGCTCTAGGATTTTGTTGAGGATCGTGTAGTTTTTGTGTTTATTAGGGTCTTAGGCGGTTGCTCCGATGAGGTTCCATTTCGGAGTTTGTTGCTTTGGTTGGTGGACTGTGGGGTTACCCTGTGCGTAGGGTCCCGAGAAGACTTAAGAGAGATAAAAGGGTCCCCATGTACCTAGGTCCATGTACCTACGTTGTAATAAGTTGGGTCCTGAAGGGGTTCGTACTGTAGCTTGAGGGCCCGAGAATGTACTGTAGATGTACATGGGACCCTTACAGGGTAACGACCCCCCAGCCCAATATGAGTCACACCCGAGGCTGCATGTGAAGGGTTACTTGGAGGTTCATGGGTACTTATAACCCCGATTAGAAACCTACTTATGACCTACTTAGAGGACTTCGGGGACTTAGGGGGCTTGTAGGTACAGTACTAGTTGGGGTTCTAAGTACCCTGAACCTCCAAGTAGGGTTTAGGGAACCTCAAATTGAGAAGTGCAGGATTGACAGCCCCAGGGCCACCAAATGATGTGGTCTAGAGGTTTTGGGTTCACTTGGCCTGAAGCCGCACGGCAAAGATGCCGACTGCGGCTTGCTGTTGAGAGTTTAGGCCCTAGGGCTTAGGGTTTGGGGTTTAGGGGTTTAGGGACGTCAAGCAAACCTTTTTTTCAGCAGGAAGTGGTGAAGGAGGCGTTCTTGTGGTACCTGCGAAGCCGAGTGAAGGCCCAGACCGCAGGGACGGTTGCAGCCTAAACCCATTGCTTCGACATGACATGCCCGGGTTTCGGGTTTGGGGTTTAGGGCTGCGAGTAGGCCTAGCACATCCCACACGCGCTTTGGCATCGGGTGTCAAGATGCGACTGGACAAACTTAAACCAGGTGTCCTTCTGTTTAAATATGTTTAAATGAAATGTAGCCTTGATTGCAGGCATCTACCCTTAGCTGAGACCGAAGCCTTCCTGCACCCGTGCCACAAATTTAAACCTAAGCCTCTCAAGTTCGCGGTTCTTTGTAGGAATGGTGGGAAGGAAGCCTCTATGGCGGAGCTGAGGAACCTCATGTCGCAGCACTAGTAAGTACCGAACTAAGTGCTTTTCCTTCTCGGGACTAGTGCACTGCCGCAGTGCTTCACAATGCAGACTTCGAGTTGTGGCTTCAAGGGCATCTGTGAACGACAGCCCTGTGCAAAAGAGACATAAAAATTGAATTTACGTGCGTGTTTCCCCAATGGGGGAACCCCGCATATGTATGCATGCATGTATGCATGTATGCATGTATGCATGTACGCATGTATGCATGTATGCATGTATGCATGTAGGCATGTATGCATGTATGTATATATATATGTACACACATACAATTCTTGATCTGTTTAGATTTATATACACCGCGAATGTACTGTAAGCCAGTTACAGAAATTCTCGAAAATGGGCACATAGGATGTTCGGAATCCCTTTGCCAGAGGACAGAAAGAGATCCTCACCTAAACCTCCCCAAACACCCTAGACCCTCAACTCCCGAACCGGCCCTAAAATCCCTAAACTCCTGTAGCAAAACCAAACTTCTGCTCTCCGCCCCCCCCCCCCCCCCCCCAGCAGAAAAACTCAACTCCCAAACAAAAACTAAACTCCCTACCCCCGCCCTCACACAAAAACAAAAACAAAAACCTAAGCCTCCGACCTCCCCCAAAACAAAACACCTACAGGGGCGCTCCACCTGGATCGCGAAACAGGAGGCAGTGCACTGACTTTGCCGTGGCATCCTTGGGTTCAGAAGTTTAGGGTTTAGGGGGTGTAGGGGTTTAGGGGTTTAAGAGGGGGTTTCAGGGGGCTTCAGGGGTTGCATGAACGTAGCAAGCGCTATGTCCGAGTCACCCGGTCACCTAAACAGATAACCTGCCAAATCACTAATTGTAGAAAATCAAAGTAATAGCAATAAGAATAGTAGCAGAATGCAATCATAGCACTGAGAATGCATATTGATACTGATATGCAAACCCCTCGAAAAACCCAACCCTGACCTTCCAGCCATCGTTTTGTTACATACAAAGCCTAGTTAAGATGTTCAGGGTTTAGGGTTTATAGGGTTTGTGGCCCTAGTTAATGCCTAGAACCCTGAATCCTATAACCCTAAACCCTGACCTTCACACCCGTGCCTGCGGAGGCCAACGATGCCTGGCCCGATCTTTCCCCGGACTGTTGAAGGGCTTTGGGGTTATCTTTGTCATAGCAGGGTAACATTTTGCTTTTATGGGTAATTACTTAAACACAATAAGGAACAGGCATTTAAGTTTTAATACGATCCCAACCATGAACTAATAACTAGTTCGGGGTACAGGCGCTGCGGGGTTCAGAGATTCAGGGGTTTATGGGTTTAGGAGTTCCGGGGTCAGGGATTAGGGGTTGCGGAGGGTACGGCTTTCGGGATTTCGTTGTTCAGCAAGGGCTTGGGCGCATGTTCAAATTTGATTTGTCACGGCCCTCACATGACATTTGCGGCCTGCTCCCTCAACCAGACTGGTAGCAGGAGCGGATTGATAATTGGTCAGAAGCCTCCTGCAACCTAAAAGCCCAAAACCCCAAACCCGATCCTTGTGCACCCCTTCTCTGGAGATCCTCCGTTTGCAGTCTGGTTGTCACAAATTTACTCGCTCGGCATGGCTCTAGGTGGCTAAGTTCCACAAATACTGACAGTTGCAAGTGCCTTCAGTTTGGAGAAAGCTTGAAGGGCTTTGGCCTGATTGATTTCGCTTCTTGGGGCTTGAGGGTTTTGAGTTTAGAGCTTATAAGGTTTCAAGGCTTGAGCCTAGACCTTAAACCCTAAGGTCAGCACCCTCCTGGCAGGAGTTGGGCCTAACCTTGCAGAACAGCTGGGACCGTCTCCTAAGTTGTCCTGGCCCCGAGGCAGCCGGCGTAAGGTACAGGGTTTGAGAGGGTTAGGGGGTTGAGACTTAGGGTTCTAAGGGGGATATAGGGTTTAGCATTAGGGGTTAGGGTCAACGGTTTATGGAGATTTAATGTTTAAGGGAGGTGAGGGTTAAGGGTTTAAAGGTTTAAGGATTTAAGGGTTTAAGGGTTTAAGGGTCTAAGGGTTTAAGGGTTTAAGGGTTAAGGTTTAAGGGTTTAAGGGTTTTAGGGTTTTAAGGGTTTAAGGGAGATTTAGGGTTTAGGGTTTAGGGTTAGGGCTTCGGCCCTGAAAATCCCAGATTCCCAAAGCCTAAGCTCCATGAACCCTATCAGCCATAGAAGCGATATGGAAGCCATAAAAGCCATGATTCCCAGACCCTGAACCCCAAACGCCATAATCTAGTTGCATGGTCTCTTAGCATGGTCCCTTAGTATGGTCCCTTACCCTCTTTCAACTCTTTCAAGGGTTCTGAAGTATGGGCACTTTTTTATAGGATATATAGGGGTGGAGTTCAGGCCTGCACATGCGATGAAAAGTCAGGGGAGCATGGGATTGCCCCACTTGATGGTTGCAGTTAAGGGTTTAGGGTTTAGGGTTTGGGGTTTGGGGTTTGGGGTTTGGGGTTTGGGGTTTGGGGTTTGGGGTTTGGGGTTTGGGGTTTGGGGTGAAGTTGGCCCGTTAACATTCAAGAGGGCATTTTGAGGTTTGGACATCTGGGTCGCAGGCTGTTCGGGTTTCCGATCACCTGGCAACACGCTCGACGGTGTCCTCAGCAGCTCGGTTACAAAGTCTGGGCGGCACCGCAGGGATGTCCAGGTTTGAGATACAGGGGTTTAGGGTTTAGGGTTTAGGGTTTAGGGTAATTCTTGCCACTGGCAGAATGTTGGCTTAGAGTTCCGGCGGCAGGGTTTAAGGCCGCGAGATTTCGATGGCGCTGTTCGGGTGGTCTTAGAAACATCAACGCGAAGGTTTGTTCCACCACAATACCACACACCAAAGGGGCCTGAGCTGTGAAGAGTGCGGCCTGACGAACCCCAAACTTTATAGCGTTCTTAAGGGAGGGGGGTTCGGGGGCATATAGCCCAAGGTTGCCTAATATTCCCTGCTACTCCCTGAGGCTCCCTAAGCTTCCCCAAGGTTCCCCAAGGTTCACTAAGGTTTTTACCCCTCATGAACCCCCCTCCCTTAAGAAGCGTCTAGCCCGTAACCCTGTCTTTAAGGTTTAGGGTTTAGGGAGGGGATCGAGCAATGCCGAATACACCCCAGTACCACCCTAAGGCCCCTTAAGGTACTCTGCCCCCGTGGTGTGGGGTGTGGTTGGGGGATTAGGGTTTAAGGTTCAGGGTTTTAGGGTTTAAGGTCTAGGCCCGTGGTGTGATTGGGGGAGGTTGGTTGGGGTTGAAGAGACGGGCCGCCCGTTCCACCCCTGCACCCCCCCCCCTCCCCTGGCGGTGTGGGTGTGGTTGGAGAGGGTTTATGATGTAAGGTTAAGGGTTTGCGGTTTAAGTCAAGGGTGTGAGGTTTCAGTTGATGGTGGGGGGAGGTTCCATTGGGGGATACCTTCGGGTGGGGGGGGGTAAAGGGCATATGTAGGGCCCTAATTCCCCATTCCCTGCAAACCAACAGTAAGCACATTGAGGCCAGGATCCTCCGGAGTTGCGAGGCTCGCGTTCTCAGGTGCTTTCGAAAGTTGTGGGTTTGGGTTTTTTCAGGGTTTAGGGTTTAGGATTTAGCGTGCAGGCTTGGTTTTTTCAGGGTTTTGCTGGCTTTCAGTTGGCCTCTCTGTGCGTGCAGGGAGTTTGGGGGGAGTTTGGGGACTTCGTGCTGCGATTTCAGAATCTGGAACCTGCCTTAAGACCTGAACCCTGAACTCTAACCCTAAACCCTAAACCCTAAACCCTAAACCCTAAACCCTAAACCCTAAACCCTCAAAGCAGGCACTCTGAAGCCTAGGGCCCCCCCGGACCCTGAACCTTCACTAAGGCCCCTCAACCCTAAACCCTAAACCCTAAACCCTAAACCCTAAACCCTAAGGTGCCTTCACCCTAAGCCGGCCAAGGCCCGAAGGCCCCTCAGCCCCAGGCCCTACAACCAGATGTAGGGTTGCCGGGGGGGGTTGGGGCCCGGTTAGGGCTTAGGGTTTAGGGTTTAGGGTTTCGAGGTATCTAGGGTTTCAGCAGCAAGAAGGCGAAGAGACTCAACGGCCAGATGGCGCATTCGCACTTCTCCAGGTGCGCACCCCTTTGTGTTTGATTTTCTTTAAACCCAACTCCCAAACCCTAAACCCAAAACTTAAACTTAAACCCCTAAACCCTAGGCCCTAAACCCTCACACCCTAAGCCCTAAAACCCTGAGATGTTCTTGCGTTTGGTGGCTCAGGGTTCTGAAGCGTCAGCACCTGTACACCTCGGGACTCCGGGGATCCCCCTCCTTTATTTCAATGGCGTTCAGGAGCTCTACCCAAGCCCATTTCGCCCTAAAGCCCTAAAATCTGCAACCCAAAACAAACCTTGAACACCCTAGCAAATCGTAGGGAAGACCTACCAAAACTTTGAAAACCAAAAGGCCCTAAACCGTAAAACCCTAGACCCCAAGATCCTAAGACCCTAAAGCCCCAAAACCGTTAAACCCTAACCCTAAATCCTAAATCCCCCCACCCACCGCCAAAGGGCGGAAGGAGGGTGAGGGGGGTGGTGGGGGGTCGGGCCGCTGAAACCAAACCCCAAATCGACCGATCGATACCCGGCAGCGTCCGGATTCATGCCCATGCTCAAAGCCCTCACACCCACACCCACCCACCCACCCACCCACCCACCCACCCACCCACACCCACCCACCCACCCACCCACCCACACACACACACACACACACACACACCTACACCTACACCTACACCTACACCTACACCTACACCTACACCTTAAGTCCCACTGTGGTTTCGGGTTTCTGGTTTAGGTGCTTGCGTTACAGCCAGGGCAAAGATGTAATAGCTTTGGCCCCGGCAACCCAGCTGCGGCGATTTAGGACCTTTTTCTTTGTTGGGGGAGGGGGCGGGCGGCCCGGTTAGAAAAATCAAAAAAGCCGCAGAAAAAGGGTGATCCTAAATTAAAACAACCTCCAACCGCCAGATGGACGAGCCACCAGCCCGAACTTGCAAGCAGCCTACCCTCACCTCTAAAAAAGTATCAACCCCTAAGCCGCCCATCTTAAATCTAGCCCGTGACCCTCGCCCAAACCCTACACTAACGCCCCTTAAGCCGCTTCCGCCAGGGAAGATCGAACGCTCTTGATCATGGCCGCACTTGGGGAGGTGGGGTTTGGGTTTGCTCTGTGGGGTCTAGTCGGGATTTGGGGTGGCGAAGCTTCGGAGCCTTGCAAGCTCCAAACGTAGTTTCTTCGCGGATGTCAGCCTTAATCCAAACCTCCAAGTCCCAACATTGAGCCTGGTCCATCCATCCCCTAAACCCTAAACCCTAAACCCACTCGTGCTGCATAATCAGGCGCAACCAAGTCAAGGCAGTTCGTAAGTCTAAGGTTTGTGGAGTTCTTGTGAGGACGAAGTGAACCCCGAAAGCACCTGTACACCATCATCGTCGTAATCATCGAACGTGCGAGACTACGAAACCGAACGGCACTAGCATCCGTAGTAAGAATGAGAATAGTACAAACGACACGACGAGCTACAAGACCACCAAAGCAGCAAGACGCGATAGAGCCTCACAACTACAACAGCCATACTGCCCAGAACAACACTTCCACACGTCTCTGTTTCGCACATATGCCGTAACCGGCCAAGAGCCGATCCTTCCAGTTCTTTGTAGCCCAGTGGTACCCTTTCCCTGATTTTTCCTTCCAGGTTCCCGAATAAAGTTAACCAACCCCAAACAAGCGTGCTCTTGTCATAGTATGGTTACTGGGCTGCCAGATTCCCTAACATGTAAACCAACCCCCAAGAAAGGGTGCCCTTATCCCGATCAGTGTTAGGGATCCTTTTTACTTTTTGGGTTATGGGCTTTCTTATATATGAACAAAAAGGATCCTTTTTTCTTCCTAGGGGAACAGGGATTAAGTTATCAGAATATGGTTATATGCTGGGCTACTGAGAGGTCTGTGACGTCTTCAAGCTGATGCGATACGGCTACTTGGTCGACGTGCTTCCCAGTGGCGACCTCGGGGTGTGGTTGGGGTTTGGGGTGTTTGGGGTGTTTGGGGTGTTTGGGGTGTTTGGGGTGTTTGGGGTGTTTGGGGTGTTTGGGGTCTTTAGGGCACTTTAGGGTTTAGGTTTTGGGGTTTGGGGTTTGGGGTCTTTTGGGTTTGGGGTTTGGGGTTTGGGGTCTTTGGGTTTGGGTTTGGGGTTTGGGGTTTGGGGTCTTTTGGGTTTGGGGTCTTTTGGGTTTGGGGTCTTTTGGGTTTGGGGTCTTTTGGGTTTGGGGTTTGGGGTTAGGGGTTTGGGGTTTGGGGTCTTTTGGGTTTGGGGTTTGAGGTCTTTTGGGTTTAGGGGGATCCGGCCTCCCTGTGCCACGGGGGTCTCTCTTGTGTTTTGTGTTGGGTGGGGGGGGAGGGGGGGCTTCCGCGCAACGCACTCATCAAGAGCCCTAAACCATAACGTGTTTTAACCCTGAAGACCTTAAGCCTTAAGCTCTCGATCCCAAAGCCCTCAACCCCATAAACCCTATAAACCCTAAGGGCTTTGTGTCCGGTTAAAGAAGGAGGAGGGGGCCCCTTGCGACGAGTAGAGTTTCAAAGCCCAAAGATTGGGTTATGTGTATGGCACTAGTAAGGGGGCCCTTTCTTTCACGAACAGCTGAAGCCTAAGGGAGTCCTGTTTTCAGAAAACGCCCCGCAGGTACCCTTGCTCTTGCTTTAGGTGCGGCTTAGGGCATCTTTCTTTTCATCTAACACCCGAATCCCCAACCCTAGAGGTTACTGGGGAGGTTGGGGAGCCGAATAATCGGGCCCTTAAGAAAATTCAATAGGGGTTCTTATCATGTAATTATGAGTTATAAAAGGGACCATAAGGGAATGCTAGTAGTAATTATTCCGACCCCTTCATTAGAAGATCGAGGTGGCGAGATCTCGTCCCGAACCTCGGACGCGGCTCGGAAAGTGTCGGGGCAGGTGCCCAGGGCTGGGTTTACCCTCAAGCCCTGTTGTTGGGTGCAGAGCAGGGGTTTGGAGGTCACCACCCTCCTCACTTCTCAACCCTAAACCCTACACCCTGACCCGCTAAGACCCTAAAATTTAGGGTTTCGGGTTTAGGGAGCAAAGTGGCTTGATTGGCAGCTTGGGCGGACCTTGCCAAGGCTTAGGGAGTCGAGCTGGCACTGAACTTATTCGGTTTACGGTGTAATGACATCTGAACCACCCCGAAGCCCTAAACGAACCGCAGGGCCCACGTGTTTGCAGGTCAACTCAGAACCCTGACATGTGTTTGCTGATCATCGCCCACATAAAGCAAACGGGGGACTCTCGAAATTATGGGCCCCTGTGGGTTGACTTCTCTGTGTTATCATCGGCCCCCCCGTAAAGAATCCAGAACTGGGAGAACCTCCCAAGGTTTAGGGTTTAGGGTTTAGGGTTTAGGGTTTAGGGTTTAGGGTTTAGGGTTTAGGGTTTAGGGTTTAGGGTTTAGGGTTTAGGGTACCCTAAACCCAAGACCCCAAACCTCCCAAAGAGGCTTGGGGTTATCAAGGAAAGCCCGCTGAGCCTGGCTGCAGCGTTAGGTAATTGTTGCCTCCTTGCACCCGAATCATAGACCCCCAAACCCTACATCCTCCTGAACCCTGGATCCTAAACTCCAAACATTCAACCTTGAGCTTAAGCCCGACGCCCGAATGGTCTGGAAGGCTTATAGGATTCATAAGTGTCGGGTTTAGGGTGTATAGGGCTTAGGGTTTGGAGTACATGGTCTGTATGAGCAAACTGGTCGAAACGCGCAGGCCGCTTCGCTTCACCTCGCGTGGCGAAGGTCTGGGCCTGAACTGCGGATAGTTTCGAAAAGCTCTGAGCGTGTAAAGCAAACACCCTAAACCCCAACCCCTAATCCCGCCTAAACCCTAAACCCTAAACCCTAAACCCTAAACCCTAAACCCTAAACCCTAAACCCTAAACCCTAAACCCTAAACCCTCAACCCTCAACCCTCAACCCTCAACCCTCAACCCTCAACCCTCAACCCTAACCCTAAACCCTAAACCCTAAACCCTAAACCCTAAACCCAACACACACACACACACAAGGAAAAAAGAAATATCTAAATATCCCTAGACCCTTAGCTTAAACCGTAGCCCCTAAAAGCCTATAAGCCCTACACCAGACAGTCTGGCGCGGGTGCTTGTATAACACACATCAAGCTCTCGCTAAACCCTAAAACCTTAAGCCCCAAATGCCCTAAAGCGTTCCCTAAACTAAACCCTAAACCCTAAACCCTAAACCCTAAACCCTTGCTGCAATACTACCAAGCACCTAGTGTCACCTTTGGACCTTAAACCTTAAAGCATTCAAGACCCCCACGATCAACCGCAAGGCACATGAGCAAATGGACTGTGGCGCCGGCTTTGTTTGGCATCGTGGCCCAGGCAGATTGTCCGGAATCTGTGCCCGATGCATGCATGGACAGGGATACCCGGAAATAGTTTTTGATTTTGGTGTACTTTGATTCCTAAGAAACAGGTGGATACCTTTTAGGGATACTTGGAAATGATTCTTAATGTTTGGGTACCTTGATTCATTCCTAAGAACAGGAAACATTGTAGTTTTTGCTCGGGTGCCAAGTTCGTATGGATGGCTTAGACCCCAAACCCAAAACCCTGAAACCTAAACCGTGATTTTGGTACCTTTTTGGGTGCACCCTAAGAGAAGGGAACCCGAAAGGTTTAAACCCTAAGCTAGCCAGCGACAGACAGCATGTGATGTACGATGGGGTCCCTGATTTTGGTGCCGGGGGGGGCATCATGAGCATCATAAGTTCTGGCCTCACGGCCCCCGAAGCCCCAGACGCTTGCAGAACAAACTGCCCCAGTGATTGGCTCCATTTGAGGAGCCAAGCAGACGCTTGCAGAACAAACTGCCCCAGTGATTGGCGCCATTTGACGAGCCAGGAGGCGAGCATCATGAGCATGAGCTGGGGAGGGTTTTGGCCCCACGGACCCCGAAGCCCAAGACGTTTGCAGAACAAACTGCCCCAGTGGTCGGGGCCATTTGACCGGGCGGGAGGCGAGCATCATGAGCATCAGCTGGGTGGGGTTTTGGCCCCACGGCCCTCGAAGCCCCAGTGGTTGGGGCCATTTGACGAGCCAGGAGGCGAGCATCATGAGCATCAGCTGGGTAGGGTTTTGGCTCCACGGACCCCGAAGCCCAAGACGCTTGCAGAACAAACTGCCCCAGTGGTTGGGGGCCATTTGACGAGCCAGGAGGCGAGCATCATGAGCATCAGCTGGGTAGGGTTTTGGCCCCACGGCCCTCGAAGCAGACGCTTGCAGAACAAACTGCCCCAGTGATTGGCTCCATTTGAGGAGCCAAGCAGACGCTTGCAGAACAAACTGCCCCAGTGATTGGCGCCATTTGACGAGCCAGGAGGCAAGCATCATGAGCATGAGCTGGGGAGGGTTTTGGCCCCACGGACCCCGAAGCCCAAGACGTTTGCAGAACAAACTGCCCCAGTGGTTGGGGCCATTTGACGGGCCGGGAGGCGAGCATCATGAGCATCAGCTGGGTGGGGTTTTGACCCCACGGCCCTCGAAGCCCCAGTGGTTTGGGGCCAGGAGGCGAGCATCATGAGCATCAGCTGGGTAGGGTTTTGGCCCCACGGACCCCGAAGCCCAAGACGCTTGCAGAACAAACTGCCCCAGTGGTTGGGGGCCAGGAGGCGAGCATCATGAGCATCAGCTGGGTGGGGTTTTGGCCCCGCGGCCCTCGAAGCAGCGCTTGCAGAACAAACTGCCCCAGTGGTTGGGGCCATTTGACGAGCCAGGAGGCGAGCATCATGAGCATCAGCTGGGTAGGGTTTTGGCCCCACGGACCCCGAAGCCCAAGACGCTTGCAGAACAAACTGCCCCAGTGGTTGGGGCGGCCCGGAGGCGAGCATCATGAGCATCAGCTGGGTGGGGTTTTGGCCCCGCGGCCCTCGAAGCAGACGCTTGCAGAACAAACTGCCCCAGTGGTTGGGGCCATTTGACGAGCCAGGAGGCGAGCATCATGAGCATCAGCTGGGTAGGGTTTTGGCCCCGCGGACCCCGAAGCCCAAGACGCTTGCAGAATAAACTGCCCCAGTGGTTGGGGCCATTTGTCCGGCCGGGAGGCGAGCATCATGAGCATCAGCTGGGTGGGGTTTTGGCCCCGCGGCCCTCGAAGCAGACGCTTGCAGAACAAACTGCCCCAGTGGTTGGGGCCATTTGACGAGCCAGGAGGCGAGCATCATGAGCATCAGCTGGGTAGGGTTTTGGCCCCACGGACCCCGAAGCCCAAGACGTTTGCAGAACAAACTGCCCAGTGGTCGGGGCCATTTGACCGGGCGGGAGGCGAGCATCATGAGCATCAGCTGGGTGGGGTTTTGGCCCCGCGGCCCTCGAAGCCCCAGTGGTTGGGGCCATTTGACGAGCCAGGAGGCGAGCATCATGAGCATCAGCTGGGGCCCCACGGACCCCGAAGCCCAAGACGCTTGCAGAACAAACTGCCCCAGTGGTTGGCGCCATTTGACGAGCCAGGAGGCGAGCATCATGAGCATCAGCTGGGTAGGGTTTTGGCCCCACGGACCCCGAAGCCCAAGACGCTTGCAGAACAAACTGCCCCGCGGCCCTCGAAGCAGACGCTTGCAGAACAAACTGCCCCAGTGGTTGGGGCCATTTGACGAGCCAGGAGGCGAGCATCATGAGCATCAGCTGGGTAGGGTTTTGGCCCCACGGACCCCGAAGCCCAAGACGCTTGCAGAACAAACTGCCCCAGTGGTTGGGGCCATTTGAGTCAAACGGCCGGGAGGCGAGCATCATGAGCATCAGCTGGGTAGGGTTTTGGCCCCACGGACCCCGAAGCCCAAGACGCTTGGAGAACAAACTGCCCCAGTGGTTGGGGCCATTTGACGAGCCAGGAGGCGAGCATCATGAGCATCAGCTGGGTAGGGTTTTGGCCCCGCGGACCCCGAAGCCCAAGATGCTTGCAGAACAAACTGCCCCAGTGGTTGGGGCCATTTGACGGGCCGGGAGGCGAGCATCATGAGCATCAGCTGGGTAGGCTGGGTAGGGTTTTGGCCCCACGGACCCCGAAGCCCAAGACGCTTGGAGAACAAACTGCCCCAGTGGTTGCGGCCATTTGACCGGCCGGGAGGCGAGCATCATGAGCACTGGGTGGGGTTTTGGCCCCGCGGCCCTCAAAGCCAAGACCCTTAACAAACTGCCCCAGTGATTGGGGCTGGTAAAAAGGCGAGCATCATGAGCATCAGATGGGCAGGGAGACATCAGTAGACTCTGGACTCATGGCTCTTGAGCTTGGTTCCTTCGACCAGCATATGGGTAGCTCTCTAAAGCCCGGGTCCCCTTTTGGGGTCCGTATAGTAAGGGCGCCGTACAGGGCTTAGGGTTTAGTGTTTAGGGTTTAGGAGAAAGGGTTGAGGGGGAATATTCATTCGAGAGCTACCCAGTTTGGTTCCGATGGCAGGCAGGCCTCCGATCCTGAGTTTTGGGGTTCAGGGGCTTAGCGTCTCTGATACTTCGATAATCGGCGAAGTCAGGGGCCTTGCTCCGGCATTGCTCCAAGCCTAAACCCTACACCCTAAACCCTAAGCCCAAAACCCTGAGCGATATTCATGAAACCCTATATTAGGTGCCAGACCGAAATTGTCGATGCCAAGTGTCCCTGAAGCCCACCCCCTAAACTAAACCCTAAACCCTAAACCCTAAACCCTAAACCGCTCACCTTTGAAAGTCCAAAAGCTTGCAAGTTAAAGCTTTAGGGCCTTTAGAGGTTTGTGGGTCTTTCATGGTAGGATTCCTTGCCAAGGACCACCCCACAAGGGGACTAAGCCCGAATCCCGAAACCCTGAACCCTAAATCCAACTTCGAGGTGCTTACCATCTTTCTGCCCAACGGCTGGCTGGCAGAAATATGGCTGGGTTACGCGAACGCCCCAGAATCGTGGCATTCATGGGCTTAGACCAAATCGAGTGGCTTAGGGTTTAGGGTTTAGGGTTTAGGGTTTAGGGTTTAGGGTTTAGGGTTTAGGGTTTAGGGTTTAGGGTTTAGGGTTTAGGGTTTAGGGTTTAGGGTTAGGGTTTAGGGTTTAGGGTTTAGGGTTTAGGGTTTAGGGTTTAGTCCCTAAACCCGAGGATCCCTGGAGCCCTAGATCCTGTTAAGCCCTAAACCTTTTTCAACCCTAAACCCTGGAACCCTAAAGTAAACACCCGGCAAAACCTGAGAAGCCGAATCCCTAAAAACCCCTACAACCCAAAGCTCCAAAGCCCGCACAACCCTGCAGAGCCAAAAGCCCTGGAACCCAAAAGCTCCCCCAAGTAAACCGTAGTGAGGACTTGCGGTTGTGTTGCGCACATGCTTATAGGGTTAAGGGTTGAGGGTTTAGGGTAGGAGGGCGGTATTGGGGTACCTGTTTTATGCTACTCAGACCGCACACATTCGGAAGGCATGCGGTGCAGTGCAGGGGCTTGGGGAAGGGTGGGCGGGAACCTGTCGGCTGGGCGGGGTCCGCATTTCAGCCAAAAAAGTGCCAATTCAAGGGGTGCAATCTGGCAGTGCTGGGGAGGGGATTAGGGTGCCTGCTTTGTTCGAGGCCTCGGCGGATTTGACTATTTTGAACCACCGTGTTGCGTCCGGATGTTGCATGTGGCCCTGAATTTGGACGCAAGAACGTTCTGTAATGCAGCCGGGCTCACCCTAAACCGAAATCCCTAAACCCTAAACCCTAAACCCTGTAATGCAGGCTGTGCTGGTGACAGCTTGGTGCAGCGTGGCCATTTCTGCTGGGGACCTCGGATTCGGACACACATCTGGGATGTCGAAGCTTTGACATAACGTAAACACTTGAAAGCCCTAAGCCCTAAATTACTATCTCCCCCTTGGGAACTCTTTTTTTTTTTTTTTTTATTTTTGTTTGTATAAAACCCAAGATGATGTTAAACATAGTATATGTATTAAGGTTCTAAGGAGGGCATAGTTTAAAGCCCGACAAAGCCGGACAGCCCGGAAAGCCTAAACCTTCGGCCGAGCAGAAGGAAGAAGATATGGACTTCATGCTGTGTGACAGAACATTGTAGTGTGGGGGCCAGAGTCCAGTCAGTCGTGTTCTCGATTTGTTCTTTACTTCTGCTGCCCACAGTTTGACGACCATGACTGTAGCCTTAAACCCTCAACCCTAAACCCTAAACCCCAAACCCCAAACCCTAAACCCTAAACCCTAAACCCTAAACCCCAAGCCATGGCATGCCAGCAAGCAGGCTCCTGGGCCCCGTCCAAGCCCTACGCATGAGGGTTTAGGGTTTAGGGTTTAGGCTTTAGGGTTTAGGGTTTAGGGCTTAGGGTTTAGGGTTTAGGGTTTGGGGCCATGGTATCAGTTGTGCACGAGAGGTTATTTTTGCATTCTGTAACACTCAGTGATGTTTTCGCATGTCTCCAAGAAAGACATGGGGTATTGCCCCAACTATGAGAACCCGCCTAAACCTCTAAACACCCGAACCCCTAGAACCCCTAAGCACCCTTAAACTCTACGCCCCAAACCCCAATAAACCCATAAGCCCTAAAACCCGAAAGCCCCAAAACCCTCAAGCCCTAAAGCCGCAAAGCCCAAACCCCGAAGCCCTGCATCCTCCGGAAGTCCTGCAGCTCTTCCACGCTTTTCTTAGTGTGGGTTAGTAGGGAATGGGGGGGAATGAGGTACCCTACATAATCCCTTAGAGGGTATATATGGGGGGATATAGGGTACCTCATTCCCTGAACCCTAAGCCCTAAACATCCCTAATCCCTAAACCCTAAACCCTAAAGTAAGTTTTCCCCAAGGCGTGGAGGTTAGAGCGGAGCCGACTGTTGCTCTCGCGCGGCGAGGTGGCAGGCCAGCGATTCGGATTTGGGGTTTAGGGATTAGGGTTTAGGTTTTAGGGTTTAGGGTTTAGGGTTTAGGTTTTAGGGTTTAGGGTTTAGGGTTTGGGGTTTGGGGTTTAGGGTTTGGGGTTTGGGGTTTAGGGTTTGGGGTTTAGGGTTTAGGGTTTAGGGTTTGGGGTTTGGGGTGTAGGGTTTAGGGTTTAGAGGGATTTAGGTTGAGGGGTGAGCCCCAAAACCCCGTTTGTTTTTTGGGGGGGAGGGGGTCTGGGTGGAGGGCGGCGGTGGGTTTAGGTAGGGTTTAGGGTTTAGGGTTTAGGGTTTAGGGTTTAGGGTTTAGGGTTTAGGGTTTAGGGTTTAGGGTTTAGGGTTTAGGGTTTAGGGTTTAGGGTTTAGGGTTTAGGGTTTAGGGTTTAGGGTTTAGGGTTTAGAGCCTTTCACGTTGGGGACCGCAGGTTGGTGTGCGGTTCATGGTCTGTGGTCCATGGTGGGTTTAGGGTTTAGGGTTTAGGGTTTAGGGTTTAGGGTTAGGGTTTAGGGTTTAGGTGGCTACGCAGATCCCTTTGCCCCATATGCTCGGTCAACCAGTGCAGTTTTCTCAGTGAATCTCCATTGGACCCCCATAAGAGTGACGAGGAGCAAAGGCAGCACTGGTGCAAACGCTGCCGCCACCATCCCCATATAGAAGTAGCCCCTAAATAACTCCCAAATAAACCCCAAGGTCCCTTATAAGGGTCTCCTTTCCACGCGTCTACAGTGAACCATACAATCCAGTACATCAAATCAGACGGGGTCGGGCGGCAGCGGCTGGAATTCCACTTGGTCCCCACCACTGCGACGATTCCGGGATTTGAAGTATGGGCCCTGAATATAGTGTATACAAGCGTTCCATAACAATGGACCCAAAGTAAGAGCCCGTACTTCGGATCCCTTATCTATGAGTCATCACGGCGTAAGCCTGAATAGCACGCAGAGATAGGGACCAACCAGTGTTTCCATGCAAGTCTCCCTCTTCTACTCTAAAGCCTACAGACCTACAGACCCTACAGCCCTAAACTCCTTCAACCCTAATTAAAAGGGGGGGGTTTGTCCGAAATTGGGGGGTACCTTCTTAGGGCCCTGATTATAAGGGAATCCTATTAATTGGGGGTCTACATCTGGGCTCCCCTATTTTCTTAGACCCACAAATTGCAACACCCTAAACCTTAAGCCCTAAACCCTAAACCCTAAACCCTAAACCCTAGGCCCTAAACCCTAAACCCTAAACCCTAAACATCATAGACCCTAAAGCCTCGAACCTTAGTTGCAAGGCCCGCTCGATGCCACGGAGGAGGTTTGGAGTTGGAACATCATGCGCCACGTGAGGCTGCCTGGGTGGGAGTTTGTGGTTTTTCAAGGAACAAAAGGAGGGAACCCTTATAAGGGACCTTAAGGTTTAGGGTTTAGGGTTTAGGGTTTAGGGTTTAGGGGCTTCTTTGAGCTTACATAGGGGAATAAGACTATTGGTCCCGGCTAGGGGTCCCTCCTCATACCCCTCAAGGTCTAGTGTTTTCAGAACCCGAAACCCGAAGCCCTAAACCTTCAAGTTTAGGGCTTGGCGGCTTGGGTGTAAGTTCGGCATAAGCAGTTCTTCAAATCATGGCACCCCAATAAGGCCCGTGCAGTTTGGAATATATATATATATGTGTATGTATTTTCTGTAAGTGCTCCATCCAAGGTTTAAGGGCAGGAGACCATCACGTGAAGAACAGGCCGCGTAATAAGGTTTCGCACTCGGCTGCTACCAAAAGTCGTGAAAGTCAGCCCTTACCTCCGCCGACAATGCAATCACATTGCATCTTACACCCTAAACTAAACCCAAAACGTTAAGTAAGCCACCCCTACTTCCTTAATTCCCGACTAAGAACCAGTCTGAGTAGCAGAGGCCTGCAGATGCACCGGAAGGTCCTGCCTCAACGAGGCAGGATCCTCCTGCAAGCCGACGGTCTGGGGTTTAGGATTTAGGGTTTAGGGTTTAGGGTTTAGGGCTTGGGGCTTAGGGCTTAGGGTTTGGGGTTTAGGCTTGAGGGTTTAGGGTTTAGGGTGTCATGGTGAGCTGAGGCTATGTAGCGACCCTTTTTATATACAGCATAATTAATCCCTAAGCCCTAAGCCCTCAATCCTGACCCCACCCTAAACCCTTGTGTAGCTCAACCTCCACGTCGACCCAGTGGAAGCTTGCCAAGTTTCAACCCTCAACCCTGAGCCCGAAGCCCGAAGCCCGAAGCCCGAAGCCCGAAGCCCGAAGCCCGAAGCCCGAAGCCCGAAGCCCTAATTTTAAATCCCCAAACCCTAAACCCCTAAGCCCTAAGCCCCAAACCCTAAGCCCAAAGCCCCATTTCGCTGGAGACGTGAAGCTGGGAAGCTCGCCAAAATGGGCAAGCAAGATCCAAAAAGGGTTTTAGGGATTAGTGCTTTGTAATATTCAAGTAGAGTTTAGGTTATGGGGTTTAGGTGTTTGCCGTTTCGCTCATCCTGTGATTAGCTTGAACTGACACAGAGAAGTGCCAAGCCCTGAGGTGCTAAACCTAACCCCAAACCCTGAAACCCTAAACCCTAAACCCTAAACCCTAAACCCTAAACCCTAAACCCTAACTCCACACCCTCTGTCCCCCTTTCCAAGACTCCAAGACCCGAAACCCTAAAGCTGAAACACCAAACTCGAAACCGAAACTCTAAAAGGCTTCTGGAAGATTCTTGACAGATCTTGAGAGGCCAAAAACACTAAAAACCCCAAGCCCTAAACCACCCTAAACCCTAAACCCGGGTTACATCGGACTAGGCCGATGCCGGGAATGGAAGCTCTTCGTGCTCCAGCGCCTTGGGCCAGCGATTTGTGGCCGAGAGGGTTTTCAACCCTAAACCCTAAACCCTAAACCCTAAACCCTAAACCCTAAACCCTAAACCGTAAACCAAGTTGAGGATCTAGGTTTCAAGCAGGTTTTGGGGTCTACAGTTTGGGGTTTGGGGTGTCGGGCCTGAGTTCCACTTAACACACGTTTGGTGGTACCCTAAACGTTTAGGGTTTAGGGTTTAGGGTTTAGGGTTTAGGGTTTAGGGTTTAGAGGTGCAGGAACTACAACAAGGAGACATGGCCGCTGAGCAAGCCACACAATGCAGTGCCGCTGCGTCGCTCTGTGTGTTGGCACGACCTCTGCCTTTGAAGCTCCCATCTTTCACGAGCTCCCCAGGCCCTCTTTAAGGGACGAATCCCATTTACCCTCTAATGCCCCAACGAAGCCAATTATGCAGGGCTGACTATGGGGATTGCACGGCCCTTTGGCCCATCAAGCCCTAGGTGAGCGCCAAGCTCTTCGCCTGCGCAAGGCAGGGAAGCCAAAAGAGCTTGAAATGTTTTGGGTGGGGAGCTATATGTTACAGAGGGTTGGGGGGGGTCAGGGTTGTTTAGAGGTTTAGAGGTTTAAGGGTCTGTTTGAGGACTTCTATGGGCTGAGCTTGTGGCGTCCCTGGTCTTGATTGCGCGGAAGCACATTCCCCCACCCTCCGAACCCTACTTCCTGCCTCAGGATGACTTTGGTACGACTGCTTTGCTTGGCGCTGGCCGCTGGCTCCATTGCTGTCGCCCGAAGCCTGGGATGGGGTTTAGGGTTTAGGGTTTAGGGTTTAGGGTTTAGGGTTTAGGGTTTAGGGTTTAGGGTTTAGGGTGTAGGGTGTAGGGTGTAGGGTTTAGGGTTTACGGTTTAGGGTTTAGGGTTTAGGGTCTAGGGTTTAGGGTTTAGGGGGTTAGGGGGTTAGGGGGTTAGGGGGTTAGGGGGTTAGGGGGTTAGGGGGTTAGGGTTTAGGGTTTAGGGTTTAGGGTTTAGGGCCTCTTGAGCCCTGCGGTCATCACCATATTTGGTTCCAGCGCCACTCATCCACTCGGAAGCCTCTTTGACTGCTTAGTAAGTAGGGATGGTAAGGTGGCTCTGGTGTGTTGTTGTAATAGGGTTTCTAGGCGAGTTTATGTAGACGTACTAAGTCAAAAGAGATTCCAAGCAGGCGGATTTATTGGTCGACATCCCTCGTGACAAGCCCCACCTTTCTCCTGCATCTCCATGCTGAACACTACTCGGCATACTCTAGGGGACGAGATGCAGCCATTGCTGCAGGGAAGGGCGGACAGCCACTCTGTAGCCGGTGCTTAGGATTCAGGGTAATAGGTTCTTCACTTCCTTTACCTTATCAACCCCTAAGCAGAAGTGTTTGCCTGACATTTCTTTTCCGTGCAACACAGCCTGGTTTTGCAATCGCACCCAACCAAGACTGCCTAGGCTGTGGGCATCTGTGACTTCGTGCTGATCCGCCAAGACTACTTCAAGTTCACCATGCTGCGGCAGCTTAGCTCGCAAGCCTTGGCCGGATCGTTGCATTTGCACAGCTGTGAGTGCGCAGGGTGTCGTGGTGACTTTTGGGATGTTTTGTGGCTGGCGAATCCTTCTCTCAATGAGGGAACGCCCATGATTTGCATTGGAGGTAGCTGTTGAAGTTCTTACCTTTACCCCTACTTAAACCCTACACGCTAAACCCGGATCCCTACAGTCTGTGTGGTAATCAGGTATAACTTTGCGCAAGACCTGATCGGCCTCATGATAGCAGCAGAGATCGTCGTCTTCAACGGCAGCCAGCTGGCGTTTCCCTTCCCCCCAATAATACCAGGAGTTTAGGGTTTGGGGTTTGAGGTTTGAGGTTTGGGGTTTAGGACCCCTGTCGTTGCTTGGTCGCTGCGCAGCAGAGATCCCTTCCAGTACACCAAATCTTGAAATAGCATCATCTGATACTGATTTTGTTAATAAATTAGTCTATAAAGATCAAATTTATAAAGAACACCCCGCATGAGGGTCTCAAACTAAACCCTAAACTCTCTAAACCCTCTAAGCCCGAAACCCTAAACCCTCTAGACCCTAAACCCTTACCCCTCTAAACCCTAGCCCGGCTGCCTTAGCCCCTGCTGTGAACCAGTGAACCTAACCCTAAACCCTAAACCCTAAACCCTAAACCCTAAACCCTAAACCCTAAACCCTAAACCCTAAACCCTAAACCCTAGCTTCAGATTCCGAACCCAGCGTGGGCATGTCGCAGTTCAGGGCAGCGCAATGGGGCTTAGGGTTTGGGATTTAAGGTTTAGGATTCAGGGTTGGGGTTTAGGGTTCAGGGCTTGGAGTTTAGGTTTAGGGTTTAGGCTTGGGGCTTGGTGCTTAGGGTTTGGTATTTAAGGTTTAGGATTCAGGGTTTACGGTTTGGGGTTTAGGGTTCAGGGCTTCGAGTTTAGGTTTAGGGCTTGGGGCTTAGGGTTTGGGATTTGAGGTTTAGGGTTCAGGGTTTCGGGTTTAGGGTTCGGGGTTTAGGACACACACACACACACAGACACCGAGACGGGGTCTCACTAAGCCCCAAGAAAGGCCCAGGCACGCAAAACTCGAGCCTCCAAAGACCACGGAAACCCAAACACCCAATACCCTGAACCCCACACCCTAAACCCACTGGTTTTAGGGTTTAGGGTTCAGGGTTTAGGGTTTAGGGTTTAGGGTCAAAACCCGTTTAGGGTCGAAACAGCAACTCCTCCACCTCAAAAGAAACATAAGCTCATGAAGCACACTAAGCCGCTGAGGCATTCTCAAGAGGGCCTCGATGGTTCTCACGCGGCTGGAGAAGCATCGCAACCGCATCGAATTCGTGCGAGCCCATTACCTCAAGGCCGATGGGGCATGATCCAAGGTGCCATCCTTACTTCCTAAACAAGGGAATTAGGGCTTTGCCTTTAGCATTTAGGGCTTGGGTAGGGTTAGGGCTGACAGTTGGGGAGGGGGGCCGGGGGAGGCCGAAGATTTCTTAAACATCAAGGCCTCTTGTTTTGCTTTTTGGGCGCACCGGAGGTCTCAACACCCCCCCCCCCCCCCCCCCCCCCCCCCCCCCCCCTAAACCCTCAACCCTCAACCCTCCCTAAACCCTCAAACCCTAAACCCTAAACCCTAAACCTAAACCCTAAACCCTAAACCCTAAACCCTAAACCCTAAACCCTAAACCCTAAACCCTAAACCCTAAACCCTAAACCCTAAACCCTAAACCCTAAACCCTAAACCCCAAACCAAACCCCAAACCCTAAACCCGAGTCCGAAGCCCTGCTTTAGTGTCCAGAATCTATGATCTGCTGCTGACAAAGGTTCCAAGTGAGTCCATGTGATATACTATGTATACTATGAAGATTGAGGTGATTTGATGCAGGGATGTTAAGGTTTGTCTAGGGTTTAGGGCTTCCTAAACCAGAACTCCCCATCCCAAAGAGACCCCGCAACTGCCGGGCGACCCGAACACTCTGAACTGTTTCTGGGTTTTAGCTATTCGGGCATGAGGGTACTAGGATTTAGGGTTTAGGGGTTTAGGGTTTAGGGTTTAGGGTCTAGGGTTTAGGGTTTAGGGTCACCCTGCCAGGCCTTGTGCCTTCAATTCATTAATTCGCTCGGTGCCCAGTTGGCCAAAGGGTCCGTGAAGACGATGGAGGAGTTGTTTCGGGTTTTGTGGTTTAGGGTTTAGGGTTTAGGGTTTAGGGCTGTCGCCATGCGCATCCAAGACTCTTTCTCGTGCCGCTTATAAATTGTGGGTTGGCGCGTAGGTGCTGCCAGATGCAGGGCATATTCTGGGTTGTTTAAGCCAGGTATGGCTTTGAACCCAGTAATATAGGGCCGGAATAATTACTAAAAACATTCCCGTATGGTCCCTTTAGAATTCTACAATAGTAACCCCACAAAACCCCATTCTAGTTTTTTATTTAGGCCCCTATATTTAGTCGGAACGTTGCTCAAGGGATCGTGTTGAGAGGAAATCTATAATGCCTCAGTTGCAACCTCAATCCAGTACCTTAGTGGGTGTCCTCTGTGGAGGCCTTTGAAGTATTGAACCCTGATTATCCTCAATACCTTTTAGGGTTTAGGGTTTAGGGTGTAGGGTTTAGGGTTTAGGGTTTAGGGTTTACGACCTAGGGAGAATATTGCGTGGTGGAAAGGATTCGCTGGCGGTGTACTCAAGAGCTAGCTGTTGCTTCGAGAGGAACGTCTGTCATGGTACCGTCGGTCTTCCTGCTTGCTCCCATACCTGTCGGTTGGTTATAAAATGTGAGTAATATGTTTCGGGTTTAGGGTTTGGGGTTCAGGGTTTAGGGTTTAGGGTTTGGGGTTTGGGGTTTAGGGTTTGGCGTTCGGGTGCAGCGTTTAGGGCTTTCAGGGATTCGGGGCTAAGGGCTCCGTTCCGCTTGATGTTCCAACTTGTTTGGCCTGCCAGACATGTTCCACTAAGCCCTAAACCCTAAACCCTAAACCCTAAACCCCGAACCCTCAGGTGTGCATCGCTCTTCTACATCGCTTTCTACCCAGATCGGTGGCGCTTGTGCACTTCTCAGTGCAGCGTTTCGTACATTTAGGGTTTAGGGTTTAGGGTTTAGGGTTTAGGGTTTAGGGTTTAGGGAACCTCAAGAACAGGGACCAGTGTCGGGGCCTCAACGAAGACTTGGCCGTGTTTGTTGTTGCTTGTTTTTGAGTACGTCCACCCCTAAACCCTAAACCCTAAAGCCTAAAGCCAGGAGGGCGGGCGGAGGGGTGGAGGCGTACTCGTAGTTTCGGAACTTCTATGGGGGACCTCTTTGCCATTTTTGTCGTGAAGTATCCATGCGCTACTTGCTTTCTAAACCCTAAACCCTAAACCCTGAACCCTAAACCCTAAACCCTAAACCTCCATCAACGTCCAGCTCAGGTCCTTGGCTGCCCACTTCTCTTGTACATACTATGTCGGGGACTCGGCGCTTGGCACTTGACAGACTGGGGGCCGAAGGGTTCAGGGCTTGGGGTTTTGTTAGGGTTTGGGGAGTGGGGTTTAGGGTTTTAGAGTTTAGGGACTATCCATGGATCCCGTGAGGTTGTCGGAATCGGTGCACAGGGTTTAGCGTTTCGGGCTGCATTCCGGACCCCCCCCCCCCCCCCCAACAAAAAAAACATAAGCACAACAAACTACCCCCCTCCCTTCCCCTCCCCCCAGGCTGCCCTAAGTTCCGTTTTTTCATCGGCCTGCCCAGCCCCATTTAAGGTTAGTTGAGGCGGATCGAGATAGGGTCCTGAAGTCTACAAGTCAGGAGGCTGACCCTAAACCTGAACTGAACCCTCAACCCTAAACCCTATAAACCCTAAACGCTACAAACCCTATAAACCCTATAACCGCAAAACCCTTTACCCTAAACCCAAGCCCAAACTTTCAGTCCACAGTGCAGTGTCCTGTCAAGGCCGATTCTTGGTGGAACCAGTGGGGCAGCACGTGCCATGCTTGAAGAGGGAGGAGGACTTAGAGTACAGGGTTTAGCGTTCAGGCTTCAAGGTTTTGAGGTTCCAGGTTTACGGTCCTAAACCCTAAACCCTAAACACCCTTTTCTCATCATGCATGTTCGGGCTCGGTAGCGCTCGGCTTCAGGGCAGTGGTTCGAAGGGAATCTGATCAGTTTTCAGGTCGTACGAGTCGTACGGTTTTCGGCTCAGCACATCTCATGGTCAGTTCTCTAATTGTACGACCTTCGTTTTTGGTTGTTCGGGGGGGAGGTGGGGGGGGGGGGGGGGGGGAAAGAGGGTGGGGTTCTAAAGTAATGCAGTACAAGTGGATCTGGTCGCACAGTGAATGTTAAACTTCTTTTGCAGATTAGAGCCCTATGCAGTAACTCAAAACCACTTTTTCCTGCATGGGCAACGAAATGCGGCTTCGTCAATTTGATTTCCCAACTGGTTCTTTGCAGGATGTTCCTTGTCTCCCTTTGCTAGTGGCGATCTTGCCGCTGCAAAGATCTCACAACACAAGAGCATCCCTGAAACCTTGCACCCTAAACCCTAAACCCTGAACCTTATAACCCTATAACCCTATAACCCTATAACCCTATAACCCTATATCCCTATAACCCTATAAACCCCAAAGCCCTACATGATGAAGCAGCTTCTGGGCGCAGCCCTGAAGGTTTAGGGAGCATGGAATCTACACTCAAGCTCATAAAGGCCTAGACAAACCCCAGTAGTAGAGTAGGCAACCGTGAACCTTTTTGGGGTGTTCTCATCTCTACAAAATCCCAGTGGCTAACGTTTTGTTCCCCTAGTATACTTTACTAAACCCTAAACCCTAAACACCCTAAACACCCTAAACACCCTAAACACCCTAAACACCCTAAACACCCTAAACACCCTAAACACCCTAAACACCCTAAACACCCTAAACACCCTAAACACCCTAAACACCCTAAACTCTACTGGGTAGAAGGAGGGGCCCCTGAAGTTCTGGAAGGCACCCTTAGTCTCATTCCCCTATATTACCCTGGGACCCTAGATCTACCTTATGTAGTCCCCATATACCGAAGTAGGGTTTAGGGTTTAGGGTTTAGGGTTTAGGGTTTAGGGTTCAGGGTTTAGGGTTTAGGGTTTAGGGTTTAGGGTTTCCCCCCCCCCCAAATAATCCCTAAATAAGCCCTAAGGTCCCTTGTAAGGGTCCCTCCTTTAGTCCCTTGAACACTGGACAACTACGTAATATAGGGGTCGGAATAATTACCAGTAGTATTCCCTTAGGGTCCCTAATTATAATTGTACTATAAAATTTCCAAAGCCCTATTCTAATGTTCTAATTATTCAGGCCGCTATATTATGTCCAATCGAAGCTTGCAGCCCTAAAACCCTAAACCATAAGCCCTAAACCTAAACCCAACACCCGAGACCCTAAACCCTAAACCCTAAACCCTAAACCCTAAACCCTAAACCCTAAACCCTAAACCCTAATCCTAAACTAAGTAAGCCAGCCGTCTCCTGCTGGACACAGGTGCGCGATGGCGCGCCTCAACAAGCAGCTCGCAGCCATCCTCTTCGGTTTGTGCCTCAAGGCCACGAGTGTTTTCGGGTTGAAGGATCGCCCTGAGGCCCTAAACCTGAAACCTGAAACCTTAAACCCTAAACCCTAAACCCTAAGAACCCGTCTTCGAGAAGCAGCTTGTCATCATTCAGCCAGCCAAACCGATGAAGGTCTTGCAAGCAGTCGGTACGGGTCCCTGTCGCGTGGCTTGGGAGACTTAAGAACTCAGGCGTTTCGGGTTGAAGCAAGCAAGTCTGAACCCACGGATCCTGCCTAAACCCTAAACCCTAAACCCTAAACCCTAAACCCTAAACCCTAAACCCTAAACCCTAAACCCTAAACCCTAAACCCTAAACCCTAAACCCTAAACCCTAAACCCTAACCCTAAACCCAGCAGATACCCCCCAAAAAAATGGTCCGCACCCGTCAGGCACATGTTGTTTACTTTTCTTCGATGTGTTAAACACCTCTAACCCCACCCTCTTAAAACACTGTTAAACGCGAGCCTATAGACCCCCAGCCCAAACCTTCTCGCATATCCTACGTAAGGGGCCCCCAAGTCATGAGTAGGGTTGTGAGGCCCCTAGAAGTGGGTTATAGGTTATAAGTCTTACTTCGGCTATAACTCCCCTAACTAAAGTCAGCCGAGTAAGGGGGCCCCTACCTGTCCGCCCTAAACCCTAAAGCCCAAACCCTAAACCCCAAACCCTAAACCCCAAACCACAAACCCTAAACCCTAAGCCCTAAGCCCTACACCCTAATTAAACCCTAAACCCTAAACCCTAAACCCTAAACCCCTTCAAGCCCTAAAGCCTCCTCCTTTTGAGGCCGCCGTCGGCCAGCTGGCACTGCGCCTTCTCAGCCGCCGGGCCGTGAAGACGGCCAGCGAGAAGACGCAGAGAGATCTTCCAGACACCTCAAGGAAGTGGCCGGTTCTCTCAAACCCTAAACCCTAAACCCTAAACCCTAAACCCTTAGTAAAGAATCAGGGAATCAGGGTCCAGTGCGTTGCCTTCATCTCCCTTCAGACCACGTAACCTTAGGATGCTTGGGAATCTGTTTGTGTTTTGGTACTGTATTTCCGAAGAAACAGACAAAATTTTAAATTACCCCTAAACCCTAAACCCCTACCTGCGAGGAGGGGTGGTGCCCGACTTGTCGCTTACCTCGATGAGGTCATGGCTACGCCGAGGCGTCGAGTGGGGGTATAGTGTTTGTACAGGGCTCTGTTCAGGGTTTAGGGGGTTTGGGGTTTGGGGTTTGGGGTTTAGGGTTTAGGGTTTAGGCCCCGTCCAGGCAGTCCACAAAACCGCGCATTGACCCAAGAACTTGCTCTTACTTAGCCCTAAACCCTAGACCCTACGTCCCAAACGGGCCCAAATCGCGCCGTATCCCCAGCTACTGGCTCTGAGTAGGGAAGTATGAAGTTTGGTTCCTTGTATAACCCCCTTTAACATAACAAGATAGTTCATCCCTTGCCGATTTTCATGAGTTGTACCTGTAATCCCATATCGTGGAAATGAGTATTCAGGGTTTAGGGTCATTTTTCGCACCCCCTCCCCCTTGCGGTGCAACGCGCAAAATACCCAAACAGGAGGTAATTGGGGACCAAACCGTGAACCCTAAACCCTGAAACCTAAACCCAGGCAGGGTCTGAAGGGTTTAGGCGGCCATGGTGGTTTTCGAGTCTTCTTTGCGAATCATCATTCAGCTGAAGTAGCAAACCAGTCCCCAGTCCCCAGTGGCGTCAGTGGCCATCTGGCGCGAGCTCTACTGTGGGCCTTTTTAGTTATGTTATGTACTTGTATCTATATGTATTTATATCAACTACTAATAACAAATAGTATATACATATATATATATATATATATATGGCAGGTGTATATGCCGGGGCTGAGGTAGTATGTGGGGCGTATTTGTGGTAGAAAGAGTACGGGCTCCTTCTACGGGTCCCCCATTATTAGCATCTATTACCCTTGGCCCCTAGACACAAACCCCAAACCCTGACTGGATCAGGGTTTGGGGTTTAGCATTTCGTGGTACAACCTGGCCCACATGTCATAGGGTACCCAAGAAGGCGCCACGATGTAGCGAGACCATCCAAACCTAAACCCCAAACCCTAAACCCCAAACCCTAAACCCTAAACCCCAAACCCCAAACCCCACCCCCTACGGCCGCTAGTGGCTCCTGGTATCCCGTCACTTCTTAAGGGGTACGAGGAACCCGTAGTCTTGTTCCCCTATATACCCCTAAAGAACCCCTAAGGTCCGTCATAAGGGTCCCTCCATTTTTCCCTGCACTTCTGTCGTCAGGTGGGGCCATCCTGAGGCCGGGACCCCCAACTGAAAGGCTTATGTAGGTTTAGGGTTTGGGGTTTAGGGTTTGAGGCTTCGGGTCTAGGGCTGTAGGGTTTAGGGCTGTAGGTGGAGTACAGGGCTTTTCGGGGTTTGGGTTTTTGGAGTTTAGGGTATAAGAGGTTTCCGGGTTTCGGACTTATGACTTAAACCTTAGGGAGATTGGAGAGGTTTGCAGTTTTAGGGTTTTAGGTTCTCGGCCACTAGCAGCTTAGGGGTGTAGGCGGCTTAGCACCTACAAAGGGTTTAGGCGTTCAGGTTTCAAGGGTTATGGCTAGGGCATAGGGCCTTTCCGTTCAGGACTTTCAGGGTCTGCGTCGTGATTGTTTCGGCGTGCAAGATTTCTCGGGGGCGGGAGCTGCCGTGTAATGGGATCCTGTGCCAGTCCCACCTTAGCTACAGCTAGGGCACCCCCTTACTCCACTAATTTTAGTCAGCGAATTATGGGCGGAAATAATGAGACTCATACCCTATTTAGTACCCTTAGAGCTCATAACTTGGGGTGGGGGGGGGCCATGCTTGTACCCTACTCAGAGACTTGAATACCCCTTAACTAAGAATATTCCTTAAATCATATACGGAACTGTAGTATATTTTAAGGAATATTCCTTACTTAAGGGGTATTGGAGTCTTTGGGTACCCAAAAATAAGACCCAAACATCCTCTAGCTGACAGTTATTGGGGCAGTTGGGGTAGGACCCGTGGCATGTTGTCATGAACTTACAAAGAACCTGAACCAGAATGGACCTCCGAACTCTTAAGCCCTAAACCCTAAACCCTAAACCCTAAACCCTAACTGGGTGGATCCCGAGGCAGATTTCAACATTGCGGGGTTCTGCTGCTTCGGTCGGAAGCCCGGGGGTGCCTTTAAAAGCAAGTCCCGAAAGCCCAGCGCTATACATCCTAAACCTTAAACCCCCTAGTGCTTAGCAGGGTTTGGGTTTAGGGTTTAGGGTGTACGGTTTAGGGTTTAGGGTTTAGGGGTGATAGTTCTCGTAGTTGGGTTTAGGGTTTTGGGTTTTGGGCTCCTGCGCTGTCCTCACCCCCACGAAGACATGACTTCGATGTTTGTGGGCTTCGGGTTTAGGATGTGCGGTCGTTGACTGTAATCTTGCCCTAAACCCGAAACCCTAAACCCTGGGCCGCAGCTAAGGGGGGGAAGGGGGGGAAGGGGGGGAAGGGGGGGGAAGAAGGGGGGGAAGAAGGGGGGGGAAGAAGAAGGGGGGGGGGAAGAAGGGGAGAACTTGTGATTGTATCCACCCTCTGTTCCTTGCTGAGGCCGAAGCTGCGAGCAGGCGATCGTAATTGGCCTGCGCGCAGCTCAGAGGAGCTACCCTCAACCCCTTAAACCCTAAACCCTAAACCCAATAAGCCCTAAACCTGAAGGTCCTGGAGCCCTTGAGCCCTCAACCCCCTGAGGCCTTTGAGGCCCAAACCCCAAGGTCTGAAGAGGCACCTGTAGTTATAAGTCGACTCGGAGTTGCCTTCGGTTTAGGGTTTAGGGTTTATTGTTTCGAGTTTAGGGTTAAGTCTTGCAACTTAGTAGGCTTTGACATCCATGAGTATCATGAACTAATGGTTAACGTCTTCTTGGTCTCGCAGGACGCCCCTCCCCTTGCAGAGTAGCTTATCTGAAATGTACTTGTTGGCTCTAGGGTTAAAAAAACCCTAAACACTAAACACTAAACCCTAAACCCTAAACCCTGCGGGTACAGGGTTGCTCCAAGGTTTACTCAGACGGACTCCTAGCATGGACCCTTAATCCTACTGCCCAAAAGAACCCCGACCGAATTTTAGGAATCTCCACATGGGTAGTTTTTTTCTAAATTAGGGTATCTTTTGCAGTCCTTTATTTTACGGGTGCCGTACCATACATAGGACCCAAAAAGGGACCCCAATTTAGAGAACTACCCATATACCGGCGAGAAGCCGAAGTAGCTCCAAAAGAACCCTGCAAATTACGGGTGCCGTACCATACATAGGACCCAAAAAGGGACCCCAATTTAGAGAACTACCCATATACCGGCGAGAAGCCGAAGTAGCTCCAAAAGAACCCTGCAAAACCCTCAACCCCAAACTTTGCGTGGGAGTCCGGTCCTTCCCCCTAAACCCTCAACCCTAAACCCTCAACCCTGGACTCTAGACCATAGACCCTAAACCCTAACCCTAAACCCTAAACCGTCCGGGCCCCTCATGAAGGCGCACACGCCTTGGATTGTATGTTATGTTCCTAACTCACCTTCCAAACCCTATGTGCTAAGCCGACGACATGAACCCTTAGCCACTAAACCCCAACACGATGAAGCCTGAGTGCTAAGCCCTTAACCGGTAAACCTAAAACCCTACAAACCTCAACTCTATAGCCGGAACCCGAAACCCTAAAGCTAAACCCTAAACGCCCCCCTAACCCCCCCCCCAAAAAAAAAAAAAAAAAATCCATATGCATGCACTTAAGGCCCGAAACCCCGAAACCCCGAAACCCCCCTCAACCCCCTAAACCCCCAACAACCCTAAACCCTAAACCCTAAACCCTAAACCCTAAACCCTAAACCCTAAACCCTAAACCCTAAACCCTAAACCAAAAAAGAAAAACCAACAAAAATTCCTATCGCGAGTGCCTGCCCAGGCTGCTGCTGTTTGCCATCGCATCGCCCTGGAGCGGACTACTCGCCTTCGTGTTCTTGAACTTCTGCTTCTGGGCCCGGGGGCCCGTGGTTTGGGGTTTTAGGGTTTTAGGGCTTTAGGGCTTTAGGGTTCTGGGTTCTGGGTTTTGGGTTTTGGGTTTTGGGTTTTGGTTTAGGCTAATTAATTAGGGTTTTGGGTTTATCGTTTAGGGTTCTTGAACTTGTGTTTTTGGGCCGGGGCCTTGGGTTAGGGTTTGGGGTCCAGGGTTTCGGGATTAGGGCCTTTAGGCTTGTCTTATGAGGCTCAGGATACAGGAAGTTGCGAAACTGTCTGCAATGGTGATCTTGGGGAACAGGTCTGATTAACTACCATGTAGAACTCGTAGAGCCTTCAGGTTCACTCAAAGGCCCTGACAAATCCCCAACCCCAGAGCACCCGAGGCAAGCAGCATGGAAACCCCCATAACCGTAAACCCGTGGAGAAAAACCTACACCCGCTGCAATACCCCAAACCCTCAAGCACCACAGCCCTTTAGCCTTAGTACCCCTTGACAAAATCCTAAACTCCTCTGTGCACAAGCTTCCACATCTTCGACTAAAAGCCCTATACCCGAAGACGCCCCATAATCTGAAACCCTCAACTCCATGCACCCCCTCCACCCCCTCCCCCAACGCTGGCTGCGGTCTTGAGGCAGATCGCCGCCTTCCTGACCGGGAGTCTATGCCCTGGCGAGCCGGGACCAGCAGGGTTCAGGGTGTAATTTAGGGCTTCTGGTTTAGGATTTAGGGTTTAGGGTTATTGTTTCGATCGGGTCGGGGCGGGGGGGCATCGAGGCCATAGAAACTGTGTTTTATAGGACCCCCAAATGCAGTTCGGGCATGCAGGGTTTCTCTCTGTCCACCAAGCAGATGGATGTTGACAGATTTAGTCGGCTTGTATTAACACAAAATGGGCCGGAGTGCTGGACGATGGAGGCTGTCCATAAAGCTGGCCTTCGTCGAGTTCGAAATCTGTACTACACCTGCGAGTTCGCTCATTTAGTGTTCAGGGAACTGCTGATGCGCGGCGCCAAGGCGGGAGTCTTTGGAAGCCGAAGTTGTAGTTGTGTTGAAACAAAAACTCATGATCACGCAATCGCAGGTCTATGCCCTTCATGCACGCCTGGCTGCATTGCTCCTGGGCGAGACCAGCAGCCTGGTTCCACGGCATCCGAATCACTGGTGGCCAGTCATTGAAGATATTTTTACGTCGCCAAAGGTAGCAGACAGCAGACCCGAAAAGCTTCGAAGGATGTCAACTCGCAGGCTGCATTTCAGGGCGACGAGGCATTCACTCGAGTCTCCTGGCAATTGTAGTACTGTCGTGCCGTTTGTGGCTTGATGACTATGTAGCTTGGTCAGTGTACGCCCGCGACCCACAGGTTGCTACACACAGAGGCAGGATGAACACCGTGGTCATGATGGCGCCAGTCAAGTCGGGAGAAACTGCAAGTCTTCCGGCTGGTCTGCGACAAATTCGCTATGTTTTGGTCGCCAACCCCTCGGCAAGAGTGTGGCACTGTGCACGGGGAATATGTCCCAATCTGCAGATTTTGGCATTGGATCCAGTGCACTTGGGGATGACGTGTGAATATGCTTCAAGTCGCAAGCGAACGGCGTCGTCCAAAATTCTGCGTGGCATTCTGCGAAAGTTCACTGCACACAGCTCGGCACGCACGCCGAACTCTTGGGGGCCAGTGTTCACAGGCGGTGCGTTTCTTGCTCTGACTCGAGAAGATGATAATAGGGGGTACTATTTTGTCCCGCTTGTCGAACATTGTAGCAGCTACATGACCCATTTTCTTAAGTACAAGTAAAGAAAAATAGCGTGGTTGCGAAGAGCTGTTTTGAAAGGACAGCTTGAATGACATTATCATGTTCAAAGTGCGACAGTTTTTTTGCTGAGATGCACCAAACGTATGTTGTGCTTTGGTTTCATCGTATATACATGCTGAAACATTAGGTGTGTGATTTTGGACATGCTCAAAGTCCAGGAAAACGTTCTTTTCGGAGTTCATCTGTTTATCATATGTCCACAAGGGCACGCTAAATTTGCATTCTGAGACATGTTTACCCCCCCCCCCCCCTTGAATTGTGCCTGCAAAATATATACAAAATCTACTCAGAACTTAATTTTCTACCATTTCAAAAAATTTGAGCGCAAAGCACACGATGGAAAATTGCAAAAATACTGAACATTTCGTTCAAATCAGCAAACAGATTTATGAACTGTTTGTGTGCAATTCTCAGACCAAATCAACACATCGTACGAGACAAATTGTGAAAACACCACCGCGCTAGAAATTAGAAATACATTAACGTCACAAGCGCAAAACCCAAGCGCTCATAGGTCTTTTTCTTTCTAGTGTAAGGGGGAAGGGTGCTTTTTTGGGTTGAAGGGCCTTTAAAGAGCCCCTAATAACCCTAGATGTTAAACAAGAATTTGGCGTTTTGATCGAATTTACCCCCCGTTGTTCAGCACGAATTTGGCGACTTGATCCCTCTGACCCCTTTGGCCCGCCCATTGTTCAGCACGAATTTGGCGATTTGATCCATTTCGGCCCCTCTGACCCCTTTGGACCCCCCATTGTTCAGCACGACTTCGGCGATTTGATCCATTTCGGCCCTTCTGATCCCTTTGCCCCCCCCAAAGACAGTACGAATTTGGCGATTTGATCCATGTCGCCCTCTGACCCCTTTGGCCCCCCCCCCCCCCATTGTTCGCGCACTGCAGCTCAGCGAGCCACGAAGCCAGCAGGGCACAGGACTGACTCAGGACTCAGGGTTTCTGGATGGAATAGCTTGATGTCTGTGTGATTGTTTGGCCTCTTGGTGCGTCTGAACCGAAATTAATAAACTTGTATGTTTTTTAATGTTATGGGATTCTTTGGGCGGGTGATTTTTTTCCGTTGCCTACACACGGTGCTTGCCTAGTAAGTAAATGCTCGAACTTGAGGTTCTGAACCCCAAACGCTAAACCCCAAACCCTAAACCCTACACCCCAAACCCCAAACCCCAAACCCTAAACCCTAAACCCTGAACCCTGAACCCTGAACCCTGAACCCTGAACCCTAAACCCCAAACCCTAAACCCTAAACCCTAAACCCCAAACCCTAAACCCTAAACCCTAAAGCCCAAACCCCAAACCCTAAACCCCAAACCCAAAACCTAAACCCTAAACCCCAAACCCTAAACCCCAAACCCTAAACCCCAACCCCAAACCCTAAACCCCAAACCTTTAACCCCAAACCCAAAACCCTAAACCCCAAACCCTAAACCCTAAACCCCAAACCCCAAACCCTAAACCCCAAAACCTAAACCCTAAACCCCAAACCCTAAACCCCAAACCCTAAACCCCAACCCAAAATCCTAAACCCCAAACCCTAAACCCTAAACCCTAAACCCCAAACCCCACACCCTAAACCCTAAACCCCAAACCCCAAACCCTAAACCCTAAACCCCAAACCCTAAACCCTAAACCCTAAACCCTAAACCCCAAACCCTAAACCCTAAACCCTAACGAGCTTCAGAGGATGCCGCCCTGTCCGGAGCTGGACTTCTCAGCCGCCGGGGCCGGGGGCCCAAACTTCGCCCCCTCGTTTCACAGGAGGGTTTAGAATTTAGGGTTTAGGGTTTGGGGTTTAGGGTTTAGTGTTTAGGGTTTAGGGTTTAGGGTTTAGGGTTGGGGTGGTTCTTGGGGTTTCGGGCTGTCGGACTTGGGGATCTTAGGATTTCGGAGTTTTGGTCTAGGCCGCATTGCACGATCCTTCAGGATGGTTTCTGTGTTAGCGGAGTTCTCTAGGCGTTCTTTTTTTGCTGGTGGTTTAGGGTTTAGGGTTTAGGGTTTAGGGTTTAGGGTTCTGGGTTCCGGGTCTGAAGGTCAAGATTGAGGGCTTGCTGGCTAGTCGAGGAACTTTGAAACGTAGGGTTTGGGTCTGGGGCTGTTCTGGTGGTGAGGGGTTCGCATCTTCAGTCGCCAGTCGCTTTGAAGTTGAGGAGTGGGTAATTAAGGCTTACATGGAGGTGAGGTAGCGTTTAGGGTTTAGCGAGGTGTTTCTTGTTTGGAACCCGGAACCCTGTGATCAGAGGGTCTATCAGGGAACCCTTGCATTTTGACCCACCCACACCTGAGAGGGAGGTGCCGGGGGGGGGGGGGGGGAGGGGAATTAGGAACTGAATAGGGTTTTGGATTCAGGGCTCCGGGTTTAGGGTTACGGGTTTAGGGTTAGGGGTTCTTTATAAGGGGTTATGCAAGGGGGGGAGTACCTAGGACTCCTTAGTTTCCCCAAACCCTAAACCCTAAACCCTAAACCCTAAAACCTAAAGTGCACAGGACTGGCTCCTCTTCAATGCCAGCCGGGCCATGTCATGGCTTGCCGTGCCAGTCTTCGCAGCCGGCTTCCCCAGCTTTCTTTGTGTTTAGGGTTTAGGGTTTAGGGTTTAGGGTTTCGGGTTTAGCGTTTAGGGTGAGGGTTTAGGGCCGAAGGAGCGGGGGGTGGGGGGGAGGAGGCTCCCCAAACTCCAAACCCGCGCCCGCACGAAAAACCTAAGCCTTAACTCAAGATTTCGGGTTGCTTGAAACTCCCTAAACCCTAAACCCTAAACCCTAAACCCTAAACCGCCTTGTGCTCATTGGAGGGAGCTGCTATGACACAGCGGTGCCCTTCGTTTTAACATAGGTTTTACGTTTCATGGCTTCGCAAGGGGCACCATTCTATTCCTAGGTTGCTGGGCACGGATATGAAATGCGGAGCCGAGTCGTTCAAAGGACCATGTCGAGTCCAAGATGCAGTAAGCAGCCCCTGCCCAGACCCCCCCCCCCCCCCGAAACCCTAAACCCTAAACCCTGAACCCTGAACCTTAAACCCTAAACCCTAAGCCCTAAATCCTTAAGCCCTGAACCCTGACTCCTAAACCCTAAACCCTAGACCCTAAACCCTAAAACCTAAACCCTAAATCCTAAACCCTGAACCCTAAACCCTAAACCCTAAACCCATCAGCCCTAAACCTTAAAACCCTAAACCCTAAACGCTAAACCCTAAACCCTAAACCCTAAACCCTAAACCCTAAACCCTAAACCATAAACCCTAAACCCTAAACCCTAAACCCTAAACCCTAAACCCTAAACCCTAAACCCTAAACCCTAACCCTGAAACCCTTTGGACCTTAACCCTCCAATGTCCAATAGGACCCTTATGGGCCGGTACATGTGCATATATGTAAATGATAAAGTACATGTAGAGTTGAGGGTTTAGGGAATAGCATAAACATATATCTTTTGTACAGGCAAGTCCCTTTCTCAGGATTGTTGGAGTGCTTCAAACAGGACTAAGGCTTTAGCTTAGGATTTAGGGTCTAGATCTTTTGACTTTGGCCCAAGTACCCCTGAATGATACGTATTTAGTGCGTCTTCTTGAAAGGGTAAGCCTTCTAGGAACCCTCAGACACTGTGAACCTGTGAACCCTAAAGAAAAAAAGCCGGAAAATCCCGAAGCCGTAAATCCTTCAAGCCACAAAACCTTAACTCCCTAACACCCTAGAATACTTAAAACCGCAAAAACCCTAAAACCCTAAACCCCTCATCCCAAAACCCCCCCCAAAACCCCTAAGCCCCTTCCCTAAGTCCCCATAAGCCCCCTACTAAACCCCCTAGACCCCCCCAAATTCTTACTTTGCCACTTTGAGGCCCTCCTCGTGTGGCCGGCCCAGCTTGGGTCGGGTTGGCTTTGTGCGACGCTGCTGGGGCGTGATGGTAGCTGGCAGGCTGGCATGAGGGTTGGGTTTAGGGTTTAGGGTGTAGGGTTCAGGGTTCAGGGTTTAGGGTTTAGGGTTTAGGGTTTAGGGTTCAGGGTTCAGGGTTCAGGGTATAGGGTTTAGGGTTTAGGGTTTAGGATTTTCGGCTTTTAGGAGGCTTGGGGGTTCAGACGTTCCCCCTTTTTGAAACAGTCCTTCGTAGGAATTATAATGGGGCGTACTTTCTGTTAAGGACTCATGCCAACTTGGGGGTTTAAAGGGGTGTATGGTTTGCTACAGTAGTGTTTTGGGTGGGTTTGGAGTCTAGGTCAGGGTTGGTTGACAACGTGGGGGGGGGGGGTTATGATGCGTCCTTGTCGACAATCCACAACTCTGCAGCCAACACCTTGGTCGACACGGAGGAGCTTGCCATCACTGCCGCGGCTGAGGCGCCCAGAAGCGTTGCGGTGCCGGGCTCGACGGTGAGCGTGTTCACCTTCGTGGCTGCTGGGCCAGATCGCTTGGTCAATGTGGTTCTTTGGCCGGAGCTGGCAAATTCGAAGTGGCGCTTGCTCAAAACCCTGCTCCCTAATCCTCCATCCCTACAAGAGGGTTTAGGGGTTAGGGTTTAGGGGTTAGGGCGATCAAAACCCTAAACCCTAATCCTCAATCCCTGCATGATCCCAATGTTTCGGGTGCGTTTGGTCCTCAAAGTGAGGTTGGCTGTGGGATTACGCTTCTTCGGGCTGAGGGGTGTGAGCATAGGCCCTGTTTTTGCGGCTTTAGAGAAACTGTTCGGAGTTTGGTGCGGTTGCTGTTGTGTTTTGCTTTTGGCTGAAAAAGCTGGTTTGGTCAAAAACAAGCTGGGAAGGCACCGGCTTTTTCAGCCTTTTTTCAAGCCCTGACAGCCCTGTCGAAACTCTGATAGCTTTTTGTGTTTTTGTGAAAGTCCAAAATGGCCCAAAATCACCAAACTTGCGAATATCTCTGTGGTTTGGCCTTAGATTTGCGGTTTGGAAAAGGCCAAACTTGGTGAAGCCGTACAATTTCTATTTCTACAGGTCTTGAGGGTTTAGGTTTTAAGGTTAGGGTTTAGGGTGCTGTTGTGGATTCGGGGAATCTTGGCGTTTAGTTTTCTTTTCTCTTCGTGGGAGTGGAGGTGAGGGAGGGAGTGTCGAGGTCAGGCCAAACCCCTAGATTCCTCGACAAGGTCAATCCCAACCAGCCAGTGATAGTTTCCTTAGGAGTTAGGTTTTGTTGTTGTTTGTCTACAACCCAAAGGGCGTATTTTAAAGATGTCATGTTTGCTATGATTCCTAAACCCTACACCCTAAACCTTGAGCCCTGAACCCTAAACCCTAAACCTTGAACCCTAAACCTTGAGCCCTGAACGCTGAACCCTAAACCTTGAACCCTAAATTTTGAGCCCTAAACCCTAGTCCCTACATGGTCCCAACGTTCTAAGGTCCCCAAATCCTGAACCCTAAACCCTGAGCCTTAAACCCTGAACCTTGAACCCTAAACCCGAACCCCTAAACCCTAAACCCTAAGCCCTAAACCCTAAACCCTAAACCCTAAACCCTAAACCCCAAATCCGAAACCCTAAACCCTAAACCCCAAACCCTAGACCCTAAACCCTAGACCCTAAACCCTACCCCCCCCCCCCCCCAAAAAAAAAAAAAAAAAAAAAAACAAAAAAAACTGCAGGGCTCTGACTTGGGCCCCTTCGGCTTCTACGCGGTGGTTCTCTTCCTGGCACGATGGCTTCCCGGCCTCATGGCGCCTCGGCACATGATTTGGGGTGTAGGGTTTAGGGTCTGGGGTTTAGGGTTTTAGGGTTTTAGGGTTTTAGGGTTTTAGGGTTTTAGGGTTTTAGGGTTTTAGGGTTTTAGGGGTTCAGGGTTTAGGGTTTTAGGGTTTTAGGGTTTTAGGGTTTTAGGGTTTTAGGGTTTTAGGGTTTTGGGTTTAGGGTTTAGGGTTTAGGATGCTTAGAGCTGAGGGTGTTTAAGGTTAGTGTTTAGGGTTTAGCATGTTCCCGTAGCCCTGGGTCGCTCGAGTTCATTTGCTCTGGGACGACTTCAGGAATGTTTCCTGTGCCCCGAAACCCTGAAGCCTGAACCTTGTGCTCTCTGGGAGTTAAAATGGTTTAGGGCGTAGGGTTTGGGACAGAACAGCGTTGGGGGTTAAGCAGTTTTGCTCTTTCAGCTTCACTCTAGCAGCAAATGTCCGGGGCTTGTACAACAAGCTCTGTTATCATCCTGACGCCTGTGCACCAGCGATTGATTGTTTCAGACGCCTGGCACAAAAAGTCGGTGCAAACTCGTGCTTTCTTGTGGTACGGCAGTACCTCGCCCTAAGTAACCAAAGCAAAGATACAAGGCCATGGCTAAGTGATGGCCCCACATGGTCCATCCCGGCTTGAAACACACGATAGGGACTCTAAACCCTTAATCCTCAACCCTTAACCCTAAACCCTTAACCAAAACCCTAAACCCTAGCTATAGGGACCCAACACCTTAAACCCGAAGCCCTAAATCAGTAAACCCCACCCGTCGCGGGAGCCAAGCATGCCCTCTGCCAAGGTGAGATATGCTCCTCCTGCAAGCAGGCCCCCGGTGTCACAAAAAAACCCTACACCCTAGACCTTAGACCCTAAATCCTACACCCTAAACCCTAAACCCTAAACCCTAAACCCTAAACCCTAGAAGGATGTAGGGTTTCAGGGTTTCCAGGGTAGCTAAGTGGAGCATGGACATTCGCGCCCGACTTTTTACTGAGGCTTAAGGAGATCAGGGCTCGTGAATGAGTAGGCCAGCTTGGAAACTTAGGCTTTAAACCCTAGGCCCTAAACCCTAAACCCTAAACCCTGAAAACCCTAACTATAGGGACCCAACACCTTAGCAACTGCCGAGGCTCGGATGGTGATCATTGGTGTTCGGCTGTAGTGGGTGTTCGTGCGGGATGCGTTCTGACCCTAAGCCCTCCACCCTGAAATACCAAAGGTGTCACCACAAAAACCCTAAACCCTAAACCCTAAACCCTAACCCTAAACCCTAAACCCTAAACCCTAAACCCTAAACCCTAAACCCTAAACCCTAAACCCTAAACCCCGATTTACGACAGAATATCACAGTTGCCTGAGGCCGTGAACTTGACCCATAAAGAGCCTACGCTGTAGACATCTTGTGAACCAGGACCCCGCGCCCCGAGCCGAAGCAAACAGCAAGTGACCGCAAAAGATGGAGCCATTGATTAAACAAAGGACGGCTGAAAAACGAAGGACGCCCCCACGCCACCAAAATGGGGACACTAATTACATAGGTTTCGAACCTCTCCAGTTAAGCTGGTCCATAAGCTTGAGTCTGCATCACTGAAAGGTGCCAATGAGGGTTTGGGAACGTCGCTGTTCATTTACAGGTTTCGCCCCTGCCACGCTGTCAAGCATTCCGCTGCAGAATGTGCATACCATGACAAGATATTCATGCAGTACTCCTACATTATCAACCCCATGAAGGTAAATATACAATCTGCCAAGGGCCAATCTGCCGAGGATACATGTGTTGAGCTGCCTGTCAGTGTGGGTTCAGGACTTAGCTAGCGAAAGTCACAAAAAACTTTAACACATACAATACATCTCGGGAGCTTTTCCGTGGAACCACAGAATTGCAGGCTCCGGTACTATTAAGATCTCATCTTTGCGCCGAGGCTACGAATAGCCGAAGCTCGCCTGAGCCGGGCGGTGCTGAAAGCGAGGTGGCATTTGCGCATGACTTATCTGCAGGGTCTTCTAATGCGCCACTCCCCCGTGACCCCATCGAGCAGATGCAGAGAAGAATGAACTCCCAAAGCATGAAGAAGAGCAAGCCCTAAAGCCATGTGAAGCAGGGTTTATATTTCTGTTTTTGGTGAGTGTATGTAAGGTTCCCTTTTAATATTGGTGAGTGTATATATTGGGTGTCCTTTTGGGGGTACAAGAAATATATACCCTACTTCATGTCCACTACGGAGGCCCAGGGAACCTTCACGCTGGGCGCAGGGCTGTAGGGCATGTGCGCAGGGCTGTAGGGCATGTGTGATGTGTGAAGTTCCTAGCAGATTCTCAGCTAGGAGACGACCCTTGTTTTAGGATTCAGGTTTCCTTATAAGCCCGTTTAAACTAAAGGTCGCCCTAAACCCTAAACCCTAAACCCTAAACCCTAAACCCTAAACCCTAAACCCTAAGGTATAAGGCCCTCTGTCTGGTGTCCCTTGTGTTAGCTTTGATCTCCTGTTCTGCAAGTGGCTGCACTTTGAAAGTCTGTTCGGAGTTCGGAGCTGCGACCCGGTACTGGAAGCAGGAGGCAAACACACATATACATATGTATATATATATCTATGTATATATTTTCGTATTATTGTTGTACTATTTCAATTGGTAGTGTTTTTGCATTATTGGGTTATTTTTATTGGCATATTTATCTTTGGTTGTATTCTTAGCCAAGCCCTCAACTCTGAACGATCAACTTCGATCGCAGGCACGACCTGCGAGGAGTTTCCACCGCTCGAAGCCTTTGCCTTAGTCCGCAGGAGCCTAGACAGACAGTGAGGGTTGTCGTTTAGTTTGGGATTTAGGGTTTGGGGTTTGGGTTTTGGGTTTTGGGTTTAGGGTTTATCCTCTAGAGTCCCCCGTAGACCCTAAGCCCTACACCAATATGCAAGTGGGCCCCACTATATTTGCCAAGTTCGTTCGGAGCCAAGTTACCGAGCATCACTCTAAGTCCTGAACCCTAAACTCTATAAACTCCAGAAACCCTTAATCCCCATAGACCCTCTGACCCCTGTAAGCCCTTTGAACCCCATGAACCGCAGAAACCCTCCAAACCCCATGAACCCCACAACCCTCAAAACCCTATAAACCCGATGAACCCTGAACTCTATACTTCAATTCGGGGCACAACGTAATCCCTAAACCCTAAACCAACCATATTTGCAGCGGAGGGGCCTCACCCGTGTCGGGGCCTTAGTCTACTTACGTAAGGACCAGCCCTTATCTCCACATCAAAACCCTATCCCCGAGATTTTTCCGAGTTTCGGGTTTAGGGTTGTTCAAAGAGCCCCGACACACTGGAGGTACCCGGCCGTGGCGCGGTCCACTGGGCAGTGACTTCCGTGTGAGGCGGGCTCTGCATTGCGGTATGCTGAAGTACAAGGCGATGTACACAACAGTAGAGACCATAATGTGAGAAACCTTCGTATAAAATCCTAGAATCTCAGCTTGAAACCCTGAGAAGCCAAAGCTTCCATGCAACCCCGGGGGATGGGGAGGTGAGGGTAATTATACTGTCCCTCGACGTGCTTCCATCTCGGTACAGATTTCTGATGCGTGGGCCTCTAAGAATTCGCGGACCCTTGACCCCAATAGCAATAACAACTAACCGACGCTGTTCTTGCTGCTACTACTGCTGCTGCTTCGACGTACTCCTACTACTACTACTACTACTACTACTACTACTACTACTACTACTACTACTACTGCTCCTACTACTACTACGACTACTACTACTACTACTACTACTACTACTACTACTACTAGTACTACTAGTACTACTACTACTACTACTACTACTACTACTACTACTACTACTACTACTACTAGTACGACGACGACGACGACGACCACGACGACCACGGCGACCACGACGACCACGACGAACACGACCAACACGACGAACACGACGACCACGACGCTATTACGACTGCTGCTGCTGCTACTACTACTACTACTACTACTACTACTACTACTAGTACGACTACTACGATTACTGTTTCTAGTACTTACTGCTACTACTAGCATAGTCGCAGAGGTGATGTCTGGTCGTGGCGGTGGTAGTTGTTTTTGTAGTGGTAGCCGTAGTACAATTCGTAGTAGTCATATTGTTCGTGCTCATACTCGTATGTGTAGTCATAGTCGTACTGTAGTCATCTTTCTAGCATCGTCGCCACCGTCGTAGTAGTTGGTAACGACAAAGGAATTTTGAATTCAAAGCAATAGCGCAAGCTGGAGCAACAGCACATAGCAATAGCAACAGTACTGTCAAAAGCACTCGCGCTAGCACTATGTAAGAATAGCAATAGAGAAAATGTTGGTGGACAATGCGCAGCATTACGTCATATATCGCCATCCAAGTTTACTAAGTAAGCGACAACATAAACCACGCAGATGGTATAACATGAGATGTGTTTAATGATGTTTAGTACACCCATATGACAATACATCATAGAGCAGTTTCTGCAACTCAAAAATCACAAGCGTGTATGTGTGTACAATATACATATATACGCATTATATATATATATATGCAATATGCAAATGAAAAAGCTAGTGCTTGTATTTGTGATAATTTTTGCTTGATCGACGCATCATGTGTGCACACGAAGAAACATCCTATGACATGTGCCCCTTTTCCTTGTTCGGGAGGACACCGCACCAGTGGGAACAGCTGACTGCCAAATTTAGCTGCTCGTAGCTTGGTGGAGCTACTTGCAGGTGCCGTGCCAGCAAGAAAAAGTCCGAGCGACGACTGCGACGACTTGGGGGTTTAGCGTAGGGAGTTGGGATACTCAAGGTGTACGACCATGTGTGTGAAGCTTGTGTTGGGTGTGTTTTGGGATCTCCTTTTGTGCATGTTTTCCTCTGTCTCCGCAGTCCTGCCTCTGGCTGAAGAGTCGCCCACCCCTTGCCACCGCCAATGCAGGTGCGACCCTACTAAACCCCTAAACCCCTAAACCCCTAAACCCCTAAGCCCCTAAACCCCTAATAAACCCCTAAACCCCTAAACCCCTAAACCTATGCTTCGAAGCCTCAGCCGCAGGCAGACATGCTGACAGCGAGGAGCTCTACATTTGTGAACCCAGGCTGTTCACCGAAAGCACTGGGCCGGTTCGATTCTTAGCAGCCCAGCGGTACCCTTTGTTTTTTTTTTGGTTATGGGTTCCCTTTTTTGAACAACCAGCCCAAAAAAGGGGTGCCCTTATTAAAATCTGGTTTCTGGGCTACCAAGGATTCTGCTCTTCCTAGTTTTGCCTGGCAAAGCTCTGTTGATAAGTTGGTGGGTATGCAGCAAGGTAGGCTGGAGCTGACGGTCGTGTCCTACACGTCGGCTATGGCTCAGATGGCTTGGATAGTGACCTTGAAGGTCCTAGCGCATATGCAAGAACGGCAATGCCTTGCCAACTCCGTGACTCTGAGTCTTGGTAGCCAAGTGCTACCCTTTACCCTTTTTTTGGGTTCTGGTTTCCCCTTGTAAAATAACCAACCCAAAAAAGGGTGCCCTTATTGTAAGATGGTTACTGGGCTACCAAGGAATTCAATCCTGGCAGCGACTGCAAGATCAGCACAATGGACGTCCGGGATGTGCCTTCTACGCGAGATGCAGTCGACTGGCCTGGTGCCCACCATCATCTCGTTCGGAACAGGCCTTAGCTTTGGAAGAGGTGCGCGCTGGCGTCAGGGCTTTCGCCTGCTGCAGCAGCTTTGGCGCATCTCATTGCAACTTAACACAGTGGCCGCCAATGCCGCCATTTCTTGCGTGTCGCCTGGCATGTCCATGTCGGGAAATGAGGAGATGCTACCTCGAGGCTGGAGCGCAGCGATCCACATGTACCTATATCCCCCTTGGGAAGTTGTTTTTGCTTATATAAAACCCAAGAGGATACTAAGAATGTTTTTTTTTTATCAATTAAGGTTCTAAGGGGAGTAGAGGCACAGCCGGATGCGCCAACGAAGCATCGAAGTCAGTGCAGCCACCACTGGCTCCCTCATCCAGGTGGGCCGGTTCACGAGACGCTGGCACTTGGCTCTTGGGTTCCTGAAGCTGGAGCAGCAGCTCCTTGAGGGCAGTACGTGGCCGAAAAGGGTTTACAAGTAGCGGCCCCCCAAGTTAGAAGTAGGGTTATAAGGGTCCTAGAGTGGGTTATAAGTTTCAAGATTTAGGTTATAACTCCCTAAATTTAAGTTAGCATAGTAAGGGGGCCCCCGACTTGAATGGTTCTACCTTGCTACGAGTAGGTCAAAAACCCCCAACTGGGTCTATTGTTCTATCTTTCAGGGAATTACCAGCATGTCCGGTCGTGTAGAGGGTATCTGATACCTTAAGTCCAAAGCCCTAAACCCCAAACCCTAAACCCTAAACCCTAAACCCTAAACCCTAAACCCCAAACCCTAAACCCTAAACCCTAAACCCAAGGCTGCGTGGAGATCGTCACCCCTCTGTGAGCCGGATCTCTGCTAACACCGCCATCAGCGCCTGCGAAGTCTCACAGTGGGCACGTGCCCTGGGCGTGCCTTGCGGACTGAGTGAGCCCTCAAGGGCTTATAGGGCTTGGGTTTAGGGTTTAGGGTTGAGGGTTTAGGGTTTAGGGTCTAGGGTTTAGGGTTTAGGGTTAGGGGTTCAGGGTTTCCGGTTTAGGGTTTCGGGTCTAGGGCTTGGTGTGTCGTGTTTAGGGTTTAGGGTTTCGGGCCCAATGACCCTATAATAGGCGGATCATAGCAGTCTAGTGCAGATGATCCCTATTTTAGGGCTCATCTGGCCCCCAAGGTGTGTGAGTCTATGGAAGGGGTCATCGATGGCGTGACCGTCAGCGCTTGCATCTCCGCCTGTGAAACTTGCCTAGCCAGTCGTAGAACTTTCAACTTTTTTGGGTCTCCTTCTTGCGTAGGAGTAATGAAGTCTACCCTTTTTGGGTCTCCTTATTGCGTAGGAGTAATATTGCCTTACCCTTCTTTATTTCTTGATTATTGGAGACGTAAGGAAAAGGGGCACAGGTGGGAGAGGGCAGTGGACTTGACCCATCATCTGTCTCAGGGTACAGCAGCTCCCAGGCTGACAGGCTTGGCACAAGACACTACATCCCCCTTGGGAACTATTTGTTTAAAGTTTTGTTTATGTAAAACCCAAGAGGATATTATCAATTATGATGTTTATTAAGGTTCTAATTCGTTTTGATTATATAAACCCCAAGAGGATATTGAAACATATGATGTTTATTAAGGTTCTAAGGGGGAGTATAGGACAAGCTGCAGTGCCTTCCCGTGGCCCTCACCGCCTGCATCAGTGCATGCGAGAAGGGCTGTGCATGGCAAACATCGCTGCAGATGGCCGCTGATCTCCGGCCCCTTCTGGGTTTCCAGAAGGCATCCCAAACACTCCCGTACCTTAGTAGCCCAGGTGGTACCCTTTACCTTTTTTTGTCTTATGGGTTCCCTTTTTAAATAACCCACCCAAAAACGAGTGCCCGTATTATAATATGGCTACTGGGCTACCAAGGTACAATGCGGCACTGTGCTCGTTGGGCCGGAGCGCGCGCTGGGAGCTCGCAGTGGGCATCGTCAGCTGGCTGCACGAGTCGACCCTTCAGCCAAGCCTCGAGACGCTGAACGCGTGCGTGGGCGCGCTGCGCGTAGCGCAGGAGTGGTCATGTGCCCTGGCAGCCTGGCTGACGTTGAAGCAGTGGGCGCTGTTGCCTTCAGTCGTGACTCTGGCGGCATCCCTAGCCACAGTCTCTGGCAGAGCAGCTTGCAATGCTCTCATCTCTGCGTCTTGGTAGCTGAGAGGTGCCCTTTAAGGCTTTTTTTGGGTTATGGGTTCCCCTTATAAAAGTACTTAGCACCAAAAAGGGTACCCTTAAATACCATATGGTTACTGGGCTGCCAAGGTGTGTGCAGAGCCGCAGCGGTGGAGTTTGGGCATCTGCCTCTTTGACGTGATGGCTCCGGACCGAATCTCATTCAACTCCCTCGCGTCGGTGCTGGAGAACCTTAGGGGACAATTGAAGCCTAAGACTGGTTTAGGGCTTAGGGTTTAGGGTTGAGGGTTTCGGGTTTAATTAGGGTTTAGGGTTTACTGGTTGGGGTTTAGGGATCGTCTAGCCTATTCTACTACTGGAACCCCGGTTCTTCAAGGCATCTACCCTACAGCACCAGAATTGCCACTTTCTGGCTGATGGACCATAAGTCAGGTACGTGGGGACCATAAAGACCCTAGTCCCTAAACCCTAAACCCTTTTAGGACCCCAAAGCCCTTGTATTTACGTTTCAATAATTCACCCTAAGCCTCAAGCCCTAAGCCCTAAGCCCCAAGCCCCAAGCCCCAAGCCCCAAACCCCAAACCCTAAACCCTAAACCCTAACCCCTAAACCCCCCCTCCAAGGAAGAGCCGCCGGTGGCGCCAGACGCTGGCGCTGCTCCCGCAACTTCGATCCCGGCGCCTGGAGCCGGACCCCTTCACCCAGGACGCTCTCTCACGTAGTGGCGCTCCCGGAATTCAGGTGATGAAGTCCAGTGTTTAGGGTTTAGGGTTTAGGGTGTAGGGTGTAGGGTTTAGGGTTGGGGTTTAGGGTTTAGGGTTTAGGGTTTTACGGCCGAAACCCTAAACCCTAAACCCTAGGACGCCATCCTTGCCGCTTGTCAGAGAGCCGGCGTTTGGCGCCGGGTGCTCGCAAGCCTCCATCAGACTCCGAGCCCTGAGGTGGTTGGCATCTGGGTTGCCGTATCGGGGGTTTGGGGTTTAGGGTTTAGGGTTTAGGGTTTAGGGCTAGGGTTTTGGGGTTTAGGGCTTCGGGTTTCATAAGTTGCCAAAGAAGAAAGACCATACCATTGTTTGCTGTATGTCCAATCTTTATGGCGGGAGCTTACTTCAAGTCCCTGTAACCATTTGTACCTCTAAGCCTTCAAACCTGTACACCTTTAAGACCTTTCTTCAAGCCTTTGCGCCTTTTTAGGCTTTTAAGCCTTTAAACCTTTTTGAGCCTTTGAACCCTTCTTATAAAAGCCCTACTTATCTTAAGTTCCTTCACCACCGAGGCATGGTCTGCGCCGCACTCGCCTTGGCGCGGCAGTGGGAGCAGTGGCCCAAGGTCCGCGCTTGTAAACAAGACTTGGCATGAGCCACTGAAGTCAGCCAACCGAAGGAAACCACGATGAACCCCAAACCAGAACCCCAAACCCTAAACCCTAGGGTCTAGGGTTTAGGGGTTAGGGCTTGGGGATTGTTGAGCCCTAACAGTTTAAACACCCAAACCCTACACCCCGCACATCCCCACAAAACCCACCTCGAGGTACTCGAAATGTTGCAGGATCTTCGAGCCAGGGATGTCGAGGTCGACGCCGCGGTCCAGGGCACCCCGATGATGGGTTAGGGTTGAGGGTTTAGGGTGCAGGGTTGAGGGTTTAGGGTGTAGGGTTTAGGGTTTAGGGCTAGGGTTGAGGGTTTAGGGTTTAGGGTTCGAGGTTTGAGGGTTAGGGTTGAGGGGTTTAGGGGTTCGGGTTTGAGGCTTTAGGGTGTAGGGGTTTTTAGGGGCTAGGGTTTACGGTTTGGGGGTTGAGGGTTCTGGGGGTTTAGGGTTGAGGCTTTTGGGGGGTCTTGGGCTTTATGTGTCGATAGAAAGTCAAAGTATGTTTTCGACCTTCAGGCTTCGGAGTTTTGGGCCTTTGGGGGTTTTAGGGGAGGGCTTTTGGGTTCTTGCGTTTGGGTTTGTTTTTTGGGTTTAGTGCAGGGATTACAAGAGTAGTATAGAGTATTAAGAAAAGGCTTGATTTGGTCCGTAAGGACCAGGTGCTCAACACCTGCCCAACCAGCCAAAATCAGGTCCTAAGCCCTAAACCCTAAACCCTAAACCCTAAACCCTAAACCCTAAACCCTAAACACTGCCTTTTTCAACTCCTCAACGGCCCGCACCTCAAACCAAAGGCATGGCGATCGACCTTCTCATGGCCGCCGGTGCTGGGGCACCTGCCAGCGCCCGCTGACCTAAGTGGTTCTGGGGGGTTTAGGGTTGAGGGTTGAGGGTTGAGGGTTGCGGATTTGGGCGGTTTTGTTTAGGGTTTGGGCGGTTTAGAATCGGAGCTTTCGAAGCGTTTTGCGGCTTAGGGTTGGGGATGTTTTATGGGTTTAGCTGCATTATGGTTAGCTAGTTGGGCAGTTCAGTTGTCTACAAGTCTAAATCGTGGCCCCATGTTCGGGTGCGCTACATACAAGGGGCCGGTATTGTACCATGAACCCGAAATCGACTCCCTAAACCCTGAACCTTAAACCCTAAACCCTTTTACCGTTAGTGAGCCGACCAGTCGAGGACAGCTCTGGCCTTAAAGAGGGTTCAGGAGTGTAGAGGGGCTTGGGGGTTCTTACGGGTGTTTGGGGTTTAGGATTTTGGGCTTAAGTTTAGGTGTATAGGGTTTGGGGATTGGTTGGGTTTAGGAGCCATGATAGAGCGGAACAGCTAAGCAACCAGCGACTTAGGATCATGCAATCCCATACAACCTCCACCTTAGTTTCCCCCCTCCACTATAGGGCCCAAGAAAGGTTTATTTGTTGGGCTCCTTGAGCTTTAGGGTTTAGGGTTTAGGGTTTAGGGTTTAGGGTTTAGGGCTTAGGGTTTAGGGTTTAGGGTTTAGGGTTTAGGGTTGAGGATTTAACTGTTTAGGGTTAAGGCTGGCTTGGTATCAGATCCCATGATAGGATGGGCCCAACCCTGCCAAGGCGCCGTACGTCCATAGTCTGCACCTGCTTCTGGGTCATTGCTGAGTCTTCTTGTTCTTTTTGTTGGGCTGTTTTTGGGGTTTAGAGTTTGTAGGGTTTAGGGTTTAGGGTTTGGGCTTTATGGTTAAGGGTTAAGGGTTTGGGGTTTAGGGTTTAGGGGTTTCTGGATGAAGGCTTAAACAAGAAAGAAAACCAGGCCTACTTATGCGGAGTCAGTAAAAAGCAGGAAAGCAGGAGCATCAACCGCTGATGTGGCTCCCTCAGTTTTCAGGTTGCGATATCAGGTCGCGGGATTGTTTAGCAGCAACTCCTTAATTACACACTAGGCCCTGTCAACATCAAGCCAAAATCCTGCAACCCTAGACCCTAGACCCCACTTAGAAGCCGTTTTGACATAGTACTAAGTAGACTTACTATGTCCAAAGAGCTTCCAAGTAAACCCCAAAACGTCCACAACAAATCCAAGTCCCAAACCTCAAATGCCAAGCAAGACCAACACGCGCAGTCCCATTTTCAAAACAAGGACCTTGGGGGGGTGGGGGGGGGGGGGGGGGGGGGGGGGGGGGGGGGGCGGGGGGTGGTAAGGAGCATGGTCTATTATGGGTTATGTGTCCTTAGTAGGCCTTATTTCGGGTTCATGCCCTGGACACTGGACCCTAGACCCTAATCCCTCATGGGCCCTTACACCCCCGTCCCTTTCACGGCAGCCACCGAGGATGGATAGTGTGCAAGCGGGAACGGAAGCCTGGTTGAAGACATATGGGCATTTCCCAGAATAGGGATACCCCTTTTTTACCCCAAACAGAATAGGATCCCCTTTTAAAGGGACCCCCAAGAAGGGTACCCTTATTTGCGGAAACCCCCATATACGTCTTGTCCCGCGTGTAGCGTCAGGAGTTTCGTTTCCAGCAAGGTGGGCAGGGCGGAGGCCCAGCCAGAAGTATATAGAGGGGCAGAGTAGCATATGTATGCAGGTACATTCACAGATAAAGATAGGCATACTCATCTTTCTTATATTATCTTATATCATATGATATCATTTCATCTTGTCTTATCTTATATAATCTCATATCATATTGTAGTATATTAGGTTATGTTTATAGTATATTCGGTTATATTATGTTATGTTATATTCTTTCCTAATATATTTTATGAGATAATATAGTGTTGCATTTTGTTCTATTGTGTGATATTGTGTTATATTATATCATTTTATATGATATTTCCTTATCTTGTCTTACATTATATGCCGTTTTCGGAGTTCGGAGCTTCAGGTCTCGGGGTCTACATTCAGGAGTTTGCATAACTACCAGTTGTAGCAGTCCGTAGAAAGCAGCTATAATAATGCACGCCAGGGGTAAGGGTTTAGGGTTTAGGGTGAATTCAATAGGCCCTTGTATTAACTAGGGTGTGGAACCAGGTCGCAGGTGCCGCCTCTTCTCCACTGTCTGTTTAAGTAACGCAGGCTTCCATGCAAAGCCATGTACAGAAGAGTTGTCCTTTGAATGTTTATATCTGTGGCGGTCGCCTTACAGCTGCGGGCATTCTGAAGAGTGCTTCGGCCAGCTGACGCCACTGCCACGCTGGGGTCAAAACCTGGTGCCTCATGCTCGGCCCTGGCCATTTCGGCAGACCCCGCGACGCTATCCCCGTATGCCCACAAGAAGCCAATAGCTCTAAGTCTCAGAATCCAAGCCTTCAAGGCCAATAAAGCGATCATAGGGAGGGGAAGGAGACCCAGATACCTTCATTTATCATGCTCTTCACGCGTTGCGCGAACGGCGCCTCCCTTTTCCTTACGTGATCTTCGCACCCACGGTAGAAGCCGGCGACAGTCCCAAACCCTGACTCTGACCGCACTATAGCCATAAAGCCCTAAAACATTCAAGCCCCAAAACCCGGAACCCCAAAGCCCCAAAGCCCCAGAACCCTGACTCCCTAAAAACTCTAAAGCCCCAAAAGCCTTGGAACCCTAAAGCCCTAAAACCTCTAAATCCCTACACCCTAAACCCCGTGAAGCCCCCTGAGCCGACCACTTTGAAGCCTTCAACCCTCAACCCTCAACCCCTAAACCCCTAAACCCCTAAACCCCTAAACCCCTAAACCCCTAAACCCCTAAACCCCTAAACCCTAAACCCTAAACCCCGCAAACCCTCGAACCGCAGCTGGCTCAGAGACGTTGAGGATGAGGCCCTTCGGGCCCTTCGGACGCTTCTCACGGAGAAGCGCCCGCAGTCAGGCCACGCTCTTGGCTTTCCTGGTCCAGAGGGTTTAGGGTTTAGGGTTTAGAGTTTAGGGCTTAGGGTTTAGGGCTTAGGGCTTAGGGCTTGGGTTTAGGGTTTAGGGGGGTTTAGGGCGTTTAGGGTTTTAGGGACTCTTAACGGACTACCTAAACAAAGGTCAAGCGTTCAGGGCTGGTTGGTTTAAGGTGTAGGGTTTAGGTTTGCTTCGGGTTTAGGGCTTAGAGTTTCGGGTTCGGGGTTGAGGGCTTAGGAAACTCCACCGCCCTAAACCCTAAACCCTAAACCCTAAACCCTAAACCCTGGGCCACCTTAAGCTTAAACAAGGCCCGGAACCCTGGATGATTTTTTCCCTGGGTTCTTGCTGCAAGGAGCGTCAAGTAGGCTACTGTTAATAGGGTCATACTATATTGTTAAGCATAACCCCCCCCTGCCACTGTGCTCACTTAGTTCAAGTTCCCGAAGTCCTAATTTTGTTGAAGCCAAGGTCTGGGTGCATTTCGGAAGGCGGAGCTATGGCGACGTAGCACCAGGCCTGCTCATTGAAGTTGAGTTTGGGGCTTTGAGTTTTGGGTTCGGGGTTCAGACTTATTATTTTGTGTTTTTTGTTTTTTTTCACTTTTTTTTTGCGGGGGAGGGGGGGGGAGGGGTGGTCGGGGAGTTGCGGGGAGGTTGAGGGAGTGTGCAGCCCTTCACAGTTGGTGGCTCAAGACTTGTTTGTAGGGCTTAGGGGTATTACATGACTTGGGGGCCCTGGGCTGAAAGAATCCAGTTTTGAGGATGAATATGAAGCAGTGCTTCTATTTCCGTTATTGGTGCGTATACATAGGCTTCCATATGAATTTTGGTGAGAGTATACGTCGGGTGTCCTTTTGGTGATAGCAGTAGATACTATTATATGCCCTACTGCCTATATGGTTTAAGGGGTTTGGACTGAGGGTGCTCGGGGTTTGTGCATGTCGGCCTGAGGACCAGTGCTGTCCAGCTGAGCTTATATTATTGCACCTCCTCAAATCGGGGCCCTGATGCTTGCGGGAGGAGGGAGGGAGCCCTAAACCCTAAACCCTAAACCCGAAAGAGGGGAGGAAGAGAAGGAGAGATAAACGAATTGAGCAAAGGAGGACGAAGGAGAAGAGGAGAGTGAACGCAAGAACTTGCAGCTGTCTTTTCACGTGGGGGTTGCTTGTCCTGAGTACGACACGCGACAGAATCTCTTAAGCTGGCACAGCCGTCCTGAAGTGCACTAAACCCGCCAAACCCTAAACCCTAAACCCTGAGTCTGTCCTAAACCCCTTATCTCCCAAACCCGTCATAATTCACCCTGGTAACCTCTCAACGCCCACAGAGTAGCAAGAGTCACAAGAATTTGTAGTACATAGCAGCAAGAATCGCATTAGTTCTAATGGTAAGCCCCTAATCGATCCCCAGCCCTAAGCCCTAAACCCTAAACCCTAAAAATCGGCTGCAGGTCGATGTTGTTATGTCCTTCCCGGAGATCGGGCTGCGTTCTGTGCTCAGTGTGCCGAGGGTTGAGGGCTTTTGGGGTTTTAAGTGTTTAGGGTTTGGGTTTGTCCTTGCAGTATCTTGCCTAAACCCTAAACCTAAACCCTAAACCCTAAACCCTAAACCCTAAACCCTAAACCCTAAACCCTAAACCCTAAACCCTAAACCCTAGAGCAGAGTGCAGCTCCACATCCCCCAAGGTGCTCACTCGCGGGACTGGCTGTGGGGGTCGGACTGGCGTCGCTGTCGAACTTCGCAGTGGAGAGGCGCTTTAGGGTTTAGGGTTTAGGGTTTAGGGTTTAGGGTTTAGGGTTTAGGGTTTAGGGTTTAGGGTTTAGGGTTTAGGGTTTAGGGTTTAGGTTTGGTGCAAATCAGGGTTTAAGGTGTGGAGGGTTCCCTCTTCAGCCCTGAGCGAGTTGCGGGCGTAGAGGGCGCTGACCCAAACACATTCCTCAGTTGCACCTTGCCTCTTGTACTGTATAATTGTTATAAACCTAAGTATTAGAACAAAGAGAACGCCGAAACCTAAAGCCTAAAGCCCCCAAAAAAGGAGCTTTGGTTGTGATCGTAAAGTACAAGTAGGTGCTGCAGCTGAAAGTAAGGGGCCTTGATCCCAGTAACCTGCAACTCCGTAGCCTCCACGAAATACTCCACGATGTTGAGGGTTGAGGTGTTGGTTTAACATAACAGTTTGTCAAACAACGCCACTTTCTCGAGAGGCTGCGAAGGCTTCAGAAGCTCTACGCTGCTCGGCGAAATCTACACCCTAGACCCTAAACCCTAAACCCTACACCCTAGACCCTAGACCCTAAACCCTAAACCCTAAACCCTAAACCCTAAACCCTAAACCCTAAACCCTAAACCCTAAACCCTAAACCCAACTCCACTTCAAATAGCAATTCGGGGACAGATTCGGAGGGAGCCCTGGACCCTAAACCCCTAAGTAGGCCCTTGGGCATTCTATTTTTGGGGTCCATAAGGGAAGATGTTCACTGGGATTTAGGGTTTAGGGTTAGGGTAACCCAAGGTTCCCTAACACTCCCCACTATTCTTGAGGCTCCCTAGTAGACTCCCTAAAGTTTTCTAGTTATCTACCCCCCATGAACCCTCTCCCTGAAGGACCCTATAGTTTACATTTTGTCGGGGTTCAAGAGGATGATACGTTCGGAATATTTCTCAAAAATTGTCAGGGGCATCCTAGACCGCACAGCCCTAGACTTTCCTGGGCTCGAGAGATTTAAAACGGGTCGGTTTAGGGCTTAGGGTTTAGGAGGTTGACAAACGTCTGATTTGAGAGTTTTGCTTCGGGGTTCATTGGGGAGGTTGACAGGGTTCGGACGCAGGGAAGCTGCAAATGGGCACAAGTCGAAGACCAACCCCGTGCCCTCAGCAGCAGAAACCCTAAACCCTAAACCCCAGATCCTAAACCCTAAACCCTAAACCCTAAACCCTAAACCCTAAACCCTAAACCCTAAGCCCTAAGCCCTAAGCCCTAAGCCCTAATCCCATTCATCCACCCTAAACCCATCACCCGCAGGAGGCCGAGAAGCGCCGGTATGACCGGCAGCTGATGCAGCTGAGGCCGGGGACGCCCAGGGTGCTGCGCTGCTCGACATTGTGTATAAGTTTAGGGTTTAGGGTTTAGGGTTGGGATGTTCCCTCTTATACTAGCAGTCCTGGATTGGGACTCTATTAGAGTATAAGGGGGAACATTCCAATGTAAAAGTGTCGTATGCATCTACATATATGTAGAAGAGGTTCATATATGTAGAAGAGGTTGTGTATAGGTGTTTTTTGCATGTACGTATGCATGCATCTCTGTGTGTGTGCTATGGTCTTTTGCTTTGGGCGGCAGGGGGGACTAGTTGGGCGAATCTTGTCCAGGGTCGCAGCGGGTTTAGGGTTTAGGGTTCGCAGCCTCTACTAGTCTACACTAAACCCCCTAAACCCCCGAAACCCCCCTAAACCCCCCACCCCCTAAACCCCCTAAACCCCCTAAACCCCCTAAACCCCCCTAAACCCCCTAAACCCCCTAGGCCCCCTAAACCCTAAGCCCTAAACTTTTGAGGTCTTGCAGCCTGACAGCATCCTTGGACACCTTCGATTCGGCAGCGCGCAGGCCGAGTCTGGGGGGGGCTTGTGGTTTAGGAGTTTGGGATTTAGGGTTTGGGGTTTGGGGTTTAGGGTTTGGGGTTTGGGGTTTGGGGTTTAGGGTTTAGGGTTTAGGGTTTGGGGTTTGGGGTTTAGGGTTTAGGGTTTGGGGTTTGGGGTTCAGGGTTTAGGGTTTGGGGTTCAGGGTTTAGGGTTTGGGGTTGGGTTTAGGGTTGCAGGGGCTTGGGGTATAGGAATTATGTTTTGGCGCTTTGTGCGCTTGGGCTTCAGGTACAGAGCGCTCAGGATGACACATCTTTCCAGTGCCGGTTTAGGGTTTAGGGTTTAGGGTTTAGGGTTTAGGGTTTAGGGTTTAGGGTTTAGGGTTTAGGGTTTAGGGTTTAGGGTTTAGGGTTTAGGGTTTAAAGCCAGATGCTAAATCCTGCAGATCCCAAGCCGGAAAAAGCCTGAGACCTTGCCAGGCTGCTGTGGCGAGATCAGAGCGGCATTTCTGAGGTGCGCCAAGCCAAGTAAGATGGACCCCCTCCTCCCCCCTCGACTAACCAATTCTGCACATATGGGGGGGGGGTTCCCGATAATAGGGGTATCTTATTGGTGGTCCTTATTATCAGGGAACCCCCAAAACCCTAAACCCTAAACCCTAAACCCTAAACCCTAAACCCTAAACCCTAAACCCTAAACCCTAAACCCTAAACCCTAAACCCTAAACCCTAAACCCTAAACCTAAACTCTAACCCTACTGGGTGCAGGTCTACATTAGGTGTGTCTCTTATTTTGTAAACCCCCATATAGCTAGTGGGAACCTCTGATGCGGTTCTACTGTCCCTTTTGGGGGTTTGGGGTTTAAGGTTCAGGGTTTAGGGTTTACGGCTTTTATCTTTTTGGGGTATGGACTTGTGGGAAACTTGGGTTTTGGGTGTCAATGGTCTTCATGTCGGGCTGCGAAGCAGAGAACCAAAAGCCTTGGATGTTCATGTTTTCGGATGTTCACACTTCTACTAACAGTCCTTAATAGGGATTATAATTGAGGGGTACTATAATCCTTATTCAGGACTGTTAGTATAAGGGGGAACATGCAAATATATGTGCAGCAAGCAGCCCTAAAGCTTGACGCTAAACCCGATAAGCCCTAAACCCCAAACCCTACACCCTAAGCCCCAACCCTAAACCCTAAACCCTAAATGGAGTTGGAACAGCTTGCACCCTGCATCCTCGGCTCTATTCTTACGGAACTAGTTCTCCTGAGCCCTAAAGCGGTTTAGGGTTTAGGGTTTAGGGTCTAGGGTTTAGGGTTTAGGGTTTAGGGTTTAGGGTTTAGGGTTTAGGGTTTAGGGTTTAAACCCCACCCCCAAAAACATCTCCGGATCATGCAGCTCGGAGGATGGTTTCTTAAGCCCCGGGTACTGAAGATTGAGAGAGGTCACCGGAGTAGCCCATGGATCTATGGGAGGCCTAGGCTTGTGTGAAAGGGTGTAAGGGGATTTAAAGGTTTAAACCTTGAGAGTTGTAGAAGATGCATGAAGCTCCCTTCGTATGCCTTGTGGGCCGGTGCACCCTAAGCCCTAGCCCTAAACGGCCCTAAACCCTAGCCCTAAACCCGAAACACAAAGGCCTACCATTTTCCCAGAGCCAGCCCCTTGGGGGTCGGCTCCTACGGCACCGTTATGCTCGCCACGCACAGAAGGCCAGGACATGAGATTCAGGGTTTACGGTTTAGGGTATAGGGTTTAGGAAGCTAGGGTTTAGGGCAAGTACATGAGGTTTTCAGGGCTAGGAATCAAGTACATCAGGTTTTTCGGGGATTAGGGATCCACGTGCTGTTCACGGGGTTAGGGATGAGTTGAGGGAAATGGAGGCAATGGTTTTACGTGCCTCTGTGTTGAATGCTTTTTGGCCCTCACCCAATCCTAAACGCTCAGCCCTTCACCCTCAGATCCCTCAAACCCCTCTTCGTATTACTCGCAATCTTATTCTTCTTCTTATTAGTACTATTCTCGTTGTTATTAGCATGATTCTGACCACTGGTGTTCCGACTCATAAAACCCCAGTGGTAAACCCCCCCCCAAGCTTTGCAAGCAAGAGCTTTCCAGGCCTGAACGGGCATTTCGGCAGACTGGGGGAAGGGGGAGGGGGTTGAAGACAACGCATACTGCCAGAAACGGCCTCCTGAATCCCAACCCTGATTTCTGAAGCCCTCTGCATGAACCACCCGAACCCCGAACCCCGAACCCTAAACCCTAAACCCTAAACCCTAAACCCCCCCCAAGGAGTGCCACGCCCTAAACCAGGACCGGCATCGAGAGGGCCGTGAAGTGCATCGACAAACGGCTGCTGCAGCCGGGGGAAGTAGAGGCCGTGGTGTCGGCTTAACTTAGGGTTTAGGGTTTAGGGTTTAGGGTTTAGGGTTTAGGGTTTAGGGTTTAGGGTTTAGGGTTTAGGGCTTGAGGTTCAGCATCTCTGATCCAAGCATTCAGTAAGGGTGTTTGGCATCACCCCACCCACCCAGAAGCCCTTTCATGTGGCAACCTTATCTACCATTCCAATTCTTACTGCCTAAGTCCCCTGAACCTTAAATCCTAAATCCTAAAAGCTCCAGAGGGCCCTTGAATCCTAAATCCTAAACGCACCAAAAGACCCTTAAACCCGAAAGCCTAAGTCACAAAAGCCCCAGAGAAGGCCCTGAACCCCAGATCCTAAATCTCAAAAGCCCAGAGAGGGCCTGGAACCCTACATCCTAAGTCCTACAGTCCTACAGGCATCACGGGCCCCCCCCCCCCTAAACCCTAAACCCTAAACCCTAAACCCCAAACCCTAAACCTTAAGACAGCTGTCACGGGGCCCCCTCCCATGACACCTTCCGGGCTTTGGGGCTTGGACCCCTGGGACCCCCCGTCGGCCGGGGGACCCCCCCCAGGCCCTGGCCTTCCTGGACCCTCCGGTTTTAGGGCTTAAATCCTAAGGATTTAGGATTTAGGATTTAGCAGTTAGGATTTAGGATTTAGGATTTAGGAACCACGTTTAGGGACATAAAAGGTCAACGACCCCATTAAGGTTCCAAATTATATAAGCAGAGAGGGTTTAGGGTTTAGGGTTTAGTAGGGTTTAGGGTTCATTGGGTGGGCGCGACATACGTACGTAACACAGGTGGGGGTCGGGACACCGGCACATACCCCCATTCAGAGCCACGGCCAGGTACCTTCTTAAGAGGGAGCTGATGTATGAGCGCTTGGGATCCCCTTGTCAGTGCCCATACTAGGGACCATGAAACTAGCTCAGGGTGTAGGACTTTGTTACGGGACTTCACGCATCCGCCTGCGGACAATGGGTGTGGAGGTCCGGGAGGGTGAAGGCCCTGGAGATAGGGTTTAGGGTTTAGGGCTTAGGGCTCAGGGCTTGCGGCTTAGGCTTTCATGACAGAGCATCGGCTTCGGCAATTGCCTCGGGGCTGCATGCAGCTACGCAGGTAGCTACCCCTCAGCCCTAACCCCTAAACCCCAAACCCTGAACCCTGGGTGGTTCCTTACGGGTACCCTTGTTATTCCTAGGTTCCTCCTCGATCTAGCAAGTGTAGGCGGCCAAGCCGAAATAGATGCTTTTGGGGTTTCCGCTTGAGGGTCTGCCTGAGCTCTTCGAAATTGTGAGGCCAGTCAGAACCTGCACCAGGTTTGCCCCTCATGGGCGCACAGCACGACATCTAAACCCCAAACCCTAAACCCTGAACCCTAAACCCTAATCCCTATAAACCCTAAACCCTAAACCCTAAACCCTAAACGCCCAATCCCTAAACCCTTTTTGCGTAGGCTTTGAAGCTCATGGATCACCCGCACATCTGTCGCATGGTGGAGTGCGCAGCTGAGTGAAGGAAACTTTCGCGACCATAACTGGCTGGTTCTTAGCAGGGAATGAGGGAATGAGGTATCCTATAGAATCCCTTAAAGGGTATAGGGCCCTCATTCCCTCATTCCCGACTAAGAACCAGGATAAGCTCCGGGTGAAGAGATCTAGAGTTCTAAGGAGGCAAGGTTAAGGGTTCAGGGTTCAGGGATCAGGGTTTAGGCTTTAGGGTTTAGGGTTTAGGGTTTGGGGTTGCAAGGTTTATAGGTTTGGGGGTTGGGTTTGCAGGCCTTCGGAAGCTTAGAACGGAACCGAGACATCTTCCACCTCGCCTTGCCTCGAAATAACATTGCCATTGACGCCCTTGGCCAACTTCAGATCTAAAGACTCTTGCAGGTTACGTTTGCCCGGAAGCCTGAACCCTAAACCTTGGGGCTCGGGGTCTCAGGATTAGAGTTTAGGGTTTAGGGTTTAGGGTTTATGGTTTAGGGTTTAGGGAAGCACTACATCTGTGGCCGGACCTGAACAGAGTCAGAGTTGAACATTCCCAGCAGGTTGATTTGTCTGTGAAAGGGCGAAGAATTGAGTGGGGGGGTTTGCCTTTTCCAGGACGTTGAACCCTAACCTTGGAAACCTGAGCCAAGTCTCAGTCACCCTGACCCCTAAACCCTAAACCCTAAACCCTAAACCCTAAACCCTAAACCCTCCAACTCCCAGGTGCACAAGACTTGGGCTTCGCAAGCGAATCCCTGGTAGCATACATACCCTGAGGCTACATGCAGGAGCCTCATAGTGGCCAATGGTTTAGGGTTTAGGGTTTAGGGTGTTATCCCTCTAAACCCATGTATGTTTATGTCTAGATACTCGAGGGGATTCCGTGGCTCCTAGGATACCCCAATGAAGAGAGCCTAAGCGTAAAAATGCAACAAACCCTGAAAACCCTTAAACCCTAAAAACCCCAAAACCCTCAAAACTCCTATGCGCTTGAAGCCCCTAAACCCGAAAAACCCCCAAACACTAAACACCACGATTCCTTAAGAACCCCTAAACCTCTAACCCGAAACCCCAAAAACCCCTAAACCCCAAAAAACAACCCTAAACCCTAAACCCTAAAAACCCCGAAACCCTAAACCCTAAACCCTAACCTAAACCCCTAAGTACACCCCTAAACCCCTGTGCTAGGTACTTCGAGACGCAGCGCCACCTTTGGCTTGTGATGGAGCTCTGCCGTGGACAGGACACGTGCTGCGGGTCAGAAGAGACTGAGGGGGGTTTAGGGTTTAGGTTTTAGGGTTTAGGGTTAGGAACAACTAGCAGCCATAGTAACAGACACCAAACAAGTACCACCTTGAAACCCTGGGCCCTAGACCACTAAACTTGGGGTATCTATTTTCATTTCAGAGAGCATTCTGGAATCAACCCTTCAACCCTCAACACTCAACCCTAAACCCTAAACCTGAAACCCCAAATCCTAAACCCCAAACCCTAAACCCTAAACCTGAAACCCCAAATCCTAAACCCCAAACCCTAAACCGTAGCCCTAAACCCCAACCCTTCGCTCCGCAGGAACTCTGTGATCGGGTCCTGTCCACGCAGGGCCTGCCGGAGTTCGAGGCAGGGACCGATTGTTGAGGGTTCTAGGAGTTTGGGGTTTAGGGTTTAGGGTTTAGGCTCTATAGGGTTTAGGGTTTAGGGTTTAGGGTTTAGGGTTTAGGGCTCAAGGAGTTTGGGGTTTAGGGCTTAAGGAGTTTGGGGTTTAGGGTTTGGGTTTCATGGATGAGGGCTCCTCACCAGTACAGGAATAACTTGGTCTCAAACTCGTTAGGCGGTGGAAATGTGCTTTTCTTTTTTTCGGGCTTGCTCGGCGCAGAACATACATGTACTCGCATTGTTCTGGGGGAGGGATAGAAATCCTAAACCCTAAACGCTAAACCCTAAATCTTCATACAGCTCAGTGCCATTGGAATCCTGAGCCCGAAGCTCGGAAACCCTGAAACTCTTTCGGCGGTTAGCGCCGAACATACCCCCAAGATTACTGCACAAGACTTATTCTTATCAAGTCAGGGCTTAGGGTCTTGGGGTGCAGAAACCTACTAAACGGGGGGGAAAGGGTTTAGGATTTAGGGTTTAGGGTTCAGGGTTTAGGGGCACCCCTAAGTCTCGAAACCCCCCGGAGTCCCTCGACGAAGGTCGCGCGCCTTCTAGAGCAAATGCTGCGCGCGACGCAGCACTGCCACCGCAAAGGCCGGTCAGGGTTTCGGGTTTAGGGTTTCGGGTTTAGGGTTTGGGGTTTAGGGTTTCGGGTTTGCGGTTTGGGGTTTAGGGTTTGGGGTTTGGGGTTTAGGGTTTGGGGTTTAGGGTTTAGGGTTTGGGGTTTAGGGTTTAGGGTTTCGGGTTTAGGGTTTGGGGTTTAGGGTTTCGGGTTTAGGTTGTAAGGGCAAGGATGCCCAGTAGTGCCCTTATTCCCTTTTGGCTAGGGTTTAGGGTTTAGGGTTTAGGGTTTAGGGTTTAGGGTTTAGGGTTTAGGGTTTAGGGTTTAGGGTTTAGGGTTTAGGGTTTAGGGTTTAGGGTTTAGGGTTGTATAAGCTCCCTGAAAGCAACGCGGGCACCCTTTGTATTGTCAGGTTGCTGGGTAATACATGGTTTTGGGCGCAGACGCGAGCTAGGTTACCCAGCAACCTGACAATACAAAGGGTGCCCGCGTTGCTTTCAGGGAGCTTATACAACCCTAAACCCAAAACCCTAAGCCCTAAACCCTAAACCCTAAACCCTACACCCTAAACCCTAAACCCTAAACCCTAGGGTTTCGACTCAGATTTTGAAAGGGGGTTGCTCTCCTTAGGTAAGGGTACCCAGGGGTTAGGGTGGAGGGTTTATAGGGTTTAGGGTTCAGGGTTCCCTAAACCCTAAACCCTAAAGCCTCAACCCTAAACCCTAAACCCGGGTTGTTGGATTTAGGGACAACCACTTGCAGCTGAAGCCAACGCTCCCGAGAACGGCCCATATAGGATCCAACCCCACACGTTCTCCGCCTTCGGAACCTACGCCCTCAGACTTTGGGGTTCAGAATGTAGAATGCAGAATTTAGAGTTTAGGGTTTAGGGTATTAAAAAATAAAAGAGGTTGTGTAGGGCTTAGGGTTTAGAGTTCAAGGTTTCGGGGGCTGTACCGTTCCATCGAAGATCATGCGACGTAATCTTGTTGCAGTTGCAAGCTTGTACTGTTTGAGTGCTCCTACCATGTGATGCTGCACGTTAAATGGTATTGTGAGCTAGGTAGGCCCTCTGTTCTCCCTCATTTGGGTTTCAAGAGGATCCCTAAACCCCAAACCCTAAACTTAAACCCTAAACCCTAAACCCTAAACCCTAAACCCTAAACCCTAAACCCTAAACAAGGGCCATCCTGGCAAGGAGGTCGGATGGCATGTCGTTGTCGTATGCTGTGCCCCAGGACGGCTGCACAGAGACCTGAAGCCGGAGAACTTCATCTTCACAGGCCCCCGGTTTAGGGTTTAGGGTTTAGGGTTTAGGGTTTAGGGTTTAGGGTTTAGGGTTTAGGGTTTAGGGTTGCCAGGGCTTCCCTGGGTCTGGTTTTAGACAGGTTGGGGTTGCTTGGGATGTTCCCCCTTATACGAACAGTCCTTAATAGGGATGAGAAAAGTACCTATAACCCCTATGTGCCATGGACCTTTAGGTATAATGTGAGGTCTTGTCCTTCTTTCCCTATTAAAACCATTGAATGTTTTATGCCTGAAGCATGTCAGAGTTGGGTTTATGGCTTAGCAAACTCACTCATCCTTGGAAACAAGTCGGAGGGGGCCTTTCTGTTTTTCAAGAAAAATGAAACAACTATGAAGTAACACAATAGCGAGTCACCCCCCTGATCTTGGCCTCTCGTCGCTTTCTCACAAGTCCAAGTTATGGAAGGAACCGCCGGAAAGATGAAAAGAATAGGAAGGTAGAGATAAGAGAAGGGTGTTCCGCCCCCCTCTCCAAAACCTTCTTCATTCCTCTCCTCTCTTCGTCTCTTCTCTTTGCTTCTTCTTTTCTGACAACAGTGGGAAAGGGAAGGAATGAAAGAGCAGAAGGAAGGCAGGCACAAATGGGCCTCCTTTTGTGCGCCCGTCCTCCTTGCCTTTTTGTCTGCCTCGATGTGGCAAAGGTGAGCAAGGAAGGGGGGGAACGACAAGCTCTCCGTGCCCCTTGTCTTGTCGTGTTTTCCCAGAGTGTTGCGGGAAGACTGCGGGGGCCTTTTTTCCCGCCTCTCCTTTCCTTTCCTTGCCTTTCCTGCGCTCTCATAGAAAAAGGAAGAAGAAGGATAAAAGACAAAGCAGAAACAAAAAGGGGGTCATGCCCCCGCCTATGGGCCTATGTCTACTTTCTCCTCTCTTGCTTTCTGCTCTTCAGTTTCTGGACTCTGACACGTAAGAAATGTCTGCGACAGGGGGTGGCAGGGGGAGCTTTCCTTTCCCAGTCTTTCTTCCCTGTCTCCTTATCAATGAGAAAACGCATGAGGGGGAGGAAGGAGAAGTGGAGAGTGAGAGCGAGGGACAAGGAGATGGAGAGAGGAAGAAAGAGAATGAGAGAATGATAGTGAAAGAGAAAGGAAAGATAGAGAGAGAGAGAGAGAGGGTGTAGGTAGATAGATAGATAATAAAGAGGAAAGGCGAGCAACCGCAAGGCGTGGCAACTTTCTGTTGTTTTCCTTTCCACTTCAGTCTGTTCTTCCTCGCCATTTCTTCCTATATATCTCATTCGCGAGAAAAGGAGGAGAGAAGAGGAAGAAGAAAAGAGGACAGCAAGGAAGAGGGCAGATGGAGTGACAAGTTATCTGGTCCCTCTTCATACCTTATCATCTGCGAACATTACTCCTCTGTTCTCTTCTGTCTCCTGTTCTTTTGAAGTAAAGGTTCCCTTGTCTTGTCATGTTTTCCCAGAGTGTTGCGGGAAGACTGCGGGGGCATTTTTTCCCGCCTCTCCTTTCCTTTCCTTTCCTGCGCTCTCATAGAAACAGGAAGAAGAAGGATAAATGACAAAGCAGAAACAAAAAAGAGGTCATGCCCCCGCCTATGGGCCTATGTCTACTTTCTCCTCTCTTGCTTTCTGCTCTTCAGTTTCTGGACTCTGATACGTAAGAAATGTCTGCGACAGGGGGTGGCAGGGGGAGCGTTCCTTTCCCAGTCTTTCTTCCCTGTCTCCTTATCAATGAGAAAACGCATGAGGGGGAGGAAGGAGAAGTGGAGAGTGAGAGCGAGGGACAGGGAGAGGGAGAGAAGAAGAAAGAGAGTGAGAGAATGAAAGTGAAAGAGGGAGGAACGATAGGAAGGGAAACATACGGGAAGGAGAGGGTTCCGCCCCCTTCTCCAAATCCTTCTTCGTTCCTCTCCTCTCTTCGTCTCTTCTCTTAGCTGCTTCTTTTCTGACAACAGTGGGAAAGGAAGGAATGAAAGAGCAGAAGGAAGACAGGCACAAATGGGCCTCCTTTTGTGCGCCCGTCCTCCTTGCCTTTTTGTCTGCCTCGATGTGGCAAAGCTGAGCAAGGGAAGGGGGAACGACAAGCTCTCCGTTTTCTTGTCTTCTCGTGAATTCCCGGAGAGTTGCGGGAAGACTGCGGGGGCCTTTTTGAAGGATAAAACACAAAAAGCAGAAACAAAAAAGAGGTCATGCCCCCGCCTATGGGTCTATGTCTACTTTCTCCTCTCTTGCTTTCTGCTCTTCAGTTTCTGGACTCTGATACGTAAGAAATGTCTGCGACGGGGGGTGGCAGGGGGAGCGTTCCTTTTCCAGTCTTTCTTCCCTGTCTCCTTATCAATGAGAAAACGCATGAGGGGGAGGAAGGAGAAGTGGAGAGTGAGAGCGAGGGACAGGGAGAGGGAGAGAAGAGGAGAGAGAATGAGAGAATGAAAGTGAAAGAGGGAGGAACGATAGGAAGGGAGAGATAAGGGAAGGAGGGGGTTCCGCCCCCTTCTCCAAATCCTTCTTCGTTCCTCTCCTCTTTTCGTCTCTTCTCTTAGCTGCTTCTTTTCTGACAACAGTGGGAAAGGAAGGAATGAAAGAGCAGAAGGAAGACAGGCACCAATGGGCCTCCTTTTGTGCGCCCGTCCTCCTTGCCTTTTTGTCTGCCTCGATGTGGCAAAGCTGAGCAAGGGAAGGGGGGAACGACAAGCTCTCCGTTTTCTTGTCTTCTCGTGAATTCCCGGAGAGTTGCGGGAAGACTGCGGGGGCCTTTTTTCCGCTTCTCCTTTCCTGTTCTTTCCTTCACTCTCATAGAAAAAGGAAGAAGAAGAAGAAGGATAAAAGACAAAGCAGAAACAAAAAAGAGGTCATGCCCCCGCCTACGGGCCTATGTCTACTTTCTCCTCTCTTGCTTTCTGCTCTTCAGTTTCTGGACTCTGATACGTAAGAAATGTCTGCGACGGGGGGTGGCAGGGGGAGCGTTCCTTTCCCAGTCTTTCTTCCCTGTCTCCTTATCAATGAGAAAACGCATGAGGGGGAGGAAGGAGAAGTGGAGAGTGAGAGCGAGGGACAGGGAGAGGGAGAGAAGAAGAGAGAGAATGAGAGAATGAAAGTGAAAGAGGGAGGAACGATAGGAAGGGAGACATAAGGGAAGGAGAGGGTTCCGCCCCCTTTTCCAAATCTTTCTTCGTTCCTCTCCTCTCTTCGTCTCTTCTCTTTGCTGCTTCTTTTCTGACAACAGTGGGAAAGGAAGGAATTAAAGAGCAGAAGGAAGACAGGCACAAATGGGCCTCCTTTTGTGCGCCCGTCCTCCTTGCCTTTTTGTCTGCCTCGATGTGGCAAAGCTGAGCAAGGGAGGGGGGGAACGACAAGCTCTCCGTTTTCTTGTCTTGTCGTGTGTTCCCGGAGAGTTGCGGGAAGACTGCGGGGGCCTTTTTTCCCGCTTCTCCTTTCCTTTTCTTTCCTGCGCTCTCATAGAAAAAGGAAGAAGAAGGATAAAAGACAAAGCAGAAACAAAAAAGAGGTGATGCCCCCGCCTATGGGCCTATGTCTACTTTCTCCTCTCTGGCTTTCTGCTCTTCCATTTCTGGACTCTGATACGTAAGAAATGTCCGCGACAGGGGGTGGCAGGGGGGGGGGCGTTCCTTTCCCAATCTTTCTTCCCTGTCTCCTTATCAATGAGAAAATGCATGAGGGGGAGGAAGGAGAAGTGGAGAGTGAGAGCGAGGGACAAGGAGAGGGAGAGAGGAAGAAAGAGAATGAGAGAATTAGAGTGAAAGAGAAAGGAAAGATAGAGAGAGAGAGAGGTGTAGGTAGATAGATAGATAATAAAGAGGAAAGGCGAGCAACCGCAAGGCGTGGCAACTTTCTGTTGTTTTGCTTTCCACTTCAGTCTGTTCTTCCTCACCATTTCTTCCTATATATCTCATTCGCGAGAAAAGGAGGAGAGAAGAGGAAGAAGAAAAGAGGACAGCAAGGAAGAGGGCAGATGGAGTGACAAGTTATCTGGTCCCTCTTCATACCTTATCATCTGCGAACATTACTCCTCTGTTCTCCTCTGTCTCCTGTTCTTTTGAAGTAAAGGTTCCCTTGTCTTGTCGTGTTTTCCCAGAGAGTTGCGGGAAGACTGAGGGGGCCTTTTTGCCCACCTCTCGTTTCATTTTCTTTCCTGCGCTCTCATAGAAAAAGGAAGAAGAAGGATAAAAGATAAAGCAGAAACAAAAAAGAGGTCATGCCCCCGCCTATGGGCCTATGTCTACTTTCTCCTCTCTTTGCTTTCTGCTCTTCAGTTTCTGGACTCTGATACGTAAGAAATGTCTGCGACGGGGGGTGGCTGGGGGAGCGTTCCTTTCCCAGTCTTTCTTCCCCGTCTGCTTATCACTGAGAAAACGCATGAGGGGGAGGAAGGAGAGCGAGGGACAGGGAGAGGGAGAAAGGAAGAGAGAGAATGAGAGAATGAAAATGAAAGAGGGAGGAACGATAGGAAGGGAGAGACAAGGGAAGGAGAGGGTTCCGCCCCCTTCTCCAAAACCTTCCTCTCTTCGTCTCTTCTCTTTGCTTCTTCTTTTCTGACAACAGTGGAAAAGGAAGGAATGAAAGAGCAGAAGGAAGGCAGGCACAAATGGGCCTCCTTTTGTGCGCCCGTCCTCCTTGCCTTTTTGTCTGCCTCGATGTGGCAAAGCTGAGCAAGGGAGGGGGGGAACGACAAGCTCTCCGTTCCTTGTCTTGTCGTGTATTCCCGGAAGACTGAGGGGGCCTTTTTTCCCGCTTCTCCTTTCCTTTCCTTTCCTTTCCTGCGCTCTCATAGAAAAAGGAAGAAGAAGGATAAAAGACAAAGCAGAAACAAAAAAGAGGTCATGCCCCCGCCTATGGGCCTATGTCTACTTTCTCCTCTCTTGCTTTCTGCTCTTCAGTTTCTGGAGACAGGGAGAGGGAGAGTGGAAGATGGAGAATGAGAGAATGAAAGTGAAAGAGAGAGGAAAGAGAGAGAGAGAGAGAGAGAGAGAGAGAGAGAGAGAGAGAGGGATAGGTAGAGAGGTAGTTTTCCTCTCCACTTCAGTCTGTTCTTCCTCACCATTTCTTCCTATATATCTCATTCTGCGAGAAAAGGAGGAGAGGAAGGAAGAGGGGAGATGGAGTGACAAATTATCCTGGTCCCTCTTCTTACCTTATCATCTGCGTACATTACTCCTCTGATCTCTCTGTTTCCTGTACTTTTGAAGTAAAGGTTTACAGAGGTTTATCCCCTGTCCCTTCCGTTTCCATGGCATTTGGTGTACAAAGCCATAATGGTGTTAACAAAGTGCTGCCCTTTCGCGGCTGGGAGTGCGGAGAGCTTGTACAACGAGAAGGAAGGGTCCGAAAGAGCAACGTTTTCATCATGGCCGCTCTGCTAGGACAGTCACTTAGTTGTTTTTTCAAAAATTGAATAAGTTAACAAGACTGCTTTTACCTATACGAATAACCAAACTAAAGTTGAAATTCATATGAATATTAATCAGGGTTTAGGGTCTAGGGGCGCCTAGGGCTTTGATTGGTGGGCATACTTCTAATTTGCGGGGCATCCCATAACAAGACTTCCCCTAAATGTTTTGGTCTCCTCCCACTTGTTTGGATTGTTGAAACAGACGGACCCTTCAAACACCTGAAACAGACATGCGTGGGGCGTCCCATAACATGACTCCTCCTAATTGGCTTGAATCCCCCGACTTGCGTTGCTTGTTGCTGAAACAGAAGGATATATGGCTAACAAACCCGTTCCGTTGGACCCTTCAAAGACTTGAGACTTGAAACAGACACATGTATGGCGAACAAGTTCGTTCCGGTGGACCTTTCAACCGCGTTGTACAAAAATGTCCCCCAGACATCCTCCTTGGGGCGTCCGTAACATGACTTCTCCTAGTTGTCTCGGACTCCTCCAGCTGTTGTACATGTTGAGACCGGAGAGAATATGGCTACACACAAAGGTTGCAAAAGGCGGGGGAAACTCCCGGGAAGTTTCCCAAACCTTTTGCAACCTTTGAAATCTTTGAAATCTTTGAAATAGAAATTCCCGCCGGGCTTCCCCAATACTAAACCACGAGCCCGGGCTTCCCCCCAATACTAAATCACGAGCCCGGGCTTCCCCCCAATACTAAATCACGAGCCCGAGCTTCACCCCTAATACTAAATCACGAGCCCGGCCCCCAATACTAAATCACGAGCCCGGGCCTCTCCCCAATACTAAATCACGAGCCCGGCCCTCCCCCCAATACTAAATCACGAGCCCGGGCTTCCCCCCAATACTAAATCACGAGCCCGGGCTCGTAATTTAGTATTGGGGGAATTTCTATTTCAAAGATTTCAAAGATTTCAAAGGTTGCAAAAGGCGGGTGAAACTCCCGGGAAGTTTCCCAAACCTTTTGCAACCTTTGAAATCTTTGAAATCTTTGAAATCTTTGAAATAGAAATTCCCCCCGGGCTTCCCCAATACTAAACCACGAGCCCGGGCTTCCCCCCAATACTAAATCACGAGCCCGGGCTTCCCCCCAATACTAGATCACGAGCCCGGGCTCGTAATTTAGTATTGGGGGAATTTCAAAGATTTCAAAGATTTCAAAGATTTCAAAGGTTGCAAAAGGCGGGGGAAACTCCCGGGAAGTTTCCCAAACCTTTTGCAACCTTTGAAATCTTTGAATTCTTTGAAATCTTTGAAATAGAAATTCCCCCCGGGCTTCCCCAACACTAAACTTCCCCCCCAATACTAAATCACGAGCCCGGGCTTCCCCCCAATACTAGAGCCCGGGCTTCCCCCCAATACTAGATCACGAGCCCGGGCTCGTAATTTAGCATTGGGGGAATTTCTATTTCAAAGATTTCAAAGATTTCAAAGGTTGCAAAAGGCGGGGGAAATTCCCGGGAGTTTCCCCGCCTTTTGCAACCTTTGAAATCTTTGAAATCTTTGAAATAGAAATTCCCCCAATACTAAATTACGAGCCCGGGCTTCCCCCCAATACTAAATCACGAGCCCGGGCTTCCCCCCAATACTAAATCACGAGCCCGGGCCCTACCCCCCAATACTAAATCACGAGCCCGGCCCTCCCCCCAATACTAAATCACGAGCCCGGGCTTCCCCCAATACTAAATCACGAGCCCGGGCTCGTAATTTAGTATTGGGGGAATTTCTATTTCAAAGATTTCAAAGATTTCAAAGATTTCAAAGTTGCAAAAGGCGGGGGAAACTCCCGGGAAGTTTCCCAAACCTTTTGCAACCTTTGAAATCTTTGAAATCTTTGAAATAGAAATTCCCGCCGGGCTTCCCCAATACTAAACCACGAGCCCGGGCTTCCCCCCAATACTAAATCACGAGCCCGGGCTTCCCCCCAATACTAAATCAGGAGCCCGGGCTTCACCCCTAATACTAAATCACGAGCCCGGCCCTCCCCCCAATACTAAATCACGAGCCCGGGCCTCTCCCCAACACTAAATCACGAGCCCGGCCCTCCCCCCAATACTAAATCACGAGCCCGGGCTTCCCCCCAATACTAAATCACGAGCCCGGGCTCGTAATTTAGTATTGGGGGAATTTCTATTTCAAAGACTTCAAAGATTTCAAAGATTTCAAAGGTTGCAAAAGGCGGGGGAAACTCCCCGGAAGTTTCCCAAACCTTTTGCAACCTTTGAAATCTTTGAAATCTTTGAAATCTTTGAAATAGAAATTCTCCCCGGGCTTCCCCAATACTAAACCACGAGCCCGGGCTTCCCCCCAATACTAAATCACGAGCCCGGGCTTCCCCCCAATACTAAATCAGGAGCCCGGGCTTCACCCCTGATACTAAATCACGAGCCCGGCCCTCCCCCCAATACTAAATCACGAGCCCGGGCCTCCCCCCAATACTAAATCACGAGCCCGGCCCTCCCCCAAATACTAAATCACGAGCCCGGGCCTCCCCCCAATACTAAATCACGAGCCCGGGCCCGTAATTTAGTATTGGGGGAATTTCTATTTCAAAGATTTCAAAGATTTCAAAGATTTCAAAGATTTCAAAGATTTCAAAGATTTCAAAGGTTGCAAAAGGCGGGGGAAACTCCCGGGAAGTTTCCCAAACCTTTTGCAACCTTTGAAATCTTTGAAATCTTTGAAATCTTTGAAATAGAAATTCCCGCCGGGCTTCCCCAATACTAAACCACGAGCCCGGGCTACCCCCCAATACTAAATCACGAGCCCGGGCTTCCCCCCAATACTAAATCAGGAGCCCGGGCTTCACCCCTAATACTAAATCACGAGCCCGGCCCTCCCCCCAATACTAAATCACGAGCCCGTAAATCACGAGCCCGGGCCTCTCCCCAACACTAAATCACGAGCCCGGCCCTCCCCCCAATACTAAATCACGAGCCCGGGCTTCCCCCCAATACTAAATCACGAGCCCGGGCTCGTAATTTAGTATTGGGGGAATTTCTATTTCAAAGATTTCAAAGATTTCAAAGATTTCAAAGGTTGCAAAAGGTTTGGGAAACTTCCCGGGAGTTTCCCCCGCCTTTTGCAACCTTTGAAATCTTTGAAATGATTGAAATCTTTGAAATAGAAATTCCCCCCGGGCCTCCGCAATATTAAATCACGAGCCCGGCCCTCCCCCCAATACTAAATCACGAGCCCGCGCTTCCCCCCAATACTAAATCACGAGCCCGGCCCTTCCCCCCAATACTAAATCACGAGCCCGGGCTTCCCCCCAATACTAGATCACGAGCCCGGGCTCGTAATTTAGCATTGGGGGAATTTCTATTTCAAAGATTTCAAAGATTTCAAAGGTTGCAAAAGGTTTGGGAAACTTCCTGGGAGTTTCCCCCGCCTTTTGCAACCTTTGAAATCTTTGAAATCTTTGAAATCTTTGAAATAGAAATTCCCCCAATACTAAATTACGAGCCCGGGCTCGTGATTTAGTATTGGGGGGAGGCCCGGGCTCGTGATTTAGTATTTGGGGGAGGGCCGGGCTCGTGATTTAGTATTGGGGGGAGGCCCGGGCTCGTGATTTAGTATTGGGGGGAGGGCCGGGCTCGTGATTTAGTATTAGGGGGGAAGCCCGGGCTCCTGATTTAGTATTGGGGGGAAGCCCGGGCTCGTGATTTAGTATTGGGGGGAAGCCCGGGCTCGTGGTTTAGTATTGGGGAAGCCCGGGGGGAATTTCTATTTCAAAGATTTCAAAGATTTCAAAGATTTCAAAGGTTGCAAAAGGTTTGGGAAACTTCCCGGGAGTTTCCCCCGCCTTTTGCAACCTTTGAAATCTTTGAAATCTTTGAAGTCTTTGAAATAGAAATTCCCCCAATACTAAATTACGAGCCCGGGCTCGTGATTTAGTATTGGGGGGAAGCCCGGGCTCGTGATTTAGTATTGGGGGGAGGGCCGGGCTCGTGGTTTAGTATTGGGGGGAGGCCCGGGCTCGTGATTTAGTATTGGGGGGAGGGCCGGGCTCGTGATTTAGTATTAGGGGTGAAGCCCGGGCTCGTGATTTCGTATTGGGGGGAAGCCCGGGCTCGTGATTTAGTATGGGGGGAAGCCCGGGCTCGTGATTTAGTATTGGGGAAATTTCTATTTCAAAGATTTCAATCATTTCAAAGATTTCAAAGGTTGCAAAGGTTTGCAAAAGGTTTGGGAATTCCCGGGGAGTTTTCCCCAGCCTTTGGCAACCTTTGAAATCTTTGAAATTATTTGAAATTCTTGAAATAGAAATTCCCCCATACTAAATTACGAGCCGGGCTCGTGATTTAGTATTGGGGGGAGGGCCGGGCTCGTGATTTAGTATTGGGGGGAAGCCCGGGCTCGTGATTTAGTATTGGGGGGAAGCCCGGGCTCGTGATTTAGTATTGGGGGGAAGCCCGGGCTCGTAATTTAGTATTGGGGGAATTTCTATTTCAAAGATTTCAAAGATTTCAAAGATTTCAAAGGTTGCAAAAGGCGGGGAAACTCCCGGGAATTTCCCCCGCCTTTTGCAACCTTTGAAATCTTTGAAATCTTTGAAATAGAAATTCCCCCAATGCTAAATTACGAGCCCGGGCTCGTGATCTAGTATTGGGGGGAAGCCCGGGCTCGTGATTTAGTATTGGGGGGGAAGCCCGGGCTCGTGGTTTAGTGTTGGGGAAGCCCGGGGGGAATTTCTATTTCAAAGATTTCAAAGAATTCAAAGATTTCAAAGGTTGCAAAAGGTTTGGGAAACTTCCCGGGAGTTTCCCCCGCCTTTTGCAACCTTTGAAATCTTTGAAATCTTTGAAATCTTTGTTCCCCCAATACTAAATTACGAGCCCGGGCTCGTGATCTAGTATTGGGGGGAAGCCCGGGCTCGTGATTTAGCATTGGGGGGAAGCCCGGGCTCGTGGTTTAGTATTGGGGAAGCCCGGGGGGAATTTCTATTTCAAAGATTTCAAAGATTTCAAAGATTTCAAAGGTTGCAAAAGGTTTGGGAAACTTCCCGGGAGTTTCCCCCGCCTTTTGCAACCTTTGAAATCTTTGAAATCTTTGAAATCTTTGAAATAAAAATTCCCCCAATACTAAATTACGAGCCCGGGCTCGTGATTTAGTATTGGGGGGAAATCCGGGCTCGTGATTTAGTATTGGGGGGAGGGCCGGGCTCGTGATTTAGTATTGGGGAGAGGCCTGGGCTCGTGATTTAGTATTGGGGGGAGGGCCGGGCTCGTGATTTAGTATTAGGGGTGAAGCCCGGGCTCGTGATTTAGTATTGGTGGGAAGCCCGGGCTCGTGATTTAGTATTGGGGGGAAGCCCGGGCTCGTGGTTTAGTATTGGGGAAGCCCGGCGGGAATTTCTATTTCAAAGATTTCAAAGATTTCAAAGGTTGCAAAAGGTTTGGGAAACTTCCCGGGAGTTTCCCCCGCCTTTTGCAACCTTTGAAATCTTTGACATCTTTGAAATCTTTGAAATAGAAATTTCCCCAATACTAAATTACAAGCCCGGGCTCGTGATTTAGTATTGGGGGGAGGCCCGGGCTCGTGATTTAGTATTTGGGGGAGGGCCGGGCTCGTGATTTAGTATTGGGGGGAGGCCCGGGCTCGTGATTTAGTATTGGGGGGAGGGCCGGGCTCGTGATTTAGTATTAGGGGTGAAGCCCGGGCTCGTGATTTCGTATTGGGGGGAAGCCCGGGCTCGTGATTTAGTATTGGGGGGAAGCCCGGGCTCGTGGTTTAGTATTGGGGAAGCCCGGGGGGAATTTCTATTTCAAAGATTTCAAAGGTTGCAAAAGGTTTGGGAAACTTCCCGGGAGTTTCCCCCGCCTTTTGCAACCTTTGAAATCTTTGAAATCTTTGAAATCTTTGAAATAGAAATTCCCCCAATACTAAATTACGAGCCCGGGCTCGTGATTTAGTATTGGGGGGAGGCCCGGGCTCGTGATTTAGTATTTGGGGGAGGGCCGGGCTCGTGATTTAGTATTGGGGGGAGGCCCGGGCTCGTGATTTAGTATTGGGGGGAGGGCCGGGCTCGTGATTTAGTATTAGGGGTGAAGCCCGGGCTCGTGATTTCGTATTGGGGGGAAGCCCGGGCTCGTGATTTAGTATTGGGGGAAGCCCGGGCTCGTGGTTTAGTATTGGGGAAGCCCGGGGGGAATTTCTATTTCAAAGATTTCAAAGATTTCAAAGGTTGCAAAAGGTTTGGGAAACTTCCCGGGAGTTTCCCCCGCCTTTTGCAACCTTTGAAATCTTTGAAATCTTTGAAATCTTTGAAATAAAAATTCCCCCAATACTAAATTACGAGCCCGGGCTCGTGATTTAGAATTGGGGGGAAGCCCGGGCTCGTGATTTAGTATTGGGGGGAAGGGCCGGGCTCGTGATTTAGTATTGGGGGGAGGCCCGGGCTCGTGATTTAGTGTTGGGGGGAAGCCCGGGCTCGTGATTTAGTGTTGGGGGGAAGCCCGGGCTCGTGATTTAGTATTGGGGGGAAGCCCGGGCTCGTAATTTAGTATTGGGGGAATTTTTATTTCAAAGATTTCAAAGATTTCAAAGGTTGCAAAAGGCGGGGAAACTCCCGGGAATTTCCCCCGCCTTTTGCAACCTTTGAAATCTTTGAAATCTTTGAAATAGAAATTCCCCCAATGCTAAATTACGAGCCCGGGCTCGTGATTTAGTATTGGGGGGAAGCCCGGGCTCGTGATTTAGTATTGGGGGGAGGGCCGGGCTCGTGATTTAGTATTGGGGGGAGGGCCGGGCTCGTGATTTTGTATTGGGGGGAAGCCCGGGCTCGTGATTTAGTATTGGGGGGAAGCCCGGGCTCGTGATTTAGTATTGGGGGGAGGGCCGGGCTCGTGATTTAGTATTGGGGGGAGGCCCGGGCTCGTGATTTAGTATTGGGGGGAGGGCTGGGCTCGTGATTTAGTATTAGGGGTGAAGCCCGGGCTCGTGATTTAATATTGGGGGGAAGCCCGGGCTCGTGATTTAGTATTGGGGCTCGTGGTTTAGTATTGGGGAAGCCCGGGGGGAATTTCTATTTCAAAGATTTCAAAGATTTCAAAGATTTCAAAGGTTGCAAAAGGTTTGGGAAACTTCCCGGGAGTTTCCCTCGCCTTTTGCAACCTTTGAAATCTTTGAAATCTTTGAAATAGAAATTCCCCCAATACTAAATTACGAGCCCGGGCTCGTGATTTAGTATTGGGGGGAAGCCCGGGCTCGTGATTTAGTATTGGGGGGAAGCGCGGGCTCGTGATTTAGTATTGGGGGGAAGCGCGGGCTCGTGATTTAGTATTGGGGGGAGGGCCGGGCTCGTGATTTAGTATTGGGGGGAGGCCCGGGCTCGTGATTCAGTATTGGGGGGAAGCCCGGGCTAGGCCTCCAATACTAAACAAAGAGGCTACCTCACATTATACCTAAAGGTCCTTCGTACATAGTTACTATAGGTAGGACTCTGGGGTCCTGGCCCTCCATTTCCTGCATCGGAACTGCCACCCTCTCGCGCGCCGTCGCCAGCGATCCACTGGCTTCCACCCCCCTTCCCTTAGGATGGCCAGGACTAGGAAATCTGAATATCTGACAGCCCTGGTAAAAGGGCCCGCCCTTCGGCTGCATAATGCTCTGAACGTATAATGGAGGTGCCAGATTTCAGGGCTCTGCATTTTGCAACGGTAGAAAAAGGAAGCTCCACAACAAAAAAGACAAGAAAAGCACCTTGGCCTGTCTTAAGTAAAGGCATCCGTCGCTGCAGCTCGGGCGCCGTCGCCCTTGTAGGGTATGTAACGCCGAGGGCGCCGTCGTCGACCGTTCGGTGCTTGAGAGCCGTAGGCATTCGGGTCATAGCCTCGGGATGCTACGGAATCCATGCCGAGAGCGACTGGAAACTTCGAAGTCTTCCCCGGTTGCTGCCAGGGTCCTTCAGGCCCGTAGCGGTCATAGTCATCATAGTCACTGCCTGCATAGCCGCCGTAATGGCCTCTGCCATAGCGTCTGCCTGTGAGGTTTAGACCCCAGGGCTACGAACCTACCGGGCTCCTCAATGTGTTCATTTTGCTCAAAATTGCCATTGCTGCGACATACTTCACGTGAGGTCTCCGCACCCGTATACTGCTTACAGAGCACAAGCAAGGCATCCAATTACTCCAAGGTGTAGCCGGGGGGCATTTCAGCCAACAGGGCTTTTCTGGCTTCCTATAACCAGTGTCACCGTGGACATGCATCTTCAAACCTCATGTGGAAACCCGGTGCTTGCCTGCGGGTCCGTGAGGCCCGAATGGCCCTCGCCGCCCAGCGGGCCCGTGCTGCCCTGACTTCGGAAGGATGCATGGCTTCGGGATGTTTGCGGGTGCATGGCGTAGCGTAGCTGTCGAGCTTTCGAGAAAACAATGAACCATAGAGTTGCTTACCTTGTGCTTTCTGATCATAAAGAGAAACGATTTTCTGGACCGGACATGCAAACCGTCCAAACAGTCTCCTGGACAATCAAAGTGAAGCCTGCATGATGGCAACCGTGACAACAACATGTCGCATGTCAAGGCACCAGAACACGAACTGCCCACACTGCCCCGGTCCGCCCGAAGGGCCCAGTCCTGCACCGCCATTCTCGAGATCCTCGGCCTCCTCCAACATAGCCTCTTCAGGCCCGTTGAGCAGAGGGATGTTTCCGTGGACCCTCGGCATCAACTGTCGTCTGCATACTCCCCAAGATTGAAGCCACCAAGAAGGATCTCGAAAACGCAGGCACAGCATCAAGCATACACGCATACAAACATACACTATATATACACATACATATACGTGTGTATCTCTCTCTCTATCCCTCTCTCTGTGTCTGCGTGTGTACGTATATGCACGTATTTATGTATAGTCAAGCCCTGAGCAGTCGACCTCGGAAGCAAGGAAAAGACTGCTGCATGTAAAAGTCGGCCATTTTTGACACCGACGTGCTTTTGAAAAAAACATGGTGGCCAGTTGGCAACCAGTTGGACCTTGCCAACGAACGAGGCAGGATAACTAATTGCTCGACCTGCGGTGCAAGCAGCCGTTGCATGAGCAATCGGAGTTGTGTTGGTAGAAGATCCGGAACCTCACGAGAACTTGCGGATCTTTGAACACAACAAACTCCTTATGGTCCAACAGCCCTCCTTCTGCTTTCGTTGATACTGCCACGGAATCGTGGGCTGTCCCGTCATCGCGCTGCGGTGCGCGAATCTGGTCTTTTCCTCCAACATCGCTACTGTTCCTCACGACTTTGCTGTCTCCTAGCAGCACACGCGAAACCAGTATGCATCTCTCACCTTCAGGATGGCGGCACCGACGGAAGTCCTCATTGCGGGCGCGCTCACACATATGACAAGTCGTGTAGAGATCAGACTTGGAGGCGTTCTGCGCGAAGTACACACCCCTGCCGAACATCGCCCCTGCTGACTCTCCACCACGCTGAGCATCAAAGCCCCGAGCGATGATCTGCTCTGCATTGTGCCAACAGGTACCATGATAGAGTAAGTACTCGTTCATGTCCACCCAGCCCGCTTGGGCCTCGCACTTGAAGGCAGAAATGCCAGCAATCGGAGAGCAGCCACGGCTGTCTTCACTCGCCCTCATGCGACGCGCTGCTTCATAGAGCAGCTGATTTGCAGGTTGGAGCACCTCCTCGATGCGTGTCACAGACACCCTTGCTGGATCGCACCAAACGTTCGAGTCCATGCGCAAACGATGGGTGACTATGGATGCGTGAAACTGCTCCAGGAGGGCAACATGCTTTGGATCATCAACGTCCAAGCTTCTGCAGAAGCTTTTGGGCGAGTCATCAAGTAGCTTTGGCGGAAGTTGGGAAAGGATTGCCGTGTAATGCCTTTGCCTCTCTTGCTTCAGTGCGGACTGAAGCTTTTCGAGCGTATGCAGAGTTGCCTCCCATGAAGCAGACTGCTCTGCGTGAGCCTCCTCCATCTCGTCTATCGTCCGCTTGTGACAAGCGATCTCTTCCTCCAAATCAAGGATCGCTTGAGCTTTGTTCTGGTTATCTGCTTTCAGCACTCGGATCTCCTCCTCGAACCAAATAACCTCTTCAGCCTTCTTGATGATTTCAACACTCAACTGCCCGTTCTCTCCACGCAAGTCCTGAATCTCTGCAGTCATCTTTTGCACGGCATCTGCGTGCAGCAAAATTTCTCGTCTGCGTATAGCACGAGTCTTCCTTGTCTCCACATTTGTCTGCGTCATGACGGACAGGTTGATGCGATAATCAAAGCCCGAGGTACGGAGAATCAGCTCTGACAATTTGCTCCCGTGTGCTTCTTCTAAAGACTTCTCTGCATGAGGGAGATATCGTCTCCACGAGCCCGGTTCTTGCTCCAGATACTCCCAGCAGGCAACTGTCTTATCTCTGCCAGAGGCTTCGGAGCATGACCATGTACCTAGGCCATCCACAAGAGACCCGATGAACTCCTGTTCTTTCTGAAGCATCTGGGTCTTATCAGCCAATTTCTTCTTCAGGCCTGTGTTGGAGCTGCGCATCTGATTTAGCTGACTCAAGAGGCCTTCGTTGCGTTGGCTCAACATGCGCACCTCAGCGAGGGCTTGGCGAAGCTCATCCTGAAGCTCTGCCGGAACATCCTTTTTGCCACTCGCAACATCCTCTTTGAGGGTTTGCTCTTCGATGTCATCCTTCGCCGTCTCCAAACTCTCCAAGCTGCACACTTCAGCTTCGGCTTGAAGCCGCCGTCGCCTTCTGTTTTTCTTGTTCTTGCTGATTGCCATGGCACCCGCTGAAGTCCAAACCCTATCAACGTACGTAAGTATATGCATCAGAAATACTGATTGCGCGCTGTTCACTCTGTTAAGGCGACGGACATGTACTGTTCATCTAGCACGAATGACGGACTACATGCGCTAGCCCTGTCCAAGAATGAACACAGCAGCACCAAGCTTTTTCAGATCATTTTCAGCCACCCACATGTGCAGTTTGTACTCGGGCGGAAATCGGACCGGCCTCGTCTATGGGCTTTCCAGACCTCTTGGCGCGCTCCATAGCGAGGGCTTTGGCCTCACTCGGAAGGTTGAAACTCATGAAGCTCTCTCTCCCTCTCTTCATTTTCTTCTTCTTCTTCTGGCCAGCGAAGAGGCCCTGCCATGGGCAACCCCGGCCACGATGGCGGGCGCTCTCTCTCTCCCTCTTCTAATTCTTCTCCACGCCTAAGAGGGCCCCCCGGCTCTCTCGCTCTCTCTGTCTCTGTCTCTGTCTCTGTCTCTGTCTCTGTGTTTGCATCGACGTGGCAAATCAGCAGACTTCTAGAATCATAGGTGCATTTGTTCAGGAGTTGACAGATACACCCGCACGCGAAACAAAGATTGCATTGAGCCTCATGGAGCTCGCAACTGGCGTTTTTTTCGTGCGCATGCTTGGACAGGGTAGCTGGTTTGCTTGGGGTTTGGGTTCAACCTTAACCCCAAACCTCTGCAAGAGGCGACTGCGCAACCGAATTCAACAACATCCTGCAGAAAGGTTTCAATCCAAAGCCCTTAAAATCCAGATGCTGACTACACTCGCCACTAAACAGGGGGCCTGGAGTGCATCGCGGAGCTCCGGCGAGAGTACGCGGACCTGATGCGACACAGCGCCAAAACCCCTGCAGCGAGTTCACGTCTAGAGGCTGGGTACATGAGAGCACAAGTCATTATGCAGACACATGAATACATCAATGAATGAAACTCCTCGCCTCAACCCTCACTGAGAAATTGTCATTCTGAAAGCGACACAGCCCTTCAACCTAAACCCCAAACCGAAACCCTAAGCCCTAAGAAACCCCCAATGTTGTGGCGGCCTTGGTCGGTGGCCGTGGTGGTGTCAGCGCCTCGAAACTGGTGGCCGGGAGCCTCACATCTCGGAAGCTGCGAAGCGCATACAATGTGCACAGCCACTATTGTTAGCATTGTTGCTATTGCAGTATAGTGACGGGCTTTGGAGATGGAATATGAAACCTTTTTTTTAACTAAAATCGTCTTTATTCTTAGTGATGTTTTTGTCCGCCCGCGTGAGAAATCATATTCCAACTGCACGTTTTTGGTCTGGACATATTCCATGCCAATGGTGTATGCATATTTGCGATGAAAACACCCAAACGGGTACTTCTAAGACTATTATCATTTACATATATATATATATATGTGTATATGTTATGCATGTTTTTTTTCATTATCTACGTACACACATCCCAAGCCCCGACAACCAGCCACACGCCCAATGCGGCAAGGCGCAGGAGCTTACTCAGCAATGCCGTGCCAGGCATGGACCAGGTGTGCAGATGAAGATCGGCAGCATCAGGAGCGCCATGCAGTCATGTTTGCGGAGGGAACATCACCCTCCAATCTGTACATGTACCCTAGTGGCCACGACTTCTTCGAACTTGGCTACATATGTCACAAGCTGAGCACCACTCTCCCAGCCCATGTGCGGTTGGGAAGGTTCAGGCTACATCTACTTCAAGGCCAAGAGCTCCTTTTTCTGAATAACCAGTGGGTCCTGCCACGCATTGGCTCTAAGCAGCTGGCTTGAGTGTTGCGTCGAGGCATCGGGCAAGCCCCTAACTTGCACCTGCTGTCGCAGCCTGGAGCAGGAAACCTTAACACACACCCCTGCAAAAAAACCCACCAAGCTACAACTAACTGCCGTAAAAAAACCTGACTGAGTCATCCTTGGCATGGCAAAGTCCAGGACATCCGTGGGCAAAGGCGATCCTGGCGCTTCACTTACTGGAGGCTGGCGTGGCTTCGAAGGAAAGTCGGGTTAGTGTGCGCATCGTTGCTTTGGGGGACGGTTTGCGTGTTCACAGCGTTGCCTCCTCCACTATAAGACAAGTCTTGCCTTTCATCAGAAGTGGACCTCCCTACGAAAAAACCGCCCCAAGTGCATAAGTTTTCTTTTCTTGCGCAGACTACGACGGGCGCAGGTAATTTGAAATGGGGAAGAAGATGGGGATTCTGAGGGCAAGGGCGATACCTGTCAATTTAAACTCTGAAGCCGCGAAGCCGCCCATCTGAGGTCTGCAATTACCCTGAAACAATGTTCTTAAATTCTGTGCTACTTGATGCTACTTGCTGTCAATGCAGAACAGGGCACGCTGCGAAGCACCAGCAGGCATTCTGCACCGAAAGCAGTGCAAATCTCTCAAACCTCCGTAGCGGCCTGCCACTTTGAAGAGGGGCTCGATCGGCCTGGGACCCAGGGATCTACCTCCTCAAGGATGAAAGGCTGAGGGCGTTTTTTTGGCTTAAGGGTCCTAGGGGAATCCATTTTGCAGAGGTGGGACGTCCATCTGATTTGCTTCTCTGATTTTTGGGTTGATGCAACGGCTGCTCTTCAACTGCGCAGCCTCAGCAGCGCCACCGCAAGCATGCGCAGGGCGTTGTACTGAACCTGACGCTGTGCGTCCGCTCTCAGACTCTTCTCAGCCTGCCATGCGCCTGGCAATTTGCACTTCTGATATGCTATATTGTTCAAGTTCTGTTGTATATTGAAATATGGTTTTGTTGCAAGCGCCATGATAACTTCATAAAGTCTGGCGTCTCGGGAGGAAGAGCTGTGTACCAGCATTTGAATGAAAGTGTGCTGCCATGTGCCAGCATGGTGCACCTCACGGTGGGCAGCAACCTGGGCCTCTCGCCCAGGCCAGGTATCCCATCTGCAAAAGGGCCAATGCCATCACTGCGCCAACTCCGACCTCCGAGGATGTGGAGGGGCTTGAGGGTGCTACAGTCGCTACACCCAGCAAACAAACACCGCGCCCCTTTTCCACGTCTCCATGCGATCACAGCGCCACACTGCCCTGAACTTCCCCAGCATGTTCATGTTTACCCCCAGTTTATACCAACTCAGCCATGCCTTTTTGCTTCTCCCCTTCTGCACCCAGGAGCCCTGAAGCCGAGGCAGCAGCGACTTGCAGCAGCACTGCGGCCGGCACTGGTACCGGCCCGCTCTGGGCCTCGGCAGTGCCGGCCAGGCGCCCGGCCACCTCCAAAGGGCAGATGGGGAGCTATTTTGGACCCTGGCAAGCCTTTTGCAGGCAGTTTCTATTTATTGAAAAACATAAATAAATAAATAAATAAATATATATATATATACTTATGCTTTATCAACTGTTATTTTCATGTGTGTGTGTGTGTATGTTTCGTTTCTTTATGCATTTATAACTGCAAGTACAGATGTAGAGAAGTAAAAATCTATCGACTCAAAACGAGCATGCACGTGACAGGGATTATAGATATATACAGATAAATAGATAGATGAACGAAGGATCGTTCGAGTCCGTAGGGGGCCATCTCAAAATGTTTGTCTTGTCACGCCGCTCCCTACAGGCCACCTGGAAACAATGCCTCCGCACACCATCGCAGCCCTATTTTTGATAATTGCAACGGGCCGTGAAGACCTAAACCATATAGGTTACCCCTTTTTTACATCCACCACCCATACACAAAACCAACATCCCCGAAGTCCGAAGAACTGGGGCAGCTGCATAGGCTCTGCACATCCTCAGGCAAGCCTTGGTTGCTTCGGGTCTCCATTTTTATAGGATGTGAATGTGTTGGAGCCTGTGAGGCTTCTCGTATCGGAAACCAGGTTCAAGCTCAGGAATCGGGTTGCATGGCCAAGCATGTCCAGCTTTTACCAGTCCAGAGCAAGAGGATGGCATGCAACGGCTCAGTAGCACAACCAACCCCCGCTGCAATGTTGTTCTGCAACAGTACAAAACAAAACAACAAGCCTGCTGTGCCCAAGCCCAGAGAGACAAGGGAGGGCAACATCCCAAGGAAAGCACGGCGCTATAGGGCTCGACAGCAGGTCGCTTCACTCCGAGACGAGCCAGCACCTGTCATGTCACACATTCTGAAGCAAGAGCTTTGATACCGAGATGCAAGAACCCGCAAGAGCAAGCGCATGTGCAACCAATGCGGCACCAAAAAGGCAAGAACAAAACAAGTACAGTACAAGCAAACTGTGTTGTGATACTCGCGGGTCCACAATCCGAGCGAGCCCCTCCCGCACAGAGCTTGGTGCTCCACGTCCTAGGACCCACCCCCCCCCCCCACTCCCCAAAAAAAAGCCTTTTACCCCCCCTTCAAACCCCCACGTGCGTGGTGCTGCACCAAGTGCCACAAGACTTAGCCTTCCTTCGTCTGCGATGCGCACGCTGCACCCCATGTTGGGCCAGCCCGGCTGCCGAAGCGGCGCGCAAGCGTTTACCATTCTCAGTGCAGGTTCTGTCAAAGCAAAGAGATCAACCACGACACAACCATAACCACTGAAATGCCCGTAGCTGTAGAATTCCGAAGGACATTTGGACAACGTAAGTGTCTTGGATAGGTAGCAGCAGCTGCCACAGCATAGCCTCAAGCCATATGTTGGTGTAAACAGTCCCACGGAATGGACAGAAGTGCAAAACCGAACTCGTTCTGTGACGAACCCAGTAATTTCCTGAAAGCAGCCAGTGGAAGAGTCGAGTTCCAAGACAAAGCTAGTGCACGCCGCGCCTTCATGATGCAGATTGCCACCAAAGCGATCTCGGCAAGGGAGACAACCCATGAACTTCATGAACATGCCCCTTGACACATCCCAAGCCCAGCACCCTGAGTCCACTACCCGTACAGTACCAATCAGGAGGGTGAGGATACAGCATAAGGGAGAGATACTGGCATCTGAGATGATTTCAACACGCTGAGGCTTGGCTTTCAGGCGCTTTCAGTCCATTCCTCGGACTATGGGGCGCCCCAGGGATGGATAAACCCAACGTGGTGTTGCTTAAGGGTCTTACGGTCTGGAGTAGTTGTGAGGCAACAGCTTTTGGCACGTTCCATAGAGATTCAGCAAACTCGCGGGCGCTGAGATGCGACTTCCGCAGAAGGGTTTGGCATTAAGGGTTTACTAGGGTTTGTTGCGGGGGTTGACTGGTAAACCACAAACCCGGTGTCTGCTGACAGCCGGCCCAGCAACTAAACCACAGGAATACGTAGGTCAACAGAAGGGATCGCCAAATTCGCCCTCAAAAATCACCAGGCCAACGCAACTTGTGGGCTTTTGGAACTTGGGTTCGAGGCTTCGAGCACACATTCCCTCTTAGACCTTGGTGCCCATCCGTACTCCTTGGTGCCCATCATCCCGATGCCTTCTCGTGAGCCCTCACGTCTAGGGTTTGGGCGTACCGCTAAGAAATGAGCGAAGGGCCGTACCGAATCGAACCGCGATGTGCTGTAGAGGCCCCGGCATACAACCTGAGGATGCATGGGGCGTCACAAGGGCACTTGGAGGTTGGATGGCTATGTAAGCATAGCGAGGCCACTTGAGGCTGCCACTAGCTGCAACTCTCTTTCTCTCTATAATATGTATATATTTTCTATATGTATGTATACATAAGTATAAACAAATATAAAAAAAAACATATACATATATACACGCACATATTGCTAGCATCACGTTCGTCCAAAAGAGAGGGCACGCATGTCTCGATGCAGAGCAAAGCTCATGTGTAAATGGTACAGCCCAACCTACATCCTGACCCAACCCAACCCTTCCCAAAAGAACTTAACTACGGAGACCTGGCTTTACAGAGGCACCCGAAAGGAAGTGAGTTTCTGACGACGTGTTCACCCCCACATGCGCCCTCTCAGTGTTTCTATGACCCCGTAGTACATGCGCAAGCTACACACCTGATGAAACCCACCTGCTTTGTAGATTGGCTTCTTCACATGCCCTAGTCACATGCCCTCTCCAAAATCGCACATCTGAGACTCCTGCGTTACCACTACAACGCAGGGCACGATGACAAGGGAGCTGTCCTCTTTGGGAGACTCCTCGCGTTGCAGGACTGGAGAGTGCATGGAGAACACCAAAGCCAAAGCTGCCCATTCGTGCTTTTTGGGACGCAAGAGGCCCAGGCCCAGGGCTGTCACAGCAGGAACTTCCTCAAAAAGAATCCCTGCAACGTGCTGGTCCTTCGTCAGGGTCGACCTTCAGAGATCACTGGGAGCGACTTTTTTGGAAGCCGGCGTGGGAAAGATGTCTTGGCGTTGGGCGAGGGTGGCCAGGTAGTGATGGAAATATCTACTTTCAGCAGCTGATTGCTTGTTTCCACATGCTCTGCTGAAATCGGTTTTGTTTCGTAGGTTCGCACCTAGGCCCTGGATCGACTCTCGCCACAAACCTTGTGTGGAGCTGCGGTTTTAGAAGTCTTTCGGGGCACTTGCGCTCGGCCCAATTGATATTAACAGGCTTCGGGAATGTGCCGGTCTTGAGGATGCGAGGATCGTGCTCGTTCTGCTCTACATATCGCTGCCAGGTTCTGCAGGCACATGCGGGCTGTTGCCTTCGTCAAGCGGACCTCTATCAGAGTTTTCTTGAAATCTCGCTAAGCACAACTCCTGTCAAAGCGGAGGATACTCGAGGGTAAGTCCGCCACACCACCCTGGAGATCTCATCTGCCAGGCACAGGGCACCTAAACGGCCACAAGCTACGAGTTGTTCCGGGAAACTTGTGGATAAGACCCGATGGCACATAAAAGAAAAACCTGAGGCGTACGTACATAACATTGCTTCTTGGGGACATCTGGATCGAGCTATGGGCGTTTAAGCTTTCAAAAATGGCATGGGCTCCACTAGCTACTAGTGGCTTTTAGATTCTCGGCCCCCATGATTGAGGTAACCCCCTGCCACCGATCTTCGCTTCTCCACTGATCCCCCCCCCCAACAACATCTTAAAGCAAAGGAGGCTGTGGACCCAAATCATAGCCTTCGGGTCATCATGCGATCAAGCCATATGTACTGCCCTTGCAAGCCGAACCCTGGCAAGCGTCAAGGGTTTGCATTTTGAACTTCTGCAGTTTAGGTAGGATTAGGTTGGTTCTCTCAGTTTTCGGATCCAAGCCGCCGAAGCAGATAACCAGAACCAGCGAGACCTGAAGAGTTCACTTGGCTTCGGGATTTGTTGGGGCTTGGGGGTGCCTGAATGCCCTTTTGAAGCGAATTGATAGCGAATGGTGTGTTTAGGCCGAAGTGTCTATGGTATTCTATGGTCATGGTCAAAGAGTGTGTTCGGATGATCTGATGGCTGGTGTAGCATAGGCATCTGGGCCTGCAATAGGTTTACACATGTGGGCTACAGTTGAACCTCAGTTCCTCAGGGTGCTTTGCAATTTGCTAGTCGAGGACGCGATCAAGTGTAGCTGCACATTGAACATTTCCTCAACCAGAACCCGTCATGTATCTGTGAACCTTCGTGCCCAGAGGCAACTCATTCTATGCCCGTCCCGATGTCCAACACCAACTCTCCAACCCTGCGTTTGGCCCGGCTGCCACGGCATGCCATTTGGGCGACGCCTGGCCAAAAGGTTGCGGGTCATTTCGCTGACATTGGCTCAAAAAGGTAGTTGGCATTCATTGGCATGCTTGTCTTGAGTTTTCAAAGGTGGGAGTTTGAAGCTGGAAAAGATCCCGTTCGCTAGGAGGGACAGTGCTGTTTTGGCAGGCTGCTACTTTCCCCCACTGGCCACTCGCAAGCAAGCAATAGCGGGCCTGGCTGCTGCCCATCAGCAGCGGCACCTAGCTGGAAAGCAAGCGTGCCCAAGCTGGGTTCTTCATGTGCTGGGTGTACAACGTGCAGTACAGGGCTTGGGCTTCGCTGCTGATGCTACGTGGGCGGGGACGACCTAGAATCGAGCCCGGCACATCTCGTGACCCCTTTCCATCACCCAACTTTTTCTAAACTAAGTCAGGGTATACTTTAGAAGCTCGTCAAGCGCAAGTGCCAGGACCTGCCAGGGGACACAGGTAGTAACGGCCAGAAAGCACATGACCAACTCCGCCACATAGAGGGTGAACCTTGCCGCACAAGTCTACGCACGGCTGTAGGGATTAGAAGTTTGGGTGGGCTCAGTACCTCCGCCAAGCCTAATCGTACAAATCGTACAAGTCCCTTTCGGCCACATGCGACCATATAGTACATTTAATTATAACGACTCCATCAGCATCACCGCCTTAGACGAAGCATGCGCCTGTCTTTCATTGGCCGCTACTTCCGCATAACGAGATAAGCACAAACCTCAAGCTCACGCAGCCGAGTCTCGGATTTGATGGCAGTACGCCCAGCACCTGCCAATGCAAATTTTCAGCAGATCCTCATCCCTAGACTGCTCCGATGCTGAACCTGACCAGGAGAAGCCACCAAGTTCAACCATGTACGAAATGAGGTGTCTCAGAACGTGTCGGCCGAGTACCCAAATAGTCGTGTAGTACATCCCAGAACCCTGAAAACCATAAACCTTCCTACATACGAAGCCCAGAATATCCTGAACCCAACACCGCGGTCACATGCAACTGTAAACCCCCCCGAAAGTTCTTGGCTCTGTGTGTTTCATTGCTTTGGCCCAGGCACCCACTGGTTCACCAACAGGTACCCAGTCAGTGAAGACAGCGTAAACGCAAGCGCCGCCTCTCTCAGGAAGGCTCAGGCAGGCTTCCGCTGCATAACCACTGCGAGGTGGCAAGGCCCAATATACTCATGTACAAGCATACAGTATACCTAGGCCATGCGTGTGCGCTGGGCCTCCCAAGGGGAGTAGACGTCCACCTGTACACGCAAAGAAAAAGGAAAGGGAGTTTGAGCTTGGGAGTTCGGGTTTTGGAAGCCATTGATCTTCTGCACTCAGAGCCTTCCAAGTCTGTCACGCCTGAGGCTCTGGCAGAGAAGAGATCCAAGGGTCGCCTGTGAGGAAGTGAAGCACAGGAAGTCGTGCCAAGATTGCTTGAGTTTGTTCCTTGCTTCTTGGCATGTGCCCAGCTGTAGAGGGCTTCTGTATCATGTGATCTTGGCTCTCCGAAATTACCTCTCGTCCTTGAAATGCACGTCGAAGGCAGGACGATCTTGCAAATATGCGACAAGACATACACTGCATTTCGAAAGTCGCGGCTATTCTACAACCCCGTGCAGAACAAAGTCTGCGAAGTCCAGAGAAGTGTTGGGTGTGGCGCGCCTACCCTGCAGAAGGGCAGCAGTCACGCAGATCAAGCCGAGCCTCGGGTCAAGACTCAACCCTGAGCCTAAGCCATGGCTTTCTCAAGTGGAATACTGGCCTCAGGTGGAATATGTAGGTGTGTAGAAGTTGGCTGCAGGGAGCACCGAGAAGATTCTAGGGCAGGTGTGCTACTGGAGAAGTTTAGCGCAACATCCCGGAAAGAACCTGGCACCCGGGTGAGGTGCGTTCAAACATCCATGGCTTAAACGCAAGAAGCCCTCCATGGTCCACAGTGGTATGTCCTCCCATGTAACTCAGACAAGTCTCGCGATGAACGGCTCCATCTGCTTGCCTGATGCCACAGCAAGTGATGTCAGACATGGCTTCTGGAAGGTCAGAAGGCTTCCACGCGGAGGGGAAGGGGAGGGCAAGGGGGGGGGGGGCAAGGCTCAAAAAAGTTCCACTACAGAAGCATTATAGGTCAGAGCATTGGGAAGCCACAGAGCTGGCTTCGAGTTGTTGCCAAGTCGCTGACTCGATCCGCCATGTCACCTTATAAGCAGATGGGGAATCAGCCCGCAGAGCAGTCGAGGGTGGCATGATGATGTGGACCTAACCTCTCAGAGCCCTGTCACCTGAAGCGTCGACGCCCCAAAATGAAACTCCCCAAATGCGCAGGGCCCTGACTGAAGTGGAGAGAACGGTCCAGAAACCAAGTCAGGCTCTCACACAAAGAAAGACCGTGCACAAGACCACATCGTTCAGAGCATGCGGAAAGCCCCCAACCCCCCCCCCCCCCCCAAAAGAAAAAAAGAGACCGTTCTCCTACATACAGCCGGGGAGCTGATCGGTTCTGGGACCGGAGGCCGGGTGGCGTTCGCCGACCTCGGTCCAATGCGTCGCTGGTGAAGAACTTAGTAGGTCAATGTCTTCATGCTCCGGTCAACCTTATTTCGGAAATCAATCTCCACTTCGGATGAGATGTGCTGAGGGGCACATTTGCCGATGCCAGGTCCTCACGTCATGGAGTCATATGCATCTTGCGTCTCCATGCAGAGATCTCGGCTACCGAAGCGGTAAGTTAAGGAAGCATGCCTACATTTTACATCCTGCGGCCAGCTTCGCAGAAGGCGCTGCTGGGTAGAGGTGTGAGTTTGTTGGCGTTGACCACAACCACAACTCTGCTTGTAGAAAAGTCGTTCAAGCGCAGGCCGACACTAAGACATCACAACTCCTGAGACGCCGAACCGACATCGGAGTCACCAAAGCTCAAGATTGGTGCAACTCAAATAGGTCCTTCTCATCTGCAGCACGCAGCCGCTGCAATCTGTCCACGCACTCCTGGTGCAGTGGACCCCGCTTCAGGCCACAGACAAACCTTCCTTCGTGGCTTCAGACAGAGGCCCTCCACCTTCAACAATTTCTGACATGCTCAACCCTACAGGCCCTGTGGGCTCGTATCCTATAAGATCCCTCTGTCAAACCATGTTAAACCTCATGCACCTCAGGCGCGACGAACCCCAGACAGAGCCACGAGCTCCTGGAGTTGGTCGGCGAGGCGATCCTCTTCCGTTGCGTTGGCGACGGGGCCTCTGGATTCGGAGGCTTAAGGGGTTGGAGGGGAGGGCCCGTTTACAGCATTTTGGGAGGCTATAGAGTTTGTGGTAGAGGCTTTAAGTATGTTGAGCTTCGGGCACTTCAGAATTTTGAAGAAGGGCTGAAGCTCCCTGCGTCGACACCTAGACTGAGACCGTGGGCACGGACCAGCGCCTCTGCCCTCTAGCCAGTTGAGGGCGTCGTACTTCTCGGATGCCAGCTGATCCAAAGCCTCTTGAAGCAAAGTCCCAATTTCTCGTGTGAGGGCTCCTAAATGTGTAGCTGTACTTGAATTGAAGTAAGGGCGCAAATTTGCCAATGCCTCATTGACCCTTCCCCCTCCCGCACGTCGCCTGAAGGATGCGCTGTCGTGCCTCCAGTGCCTGGACAAGCAAAGGTCTGCAGGACCCGATGAATGTGTCTATTCCTGTCGTTTCCTGACGTACAGTGTATACCATCATATAAATGGTCAGGGATGTACATTTAAATCTAGTGTGTATAAGGACATACATACACTTGACTTCCATTCCAGAAGCCAATAGAATTCAAGTCGGGAAGCCGTTGAGGAAGCTTAAGATTGAATCTGGCGCCTGGCAAGGCGCAGTGAGCGCAAGCAGGCCGAGAAGGAGCCGACACAGCCTGGAAAAATCGCTTCAAGGTTGCTCAAAGTCTGAGATCAGGTCTGGATGAATTTTGCTGGTCAACGCGGTCGAGGATTTGAATACCCGAAAGCCGTCGACGCCTGAAAAAAACAACAGACGTACCCAATCCCAGCTAGAATTGTAACTTTCGCCAGGTGCCCCAGAAAAGCCCCAACAACAAAGCCCGGGCCTTCTGTGGGGAGACGCCATGGCATTGCCGCAGGGGGGTCAAGTTAAGTTATTAGCTCGGGGTATGGTTCTGGGTGCTCGGCTCCATGTCAGGTCGTGGAGCTCAGGAATCAGTAAGGGCTTACGGTTTTCAGTTGACGCAGGGTATGACCGGGCCAGAAAACGCAAACAATGCGCTGCGTCCCTCTTATAAGCACTTCAAGGAAGTCCTGCGCTAGATACGCCCATGTGATGCACAGGTTCGAAGCATCTTTGGCTGTGGAAAGAAGGCATCCGCAGGTGCATTTCCGATGCAGTACCGAACGGTTGAGATGGAAAAGCTGCAAATCTGGGTTCTGGAAAGCGACTGATGGAGCATTGGAAAAGCTGGAAGTGATCCGTATGAGCAGAAACATAGGACAAACCGACAAGTAGAGAGGGAATTATGGAGGAATACTATTCGGAGACCAAGGATGCTTGTTTTGGGTTTTGTACACGGCTTGTATGTATCAATCCTGGATAGCAGCCACAAGCCACTACGTGTAGGCTCTGGGTGAAAGCATGGAACGACATGTACAAAGCCCGCTTGCAAGCTAAACGGGCCTTAGTAGCGAGTAACCACGCACAGAAGCTTTTTTAAGCGGACCTTTTCCTAGCAGAGCGCAGTCAAGCGCGACGTGTCGTTCAGCAAGACCATCCCTCCTCGCGCAGGGCGATTGCTGTTTTCGGGTTGAACTTGCATCAGACCACACGAATCTACTTTCAATGCAACTACAGTACCAATGACCCTCCTATGGAGGATCTCAAGACCAGGCCTCAAAAGAAGCCCCACCAACCTCTTCCAACCGCCTCCAGAGTCGTCTGTAAGCCATCGTACAATGCTGCTCAAATCTTAGCAAAACATCGGCAAGCAACAACAAATGAACTCACAGATGACGAGCCTTACCTTGCCCAGCAAATCCATGAACAAAAGCCGTAAAGACCTATACATCTCCGACAAGGAGAAGCAAACAAACAGCAACTCCACCACAAACCTTTGACGAGGGCTCCCGGAATAAACCCGATGTCCTTAGCCCTACGTACTTCTGTTCAGACTCCTTATAGGGTTTACGGTTTGGGGTTTAGGTTCCTAGGTTTCCCTCTCCTGGAAGGGACGGATGTCCACCTCGTTGGACCAGCCCAGTGGTGACTGCTGCGCAAGGGCGAAGTAGGTCTCGGCAATATCATCGGTGCAGCCCATCCTGGAAACAATGTCTTGGGATATTGTGTGGCTGTGTGGCTGCTTTCAGCTATTGTAGTTGTGAGATGGGCGGTTTGAGGTTGTTGGCGTTGAGGGGCTTGGGAAGGTATAGACTTTTAGGCTTTGGCTTCACGGCCTCGGCGGCTTCGGTTCCAATGGGGGTTGCAACATCCTTTTACTCTACATGCTCAACCGGCAGCAGTGATGTTGAACAAAACGCTGTGCAAGGGTTCTGGGTGACAAAGCATGCTCCAAGTCTAGCAGCCTCCCGTAGATTACAGACTAAACAAGTCATCAGCAGACGACGGTTTAGCCATCCCGGGGCGGTCTTGTGAGCTGCGTACATCTCGGGCATCTTCTTCTGATAGCCCGGGGTATCCAAGACGCAATCCTTAGCCGGCTGTAGGTTTGGTCGCGGGCTAAGGCTAATGGGCTTTTCGTCCACCTTCGGAGGCTCCGCCTCTTTCGACTTGAGGGCCAGCAACAGTTGCGTTGATGGTAGCTTCAACCGTAACAGTAGAAGCACACGAGAATTGGTTAGGCACCTCAAATCCCAACCGCATCCCGATCCTCCTTATCTGGTCACTGGACAGCATTTCAAGGAGCGCTGGCTTCTGAATCCTGGATCTGCTCAGCACTACAGTCCAGACGAGCATCCAGGCGCACGTGAACGGCATGGATGCCCTGCTTGCCATACCTGGTAGCAGCTTGAAGACAAGATGTGGCTCTCATGTCGAGTGTAGCACAAGATTGCAGCTCCTAAGCCGTTTGTTCAACAACGAACCTTGGGGGCTGCCCGGCACACACCTGAACCATACACCCTAAACCCTGTAAGCCCTATAAGCCCTACCGGTTGGGGACTGGAGTTGGGTCAGCAAGGCCAGGGTCCTCGACTCGTACAAGTTAGAGATTCACCCCTTTTTGCTTTACTTGACAAAGCTCTGCTACACGAGTACTCTACAGATACGCGAAGTATGAGCAAGCTCTAAAGTGTACTACGTTGTACTTGGACCCTTGGGAATAGTCTGGCCTCGGCTTACTTGCAATTCCGCAGCATGCGCACGCAGCACTCTTGGCCCTGAAGCAACAAGCACGCCTATGCACGCTCTAAGGCTGCCCTTCCTACCTCCTCAAAAAGAGAGACCGAATGAGCTGCCATCCCGTACAGTAAAGGAAAGCTAAAAAGCCAATCAACAGCACCTGAAGTCATTGCAGATCCGGGATTCAAGTTGTGAGAGCCAAAAGCTTGCAAAACCCGCAAGAAGGCTCCCTTTCCTACATTCCCCTGAATTAGAACTTCTAAACCTTGACAATGATGATGTTGTCAACCATTGCCCTGGGATTTAAATGGAAAATATCAAAAATCCTTAGGGGGCTATAGTTTTCTACACCGAAGCCATCGGTTACTCCGGGGCACTCCTTCGCGATTGACTGGGACAGCGCCCTGCAGGTGTTTGGGGGAATATCCAAAGTTTGAAAGGTCTTCCCAAGCAAACTCTACACAAGACTGCAGGCCAACAGTCTAGATATGAGAAAACATTTTGATGCCGACCATACTGTCTAGAGATATTGGAATAAGATTTGTCAGGGTACGTTGAAGGCTGAAGGTCTAGGGCTACACTGATTCTGAAGTGTTCCAGGTTGTGCTAGAATGGTTCCTGCTGCTGCTCATCAACATGCTACCTAGACAATTCTCCTGCTTAAACTATCCCGACTATCCAACCTTGGTATGCTACCTTGGTACCAATGCCACACTTGTGTCTGCAACAATGCCCCGCATGTAACTCTGCCAAGAAACTCGCTACCTCGTTGGTTCGTTTGCCCCAAGCCCTTTTTGCCGCCCCAAACCCTAAACCCTAAACCACAAACCCTAAACCCCAAACCCCAAGCCCTAAACCCCAACTCTCCCGAAGTGTGCACCTCAGCGCATGCTTCCCACAGGCGAACTGCGCGGTGCCGCTGGCACCCCGGAAGGCCGAAGTGGCTGAGGAGAAGATCAGCCTTAGTGGGAGGGTTTAGGGCTTAGGGTTTAACCCTAAACCCTAAACCTGCCTGCACAGCTTGGGCGAATCTACATCGCAGGGCGAACTTTGAGGTGTTCGGGTTCAGGGCTTCGGGTATAGCATCGTTTTGGTTTTCCACTATCGCTCTCGCACATGCCAAGGCGGAAGCGTTTTGGGGTTCACAGGATTGTTAAGTTTTAGGGCTTAGGGCAAGTAGGGCGAGGAGTCAAGGGAATGACTTTCGAGGCTGGCTACATGGTTACTATTGCTATTTGCAAATATATGTAATGAGAATAACAATCACTTATTGCGATTATGCATTTGCTTAGTCATGAACTTGTTACTAGTCATTGCGATTGTGTATCTATTCTTTTCTTCTTGGTATTCTGTCGCAGGAAGATAAGCTTGTGAATGATCACAGGGAGCGGGGTTCTAATGTATCGGTTCTGAACGGAGAATTCTTTCTTTGCGCTTTCGTACTCACAAGCGGCAAGCGTTGACTTGCAACTTGTGAAGCCTGGTGTGACATGGCTTCGTCTGGTTCGACTCTCACACTCGACACAAGCTCTACATACAAGCACATTGGCCGGCACTAGATTTTAAGGGTTTGGGGCTTCACTCAGCAAGACGTCCCTTGAAACTCGAGGATCTAGTGGCGTGCCCCGCTTCTTCACGGCGAACGGTCCGCTGCCCTCGCGCGCAAGCATGCCGGGGATCACCGCCTTTCGGGGGCTTTGGACGTCTCAGGGCGATTCTGAATGTTTGGGGACCACTTGATTGAAGCGGGGAAACTGACGCCCACAAGTCCGACGTCCGCCAGAAGAAAACTCTACAACATATGGACGATCTTCCGTACGCTTGCAAGATTTTGGACATGCTCTTGCTTCTTTGGAGGAGATTCGGAACTTAGGCCTATATATAGGTACTTGGTACCTCGTGCATTTCGGCGTAATCCGATTAAGGGCCATAACTTGAGCCATAACCTTATGCCGGAACACTTACGAAGAGCCAGTATGAAAAAAATAGTTGCACCAGAACCACAAACTCGCGGCGGCGGAGTGCTGCACCATCTACTTCGTCATTGAAGTAATACCTGGCATCCTGACATTCAACACTTAGACTTGCTAATGTTTCTTTGGCCCAAGCCAACAAGCAACGGCAGAAGCACAAGCTGTGTGAACTCCCGAGAACCTCAGTGCTCCCACCGAGTTGCCTGCGAGCATAGGAGCGCCCCGACACAGGAGGCATCGAAGGACTTCTTGAAGGTATCCTTGAGGGCGGGAATATAAGAGTCACGGAGCAGGAGGTTTTGAGGCGGTTGTTTGGTGGTAGGAGTGCCATCACCTCTCTCAGGAACCTACAACAGCAAAGGAGTCCTTCCAGCCAGCCTCAAGCGTGTTCAGGGTTCTGGGAGTGAACTGGCTCCCAGATCCCAGCTACCACCGACTCCCAAAAACGTGCGTCATCCGGGGTCCGGATCGATGTCCATGATGGAGATGCCAAAGCCACCCCCGCCGCAATTGTAGACCTTCAACTTCGAGGCGCGGGGGACATCGGGGGACATCCATGAGTGGGGCGTGATATACGAACACTCATACAGCTGTACCGGTCGAGTTAGCCACGACTTAAAACTTACGCCCCTGTGCGTAGCTATGACTAGGGAAAGAAATGAGGCGAGAAGCGCGCGAAGGGCTGGATGGCGCAGAGCTGACAGATTCCGTGCATGAGGACCACAAAAATAGGTGACACTTGGAGCCCAGCTCGAGCTGATTGGCCCTTTTCTATCAGTTCTATCAACCCCAGCCAGCCACAACCGTGGATCCTCTCCTGCTTTGTGACAATCGCGGTGCAAACTCGAAATCCTTGCATCCTTGAGCTTTCAATTCGGCCCGATACATCTCTATGAACAACATAAAGAAGCACCTATACCTCCCTAGCACCCAAGCCCCGAAGCGAAAACTGCAGCCACGGCGCCAGCACGTCCACAGGGCCCAGCTCCTCAATGTAGAAAACAGGGTGAGGGGTCTTCTTTACCCTGAATCTCTTAGACTCTTGTTCCGAAAACTCCAAAAAACATGAACGCGGCATCATGGGAGCCTTGGCGGCCTTGTCGAAGGCAGTGGAGACGGATGCCTTGTCTGAGGCTTCGGGAGTAGGGATTGAGACACTTCCTGGACTTGTTTTGGCGCATATTGCAAAGTTTCGGGTTTCATGGCCGCCGTTACGACTGCGATAGGCTGAGTCAGTTGGGGTTTAGTGTTGAGAGGTTGCACGTTCACATGCGCTTGCTGGCGCTGGCTCGACTTGAGCTGAGTTTACGAGAAGGATCAAGGATTTCGGATGCAGGGTTCAGGGTTTTTGGGTACCTGCAGCGCGGAAGCTCTGGTTCTAAGCTAGGCTTGTGTGTCACTGGCCTTGTCGGTGGCATCCATCTCGTAGAACGCGAACTTGGCGCCAACCTCCTGTCCATCGAATGCTGGGTACAAAGGCAGCGGTGAAAGTTGGGTTTGGAGTTACAGTGTCAACTTGACTCACCGGGGGGCCCAACTTAAATTTCACTATCTTGCTGTGTTCTGCTACTGGGGCACATTGGGGCACCGTTTGCAAGAGCTGCAGAGGCGACTCTAGGAAATGTCACGTCCTGCTCGCCAAGAGTAAAAGGCATGTATTGGGCGAAGGGCCAAGCTAAGATGGCATGAGTAGACAGGGAGCACTTGCACACTCATGACGAGTCAAATATCAGTGTGACACACATAGCCCATTACCCCAATGCTCCTTGAAAACAGATATCCAAAAACATATTTAATCAACTTGCCTTATACTGCTAAACATCGTAGACGCAGGCCTAAACCCCAAACTCTTACAGGCCCGAGTTTAACAGACTAGGCTGGCCCGTTTCTGGAACGAGTCCTCATGTGGACCCTCTAACAGCCAAGAAGGAGAAAAGTCCATAAACACTAAAATCCCAAGCTCCTGGTTTAGGGTTTAGGGCTTAGGATTTCCTACCTTGCGGCCTTAAGCTTGGCAGCCGTGGGCTCGAAGCTGGGTGCTGTACGACACATGGCCGCGATTTGGTAGCCCTCCTGGCTTCTGAAGGCTTCAATATCCGCACACTGATCCCAAAAAGACGGCGGCTCTACCGATTCTACACCACGATGGCGACTCTGATTAACACTGATTTCTCCTCCTCTTCTATGCTCGGCCGTTTTCTATTATTTCAAGGGGGTGAGCGTTGTGCGGCTTCACGAGCGGTGCAGGGCAGAATTTGAGCACAAAGTCTGAAGAAACCACTGGGTTGCAGTCTATCATAACGAGGCTTATAGGGCTTCGAGCCCTTACGCAACCCGGCACCTTTTTACATCTAGGGCTCTGGGGAGTCTTGCCATCTGTCACAGAACATGTGGGCTCCTAAACCTGGAAAGCCGTCAGCATCCCAGTATTCAAAACCCAAGCAACAAGCAAGACGCAGCCTGCAAGACCCCTTCTGTGCCCCACCTTGGCAAATTTGATGGCGGCGCTGCCTGGTTCGTTGGGAGTGATTAGGGGTATGTTCTCTAAGGTTGATAAACAATTTCATGACAGGATGGCTTCGCTCGTTCTCTTGCCAGCTCTTGGAGGAATACTGAGGGGACTTGCTCAACAACTGCCCAAAACCGATATTGCCAGCACGGCCCCTCAAAAAACATTTGCACAAATCCTCAACAAATCAACATCCCAAGTTGGCTCGCAAACGTGGGCGAGCTGCCCCTATCCAAGCAACTCTTCCTTCGCCAAGCAGCCGCCCATGCCGGGACCGCAGCCCACCACCGCGCAAACTCCGCGCGAAGCCATGGCTCTGGGTCTTCTTTGCAGGAACAAGCACACGAGGAAGGATCTGCCGAGGGATTCCAGGACTTTTTGTCAGAACTCCGAAGCTACATCATAGGAGGCAATCTTTACCGAAGCGCTTTACTGTATGAGTGCTACTGCAAGCTGGCAGATACCGCAGACAAGAACGAATGTCCAGAGTGGCAAACCCAGCAGCCCACTGACAGAACCAACGGACCCTGAAGCTTGCCATCCAACCACCAGCTCGATATTATACCTCCCGCTTGTCGGGTGTAGAGTCTGGGGATACTGCGAGGATATTGGATGAGGCGTGTAAGGCTGAAAGATCTTCGCTCCAGGACAAGCATGGCTTGTGTTTGGGGTTTTGTGGTGGTGGTGACAAGTAAGGGTGCGAGTGAACTCGACACATATCGATGACAGCCAGCACACACCCGGCCTGATTTTGCACCTTGCATCCAAATCCACTGGCAGGTGACCGAGAAAAAACAGGTCACAGTGAATTTCAAGAGCGTATATAATAGAATGCGTTTCTTTGTGAGCATCAGGTATTTACGGGTGTTGGGTTTTGGAGTTGAGATCAGGGCATGTCTCGCGTTATTGAGGATTCGAGCTGAAACATTCGAGCTGTTGGTCTGCACAGCCAAGATTGAAATAAAATCGCCTCGAGTGCGGCAGCACAAACGTCCGCGCCTACAACTCCTGCGAGACATCTCCCAAGTGCCTGAACATGACATGCTACCTGAAATCGCGAAGGGTGCTATGGATCAGCGAATACCAACTCAAAGCAATATTTCAATAGCGGGCAGTCCCTATGATCCTGCGTGTGGCACCTGAGACCATGACTCAACTGATACTTATGCCATCTAGGTTCTCTGGCATTGCATATAGTTCTGAGGGCCAAGACGCCGATTGATGGCCAGCAAGCTAGTAATCAGCATCACCAAAAATGTATATCTAGAGATATTTTGAGATGATGCATCATGCATAACAAAAAACCATGCTAAATCGTAAGCACCATTGTGTCGGGCAGCTGTTGCTGGCAATACGGGGCTATACTCTGCACCTGACTTTCAGATCTCAAGCACGACTGAGAGCCACTGTTGTGTCGGGATGCGGACCTCTGCTGATGCTGAGCAAAGGCTACATCCATGCACATCGAGCTTGGTCTACTGCAAGCACTGCAATGTCAGGTACAACAATTCAGGGAAGCAACTCCTGTAAGTTGTCCTGCGTCTTCATCCGAGACACTCTATCCGGCGTCCTTGTCAAGAGGGGGGTCCTGCAGGCACAAAAAGAGTCTGTTCAGGCCACACCTGCCAGCTCAAACCAAGCTGGATTATACGGCCATTCCATAATATACCTACCGTCGTGGTGGTGAGGGCGAGTTGGGAATATCATGTTTATTGGGCGTCCCAAGTGCGAACTGGCACTGCAATGCTATGCTTCTGGGATTCTAGACGGCGCTGTGTACTTGGAACCTGTGATTCCACAGAAGGGCCCGTGATGGAAATGGAAATTATTGAAAGGGCAACCTGTGCTGCGGCAGGCAAAGTGCCGCATGGGCAGAGCGGCTTTTCCCCTAGCTGCGCAGCATCTTCGCCAGGGCGGCGTGCCCCGCCAACTCTGCGGCGTCTGCCGGGCTCCTTTGTGCAGGGCCAGCCAAGTTTACGTCCGCGCCTGCATCCAACAGCGCCCGGCAGACAGCCTCGCAGGGGAGGGGGATGCAGGGCATCCTTCAACATGAACGAAATCAGGAGTGCCTCCTTTCCTTTCCAAGGTCAAAATCTGAATTAAGCAACTGTTTATAGCTTTCAGGCTCGAGACAAGAAGCCTCATGACCGTTTGCAGCTGCGGCATCCAAGGCGCAGGCCCCGGCCGTCGTGCGCTGCAAAAGATCGGCGCGAGCCCTGAGCAGGGCCTCACACACCGGAAGACAACCTCCTCCAGCAGCCAGCAGCAAAGCAGACTTTCCATCTGGATCCGTGCTGTTGGGCTGGGCGGATGCAGTCAACAACTGCTCGCACAGGTCGTGCCGGCTCACACCGGCAGCCAGCATCAGCGGTGTCTGCCCACGCTCGCTGGCCTGGTCCGGATCTGCCCTGGAAGCAAGCAACTCCTCTGAGGGAAGCAAGGAGGTTGGGGCTGTCATGCTGTGCCTCTCTAGTGACTCTAGTAACCTATAGACAGCTAAGTACCCTTTTGACAGCTGAACTCATCGTAGCCTTACTTCCTCACCAGGCACAAGCTCCTCCACTATGGGTTTGTGCCCAGCAGCTACGGCAATCGCGAGGGCTGCCGCGCCTGGTCCTTCTGAGACAATCGGACACTAACATCCTTCCATGCCCAAGTTGAGTGGAGGCGTATGTTGGTCCCACAAACCCAGCCCAGGCCCGACAGCCCCGGGCCAGAAACGCACCACCCAACACCAAAACATGGTTAAACCCTCCAGGTAGTGCTATACCCTCCTGCTCAGTCCAGTGGTTGGCGGGCCCTACATCCAGCAGGTTTCCGCATACTTTCAACGACCAGCCTTCGAAAGCTTCGCCTGCGCGACTTCGCTCGTTCGCATCGGCCCGTGCGCCAAGAAGCAAGCGGCACCTTTCCACATGAGCAAGCAACATTATCCTTGCTGCCCTCTTAATAAGGGCAGGACGCGGAGTTCAAAGGCAACTGTTGCAGCCCGAGCGAAGTCTACACACAACCCCTTCCAACCCTCCAAAATCCCAAACCTCTTTGTTGCATTCAAGCCCGAACAGCTGCCTCAGATCCCCCAAAAAGAGCCACGACATCATCATCCCATTCATCTATACATGTCGCACCATATTGCACACTGCTCAAAATAGAGAAAATAACTCCTCCCACGACGAGGAGCAGCTCCAGGCTGCCACTGGCCACGGCGCAGGCCAGGGGACGCCGCCCGGCAGCATCCGCCGCTTCGGCGGAGGCCCTGGCAAGCAGGAGGGCACCTCGCCGAGTCCATTAAGAGTACTTGTGTTCATGCATTTACCAAGGGGCAGACTTCTATACACTTGAAGTTTGCGGGCTAAGGGTTGTTTCTGTTTCGGAGTGCCGTGCTGACAGCGTTTCGGGCTTCGACTGCTTCGAGGTCCGGAGAAGGACTGTAATACTGCAATGCTCACGGTACGGCATCGGTGGGCCAATGGCGGTTCGCGAGAGATCACGAACTTAAAGAACTGTCAGTGCTGCGGAGGCAATGGGTTTGCTTTTGAGTGCCGGAGCTGACGTGCCAAGTATGAGCTGCGGTCCAAATCATCCTGAACAGGCTCCTGTTCCAGGGAGACGTGCTAAGCCCTGAAAGATGTGGAAACCCAACATCCCAAACCCCAAAGTGCGGCCAATCCTAAAGTGAAGACTCCGCAGAAACCTCTATATACACCCTCCTTACATGATCACCCTTTTCGACCTTTGCGCGCTTTGGGCCGCGGCGCTGGCAGCTGGCAGGCTCCCCACAGTGGCTGCCCCGACGAGGGGCGACATGGACGAGGAGCCGTCCGGCAGCTGCACTGAAGCTCTGCCTGGGCACGATCGCGGGTGGGCCAGTGGCACAATACCTCTAAGTACAACCCTTAGCTAGTACAGGAGTACCAGCCGCAAGCTTATAAGTGTAGCTACGGGCCCGAAGCCCCACGTGAACCCAACAGTGCCACCCAAGGGTTTGAAAAGTCATAAGTTGAGTCGTAATCAGGGTTGAATATAGGGGAACACGCAGAAACCCCGAAGCTCCCTCAAAGTTTCCTCCTGGGCGCATTCCAGCAGCGCTTGGATCACCTTTGCCGCTCCCGCGCGGCTGGCGGCCGCCAGTGGCGTCAGGGCCTTGCCTCCTGGCAGGTGCAGATGCAGATCCCAGACCTCCTCCCCAAACAAAAATCTCTCCTTGGGATGTTCCCCCTTATACAATTATACTTACTAGCTGGGCGGTACTATAATCCCCTACTCGGACTGTTAGTCTAAGGGCGAACATCCCAAACCTTTCCTCAAGTCCCAGTAGGAGTAAGTCAGTTCACCAAAAAACGGGTTCAGCGTAAGAGAAACCTAAACAACCATAAACTGATCTCATCTATGATGAGTCTTCAGTTTACTTCATCTCTCAACTGCGTTGAACTCAATGCGGTATCGGGAGAGCGTGGAATGTGCACTGCCTTCCCTTGATCCCAACAGAAGCCCGAAACGAAATCCACGAACTAGCCAGCCAATATCCTGCGACGTGGCATCCAAGAACACATCCCAGAGCAACTGGTGCCGAGAAGCGCGCTGGTTGATTGACATCCGCACGGAGGTCCTTGACACGAAGGACACATCCCGGAGTTGCAGATTCTTCTCTCGGCCCAAGGTACGTTGCCCCATATCCTAAATGTTTACATGGGGCGGGTGGTGGTGTTAAGCACGTGGGGAGGGGGGGGGGACATGAGTTGTGAGGATCAAGGCCTATGAACTTAGAAGGCTGAGGGTGTCAGACAACCATGCTTGTCGGTGTCAGTTCCTAGACTCATACTCATATACTGTGAAATGGCAGACCTCTTGAGTCCTGGCCAATGAGCACAAACGATCGGCAGCCACATCTTGACAACTATACACCTGCATAATTGCTTGGTCAAAGTATGTGTGTGTCTTGCCGTGATGTGTGGTGACCCAGAGTCAGCTTCTAGCCCCACATAATTCGCCTCGGCGTAGAGGCGTCTAGAACAAGCAGACGAGGATCTGGTCTCCTTCCCTTCCTTCCCCCACCCCGAAATTTCGGGCCCACCGTGTGCGGGCCATTCCCTCGAACGGCGAAGCCAAAAAACCTGACCGCTTGGGGCCCCTTGGCCCCTTGGGACCTTCCGGGGATCCCTTTTTGCACGTCCCCCAAGCTCACTTAATTGTTTAGCGACCCACGTTCGCTTTCCATAGCTGCAGCCCGACCGTGCAGACTGCCCGGCCCGGCTACCGAAGCGGGGCAGGCAAGCGCTTGCAACTACTTCCTTGCCCAAGAGTCCAAAGGTCAGTGCTACATACCCTCGTATCCACATCCTTTCTCAACACACACACACTCACAGAAACACGGACTCTTGGCTGATCAGGCAGGGCTCGCAAAGCAACTGAACAAGTTGCACAGCCGACTCCTGGCAGCAAGGGGCCACTCATCAAGTGCGGGTTGGCAATCGACAAGTGCGGGCATTGATTGTACGCAGAGGTACCACGTCACAAATGAACATGCAGACAGCTACGCGCTGCAGGTCTTACAGCCTTGTTCCGTACGACGCCCGAAAAGCTGTGTACCCCAAACCCAAAACCCTCAGCCGATGCAAGGCGGGCGCCTCGTGACGCAGACGAGCTGCGCGAGTGAGTGGCGTCTCGCCATCATCGCCCTGCGGGAAAGCTCTCGTCAGTTGGCGAATCATTTCTTACAAATGTTGCCCTGAAACAGCAGAAAAAAAACACATCTCAGCATCGGGACATGCGGAAACTGCTCTTGAGACATCGAGAACTGCACTGCCGAACGCTGCAGCTCGTGCAGCTTCCTCGGGTACCAAATGGACCCTAACAGGGTTTACACTTCTTTGGTTCATGTCCTGATCAATCGGGGCTATAACTTCAATAGTATAGGAGACCAATTTTAGGGGTTCCTTCGGTCCCCACATAACTTTTCATGTCCACTTTTACGGGGGGCCTGTGCCAGATTCACATCTGCACGCTTCTCAGCCAGCTGCCGGACCATGCCACTGTCAGCATTGTCCACCTTGTCTATCTCCTATGCCCTTTAGGTTCAGGGTTTAGGGTTTAGGGTTTAAGGTTTAGGCCACAGAAGCATCCCTTGGGCATTGGGAACTCTGACTGACCCCGAATAGAAGTCAGGAGCTGAGTATTCTGTTCAACAGGACTTCCAGCTGCCACCGAACAATCCAAGCCCAAGCTGTTGCCCTCTACTCCTAAATATGAGCAGAAACCCATGTAGGGAAGTACGTCTCCCCATATTGTAGTAGCTGTTTCCTTCTTCAAGGTACCATCTGATCATGTTCGATTTGCACGGGCAGGGATCTCTATCTTGAAGGCGACTTGCCGTGACGGCTGGAATCGAGGAATCTGCTTCTCATGTGCACTATCTTTTTGGCTATCTGCTGACTCTTCACAGTGATGTAACAACAAACATAAATATGGAAATACAAACATATTGTACCAATAGAATTGTATAACCAGAAACGCATAATAACGTAGTCATCGCAAATTAGAATAACATAAAAGAATAACAACATGTTGTACGATAACAATATAACAGTGTACAAAAGTCTTGGTTTAATAGCAGCACAGCTTAGCCCTTCCAATATCAGAATGTGAAGAAAAAGAATGCAAGAATGTAATGATATAAGAATGTACTAGTGCACTAGTGTAGCAAAACAGTCTTGTGCTACAGTGATGTCAAATAATAACTATGAAGGTAACATGCCTAACATATCATAGTAATAGTAGAATAGGCGAATATTTTCATCTTGTAGAAAGATGTTGAAAGCATACAGCACATTGCCAAGGCAATCATGCGCTATATAACAATAGCAGAAGAAACATGTAATGGTTCATGCTGAACATTGCTGAACCGTAGTCCAATCCATCGGCTTGGCCCGATAGACAAAACTTGAAGCTATTCTGCTTTGTGCTATGTGCGCTCCCGTCTCTTTGCCTACAAGTGCTTTTTTTTACAGTTCTTGCAATCCCGCATGCTTCAGGGCCCCACGCCATTACAAACTGTGCTTTGCCGTGCCGCCCAGCTGTGGAGTGAAGCCTCACCAGCAGGGGCACCAGCGTCCAGCAGGACCTGCGCAGCCACGAGATGCTTCTCAATACGATCAGCTTTGCAGAAAAGGCCCTTCGCATGTGTGCTGTCCTTTGGTGGCTTGTATTTGCCATACATAGGATGGGCCATCTCACACTTCGTTGCAGAGTTTGTCCAGGCCTGCGCAGTGGCTCGGTTTCCCTTGGCGGCTGCGGTTGCCAATGCCCCCAAGAGTGCCGATGAGCTCGGGACGTGCACCTGTTTACAAATAGAGTGAGAAGAGGTAATGACAAAGAATGGTCATCAAGAAAGACATACGCAAGCAATTCAGAAAATAAACAAATATTTGCAAGTTGCTAAACAAACATACACACATGAACAACTGTGTATATGCATATGTACATGTGTGTAGATATCTGTCATGAGAAATAAAAACAAATAAAGAAAGAAAGAAAATGTATGTATGTTGCTAACCGCATATGCTTAATTACATGTTCTTATCAGTATACGGTTTCGTCATCATTCTGAACGTGAGATGATACAGGCTGAACACAATGGGAAGCTGAGCCGCTCCCCTAAGTCCAGCCCTGCCCACCCCTCCAGACATGGATCCCCAGCTTTGATACAACCCCTGCAGGTTTTCAGCTCGCTGGCGGCCTTTCCTTCCGGCCATGCTCTGTACACTTCCTAGAAAAGACCCAGCTGCCCTGACGTGCCTGGGCTTGACTATTTGGGCTGATTTATTGGCTCGGGCTGGCAACTCTTGTCCACGCCCGTCAGGACGCATCCCGACACGAGAGCACCCGCTCTGCTGCTAAAGCTGCCAGGCCCAGGCTGTCGAAGTAGCCCTTCTGGTAGAGCAGTACGTTGCCAACCGTTTCGTCGGATAACTGCCGGACTTCTGAGAGGGTAGATATCCTCTGTTGGCCCTGGCTTAAATATGTGTCCAAAGGCAACATTGAAGAATAAAATGAAAGAAACTCCTACATCTGAAAACAAAAAACTCCAATTCGGCGTTTCGCGCTCTCCAGGGTTCTCCACCCAACACTTCTGAGGGGCAAACATCCCCCTTGTCAAGGAAGCTGATGTTCCCTGAAGCACGAAATCCAGAGTCAAGACCAAGTTTCTTGAGCTGGCTCATCATCTCTCTGTACAAGACAGTTTCCTCGCTGAGGAAGCTCGATCGGGATTTCCGGATCTGTTCCTGGGCTGAGGTCGATTTTTGCAGCCCAATTTCCGCTTCATTGAGAAGTATACACCTGAAACGCTAAGGAGTCCACATTCAACATGTTTTTGCTCACTTTGGGGTCTTGGGGGGTCTTGAAGGGCTTGCGGTTCAGCTGTAGCAAGCTGTCGAAAGTTGCCTTTCACGGTAAAAGCAGTCCTGAGAAATGGACGCTTGGCTGGCTTGAGGAGGAAGTCAGAGTACCGAGTCGCAACCGGGAGGAAAGCAAAAGACTAGGACTAGGAAAAGCTCCGAAGGACAGCTTAGCAAACAACAGAATCGATTGCAGGAGACGGCGAGCAGCAATTTCAACAACAGGAGGCATCGCGATGCTTTGGCATTTCTGGCGATATGCCGCAAACCGACCGAGCGCTGCCTGTTAACAGATCAGCTGGGCTTACGGATCGAAGATGAGCCCCGGCAAGTGAAGCAAGAATTGGCACCAACAGGAACAGGGAGCAGCAGCAGAACAATGACCAGAAGCAGCAGCAGGAGGCACCATGCCCAGCAGGACGGCAATGTTGCAGCACGGTGTCTGATTTCGTTACACGTGTTCCGAGTTTTGTGTTTCAGACTTGCGGATACAGGTCTTCAGAATGATCCTTGTGCCAAATTGGGACTGGCCTCGACTTCAACTTTACACTGACAAACGCCAACATGCAGCACAAACCATCAATCAAACGAAACAAAACAGCCCGAGTGTGCTGCGCAATGCTAAACAGTGCAAGTCGACGGTGAAAAAAAAACTGTGGGACAAAAACACGCAGCCACGTACAGGCAGCAGGCACGGCTGCAGGTTGACTTTGGCCTTGTCTGAACCGGTCCTTTATGATCTGAACTCATGTTCGAACTGTTTGGATCCCGAATCTAAACCTGGAAAACCTCAACTCTGCATCTCGAGCTGAAAACCTGTTGGCGAGGTGGCTACTGCAATCAGGGGACACACCGCCAGACCCCCCGAATTGGCACCAAACTCCAACAATCCCACGGCGGCCCAGCGTCCTCCTCGCTGAGCAGGAAGCGCTTCATCGCGTGGCCTTTGCTGCGGGCGAAGAGGAAGCGGGAGTTCGCCGAGAGGTAGCCAGAACTGCGGCACACGTGGAAGAGCTTGAAGCCCATCTCCTGTACACGCTGCGTGCCCCAATCAAAAACATCAGCCATGTCTGGGCCTGAAGCCACTCTCCACCTCGAACTCCCTCTCAGCCCTACCCAGGGTCATCCCTTGAAACCCCTGAAAAACCCTGAAAACACGGAGGAAATCCTGAGGGATGACCAGCAGTGATGCCGCCCCCGCCGGATAAAGGAATCGATTTACCTGGCTTCTTAATTCTCTCATGATGCAGGTTACAGCTCAAGGGATTTGTTGTTTACGCTATGTGCTTCTGATATACGTATAAGGCTTCGGGTTCAGGTTGAGAACAGGTCTCGGCTCTGTTTTGGCGCGTTTTGTCTTCATAGCAATGTGGCCGACAGGCGCTTCGCAAACAAAATTCCATAGCAGCCTCGCGACCCAATCACATGTGCCAACGCCCAGACCCTTGTTGCGCAATGCCTGCGTCACCAGGCGACGCCTGGCACAAGCCACGCGTACGCACAGCTCACGGTCCAAGAAGTGTTCGTGCTTCAGCTCCGTCATCTCCACATACCGACCCTCATGCTCGTTGTCGCCGTCAAATTCACAAAGGAGCTCGATGATGTCTGCAGGCTGCTCCCCACGCAAGGCCGTCATGAACGCATCGCCCGACAGATTATAATCATTTCCCAATCCAGGGTGGCGCGCTTTGAAGCGTTGATACGCGGCTGTAGGGTAGCCCTCGCTGCAAACAAAGCTCGCTGCAAGATCGGGGTGCTTCAGCAACTCTCTGGCGATTGTCTCTTTGTCCGGGGCAAAAAAATAGTGGGTGGTCCTGCTGCGAATGCCTGCGGATGACTGCAGAACTTTAACCAAAGCTCTACTTGTTTTCCGTAGCAACACGGCATCTTTCATGAACTAGTGCATTGCAGGTCAAAACACACGCTGTGCTCCGAGTTCATCTACTGACAAGCTGGTCTGAGCCTTCAAAGCCAACCGCGCACCGGCAATAGAGCCGCCGACGACCGGTCTCCAAAAATGAGCACCAGTCCTCAACCGGATCAACGAAGTCAAAAGTATCAACTCTCATCCTAATTGCCAGATTGAGGAGACAGGAGCACATTCAGGCGAATATTGAGATCCTAAAGTGCCTAGACTTATGACCGTCTTTACCATAGCCAACATGGGCCCTGCAGTCCTCCCAGTGCTCAGCCAATGCGAAGCTCATTGCCGAGTTCACCTGCTGAATGTCAGGGGACTCGTACTGGTTGACTCAAACCGGTGATTGAAAAATATAGTACATTGATATTGCCCCCCAGGAACATTACAAAGTGCACATTTGAGTGCACCTAAAACCCTTACAAAACTTTCTAATCGTCAAGCTCAGAGCCTTCGAGGTCTGTGCGCCGCGTGACGGTTGCAAGGCACTTGCTGCGGCTGGACTGTTTTGGGGCGGCGGCTTCGGGGCAGCTGCTGCTGCCGGACGCTTTCGGGGGCGGCACGGAAACTTTGAAGCCCTGATGCGTAGCACCCGCAACTTGTTCTTGCAGATGAACCTCTGCATATGCATACGAGCGATGCTCTGCTTTAAAACAAGTCTACTATTGGGCGCTTGAGCTTGAACAAAGGCGTCCTGCAAACATGGCATTGCATTGGCAGGCCCTAGCAGGTCAGGGGATTTTGTGTGTGTACACCTAACAACAGTGCTGTCTAACACTGACATGTATGTCAGACGATTTCTGCAGGGGGGCCTACGAGCCAGGCTTGAGTTCTGGCATGGGCCAATGAAGCTCCAGACTACAAGCTAGCATACAAGGGAACTAGCCTCGCCGCAACAGCCGGGCTATCGGGGGGGCCGCTTGAACAACTTGAGCTGGTGCTGATAGCAGGATACTGCCAAAACAGCGCCCGGTTAAGAGCCGGCCGAGAAGCCCAAGGCCTCTAAGGGATGCCGAATGGGGCATATGCAAGTGCGCATGCGACGAGCCCCGGCTTAAGGCTCAAGGCGACTTCAAGGTTGCGTATGTAGGCAGAAGAAAAAATAAGCCCTTCCCTCGCATTTAGTGATCCCAAGCCCCATAATAACTTGCCAGCTTTCTATGTGGGAGGTTGCGGGCACCTTGAAGATTTACCCCCCGAACGCGACCCTGCTTTAGCGAGCTCTTCTACGAGCAAACCCTAAACCCCAAACCCGAAACCCTAAATGTGTTGCATGCAAAGCGCGGCCGCACCCAGCAAGGCACTCAGCAGCTCCTCAGGTTCGAAACCCTATTTGGGGATTCGGGACTTAGGATTCCCTTATCATAAGGACCACAAGAAGGTAACCCCAATTTCGGAAACCCCATTTTTAGGGTGCGGGCATTTAGAGTTTCGACTCGAAACGCGAGGGTTTTGGGGTTTGGGGATCTGCTGTTTTGGATCGAGGGGTTCAAGCGTCATCGGGGTTACCCTTTAAACGCAGCTGTCGAGGCTTTCAGTTATGCTGGGGTAGCTGGAGCACTTTCTTCCTTGCTACGTGGGTTCTCATCATATTGTGATATCGCGAGATGCCTGCCGCTGCTCCGCACTGGCTCTCTACTCCTCCAGATCTCGAAGCAATGGATCGTCTTAAAATGCCTTCTGCATCTATTCTTGCAACCTCCCAAACCCCATAAAGCAACTCCCAAACCAATGTCAAAACAAGTTACCCCCAGATCCTGTGAGAAGCCACGGCTCTGCTGGACCACTGGCAGATGCCGCCGCCAAAGCGCAGTCGTCTGCAGTATTGCCCTGGCTAGGTCCAGGGGCAGACGCTCTCCCACTGTGGGTTGTAAGGAGCTTTGGCCACTTCACAACCTTACAATTCGGGAGCATGCAGCTTGTTCCGCCTTCGGGTGTAGGGCCAAGTGCTAGCCGGAAGTTGTCTGCAAACTCCTATACTCCCCTCCCAATGATGCCTTGCAGGGATCTGCCCTGGCCGCCAGCAGGGCCTCGATGGTGGCGCGTGCCTGGATGCCGCCTTGACAGGGACGATGCTTTGGCAGCCGAAGCTTCGAAACCCAACCCCTCACCTCTGCAGGAACCCATGCGGACTCCGGGTGGGCCATGCAGGACATGTGCCCGAACGCCCCTTGCAAAAGAAAAGGCTTCACTACTGCTTGTACCAAAACTATAGTAAATGATATCAGTTTCTACAAAACTTCTAGACTGTTCTATGCCATTAATTCCCGTTTTCCTACCTGACTCCACGGCCCGCTGCAGGGCGCTGATTCCGTGAGGGTCCACGGCGTTGGCCTGCTCCGTGCGGTCAGTTCTCTGAGTCATGGTGCCTCTTTGTGGGTGGGGTTTGGGGTTTAGGGTGCTTGCTTGCCACCCACCGAGCAGATCAAGGTTCAGTTTAGGGTTCGTGACTACCTGTTGGTGTCAGAGAGAGAAGTTGCTAGCATTCCAGCCTCCACGCCACTCTGCAGAAGGGCCTCCACCAAGTTGTGCTGCCCTTGCCGGGCCTGGTGCTTAGGAGAGGCGTCTTGTGATCTTAAGCGTTGCATAGTGCTGCTGTTGTCTTGATGGTGTTTAAGCATTGGTTCCTTTTGCCTGAGCCGCCGCAGGATTGAGGGTAGGTTAGGGTCAACTTGCACGTGCACGTGGGGGAGGTTGAGGGCTCTTCGGATTTTGGGAGTGGTCGCCTGACACTCGAAAACCCGATGGGGAACCACATCTAAGCCTGCAAGGCTTTAAGCTCAGAGAGACTGCAGAAAGCAGCTAAAGCCAAGCCGCTGCCAGCACTAAGGCTAGGTCCCTGGGGAGGTCGGTGGGAAGTTCCTTGGATCGACACCGTTGAACTGGGACTTTTCTGGCATTTTGTGCTTTGAGTTGTGGGTGAACATGCTTGTCAGGCATAGAATGCTTCTAGCGGCTGACAAAAACTCATCTATGACGATAAAATCTCCGTGAGGGATCGGCGGTTAGCTCTTTCATGTACATCGCTGGCGCGGCATTCGGTGGTGTTTCTTGCCACCCGCCTGCTCACGGAGTTGCCTACAATTGAGCCTCGGGAGGGGTTCGCTGAAACCGTGTCACTGGGCGTTCCCAGTCCAGCAGCCAACTGGCCAGAACGGACAGCATTGAAATAGTGTGGCAAAAAAGTTCCAAACAAAAATAAGCACATAAATCAATAAGCAAAGAACATGTCCACACATGTGTATACATAGAATATAGTCGGAGTGGATATACCATTACAATATGATGTTATATGCAACCCCAAGCCGGCACTAACAGAAAGCCCCGCAGCCAACATCCCAAGCCCCCCAACCCAAGGGTTGAAGGCGAAACCCCCTAAATCAAAAAAACCCTAAACCCTAAACCCTAAAAACCCTGGACCCTAAATTCAGACCCCTGAACCCCAGGACCAAGCGGCTGACAGCAAGTCGTTCGCTTCAGTCGGCGTGGCAGTCGGAGCCTGCGGCGGCTTTTCCTCCTCGATCGTAACTGGCTGGGAGACAAAAAGCGGGCTTTGGAGGGCCTGCTTGGCTGTCCCTTGCTTGATTCACCCGGTTTTCCTGGTGTGGGACTCAGAAGTGGGGGTTGAGCCCAGCTTTTGCTCATGCAGCTCCGTCCTGATTTTCGATCCAACAAATGAACCGCGAGGAGACAAGATTGTATAGCCAGCCACACATCCCCTGGAACAGCAAACCCGACAAGGCATCCGAAAAGCAAACGTGCCCAAGCACCAAAACCCCAAGTTGCGACAACCCTCAACCCCGTCAAAACTTGACTCATCCACGTCCTACCTTGGTCCCGCATGTTCCATTTTCCTCGGAGTCGGTGTCTCCGATGTGGTCGAAGCGTGAGTAGTCCAATCGCCCCGGCATGGCTTTGGCTTCTCTTTCCGCGGGATTGGGATTTTGGGGGTTCGTTAGGGCTTTACACAGCCAAAGAGGTTCAGGGTGGAAGGCTTGTGTTGTCACCCAGCCAGCTGGAAGCAAGTTTCTTCTCCAAGCCAGCTGGAAGCAAGTTTCTTCTTCAAGGGCTTAGGGTTTGAAGGCTGATGTTGTCTTGCCACCCCATCGTGCTGGGGATGAGAATTCAGTCCGTGTCCTTATGCCAGGAGCCGGCAGTAAATGGTTAGGCCTTTTGGGCCGGCAGGTCTATGGCTGCAAGCAGGTGGTTGATCTCAGAGTCCGCGGCCACAGTGGCTGAACTCAAGCACCCTTCCTTGAAACTTGGTGGGCATTGGGAGCGGGAATTTCGGAAGATCATGTGGGGGTTTCCGAAATTAGGGGGTACCTTTCTGGGGTCCTATTGTTACAAGGGGGTCCCATTATTTGGGGAAATATTGGGTTCTTCTGCTATCGTAAACTTTCATGTGCTGGGACCTCAAAATCGCCAACGCTACCCAACGCCGTGCTCCGCAGATCCTCGCTTGGTCCATGCCCAGGAGACCAGCGACAAAGCCCGATCCACAACAGCATCCAAGCCATCACCAATGGTCCTGAGCAAGGCTTGGGAAAGTTTCAAAACAAGCTCTACATGAAATTGTGAAGCAGCTACCCGTGGGCCCATTGGAACCCCAACAAGCAACACTGCATCAAAGGGACACCAAGATCTCCTCGTAGAATCTCAGCGGCTCTTGCTGCACACCTGAGCACTGCGCATCAGGATTCTGTGCATCAGGATGTATGGGGCTGTTTCCTGCTTCGTGTTCAGCTGGGCCTACTCTCGGAGGGGTGGCTTCGGTTTCAGGTCGGTCCCTGGTTTTGAAGGTCGACGGTCTGCAAGGAATGGATTCAGGACGTGTTTCTTGATGTCTGCGAACTTGAACTTCTCGACCACGTGGCAGTTCTTTAGTGTCCGAGTCCACAGATCACCCCAGCCCGCACTCCCTAGCCTTGGCCCCAAAGCAAAGACCAACCAACTCACGGAGCAGTCGTCATTCACGCAAGTGAGGCCCTGACGCTAAAGCGAGCCTGAATCCTCATGATGACCTATTCTCGGAGCCACCCAACCCTACCTGCGAGCATCTGCAGCGTTTTTGTTCTGTCTCAAGCCATCCGAGCCCTCAAATTCTCACATCAACGCCGGGTGTCGAATGGCACGGTGGCGGTCCCCTTGCCGACGTGGGAGGCGCAGTGTGCTTCGCCTCAAGGCTGCCAAGTCTCCACCAAGCCCTGCCGTCTGCTGGAACCCTACAAACCCTAAACCCTAAACCCTGAACCCTAAACCCTAAACCCTCAATCCTAAACCCTAAACCCTAAGCCCCAAGCCCTAAACCCCCAAACCCCCAAACCCTAAACCCTAAGCCCTGTCTCCGACATGAACACATCCCTCCCTCTGCAATAGAATGGTGAGGCACGCGTTCGCAGAGTATCGCCGGCCAGAGATCCAGAGCACGAGGATTAGGACCAGGATGCCCACCTAGGTTTAGAGTTTAGGGTTTGTAAGTTTTGGGTTTAGGGGATGCCCACCTGAAAGGAGAGTCAGGGGTGGGGGGGGGGGGGGGACCTTGGGTTGGGGCGGAGGGGGAGGGCGCTTGGGAATTTTGGAGTTGGGGCGTTTAAGTACACCGCTTATGGGCGCTGTGTGGCTTCGAAGTTTTAACATGGCTCCAAACCGCATATTAAAACATCTCTAATATTCGAAAAAGTCTTAAAATTCTCAAAACCTCAGCGATTTCTACCCAGTCAGCTGCCCAGACAACCTTTGCACTTGAGAATGGCGATAGGCCTCAGTCATGTAACAGTATATGCATACACATGTATATTATATGCAAGATACACATCATCTCGAGAGCCATATAAATGTGTGACATCCATGATCGGAGTAGTGCCATGTTCTCTCGGGAGGAAGACATCCGAGGCTCCAGCTACGACGGCCTCGTTGCGCCCAAAGCGCCAGGCACCATCCCGGGGCTCGCAGTAAAAGCATAGCACACCTCGGAACTCGGAAGAATCGGGGCTGCAAGGCTTAAATTCTTTCAACTTTCTAAACAGATATAAGAAATAATTTGCCATGCCAAGCTTGGGGTGAACGAGTGGCACAAGTCGCAGTGTTGAGTGTTGAGACTGCGTGAGTTGTGCTCCAGGGTTGCAGCTTCGGCTTGCAATGTGAGTCATAATGTGAGTGAAACAGGGTGGATGTGGTCGGCCGAACGCAGGTCAAGAGAAGAGCACTCATGTGAGGTCGGGTGCCGCCTTGCGCTTCGTGTTCGGGCATTGAGCTGGCACTTTATGCGTGCAAGGCCACGAAATTCCGGAAGGCTTCCCTCAACACTCCCAGGAATATGCCCTACCATTCATGCCGAGCCTCCATCTACCGTGGTCGCATTATGTCTGACATGCGTCAGGGAGTTGCCGCACTCGCAGGTTTCAGGCGTGCACTGGTCGGATGCCTCGGTACCTGAGCACGCTGGGCGCTGTTCATCCAGAAAGGACCGGAAGAAAGAAGCCCCTGCCCCACTGCCCTGCCCTTACTGTCAGCAAGGTACATGCAGGAAGCCGCTCCGGCTCACAGGCGTAGCAAGCCTGTCCCTCAATGCTGACGTTCCTCGGATGCCACTCGACCACAGAAAGAAAACACTCCATGTGAGCATCAGGGGAACAGGGCATTCAGAACGCGCAGCCTGCAACTTTGAGCATGACATGAAAGCAAAGTCAGCTAGTGTGGCGAAGTGGCACCAGCTCTTTGACATGCGAGGAGTTGGCACACACGCAGGCTTCGTCAAATGTACCTTGGATCGGTGACTCTGAATCCGCTGCTAAGGGCCACATGCATTCCACCAAGCTTTGACATGCTGGATCCGATGCAAGGAGGAAACCTAAACCCGAACCCTCAAGATGTTCAAGCAACCCTGCGGCTCAAGACACAAGAGGTCCCCAACGAATCCAAAGCAGATTCCAGGGGAGCAGGGCAATGCCTGCCACTTGGGAAAGCATTACGCAGAACTGGATCCGTGTTAAACCCGCCGTGGATGAACAGTCAGCAACAGCAAGAATGCAACACAAACAGTTCCGCCATGTGGTTGAACCCTGCCTCGCTTTGCCCATAGCTGGCAGCACAAAATTCAGCCAGAGATGAACCAGGGGCCAAAGTACTACTCAAGTCTTCGTGTGCTCGTGTACTGCCTCCAAGCCGTCACCTGCTTTTCAAGTCAAAGGGTTCACATGAAACTATTTGGATGAATTCGCCTCCACCGCGCGAACTGAATGTCACAGCTTGGGCCAATGGCATGGAGGGGCCACCAATCGAGTCTTTGAGCTGCAAGACCGGTTCTCCTGAACTACGTCTTCCCCTGCACGCCCAGAGAGTCCCTCGTTGCATGTTCCCTGACTTACGGGGATGGCAGGTGCAGCAAGCACAGCAAACCCATGAGCCGCCTAAACGCCAACTGTGATCCCACACTCAGACAAAACAATGAATACAGAAGCTTTTGCTGCCTATCTAGAGCTTCGCGGCGTAGTTTGCTATCTATCTTTTGCTGCAAAGCGCAAGTGACGAGCTAGCCCTGCAGAACTTCCCCCCCGCCCCCAAGCAGTTTAGGGCTTCTATAGGGTTCATTCTCTGACGATGATCAGCAGGTCCCAGTACCTGCACACTCAACCGCCTCATCCCTTCATACTTCTAGGGCTCCCTGTGCTTGCGCGGTCCTCGATATTTTCCCCACGGCGAACCTTGGGGCCTCAAACCGAATCTCTACCCGACGGTCTGCACAGAAGTCGGTTGAGGGAGCTGCAAAGCTCTTTGGGGCCCTGCTGCTTGTCTCAAGGGAATAGCGTGGTGGCCAAGCCAGTCAACCACGCTGTAGAAACTTCCCAAGGGGAAAAGAGCCAGGAGCCACCATGACTTGCATCTTACGTAGGTTGAATCTACACATGCCTACACGCGATAACTATATAACTGTACACTGTACACACTTCCTGAATTCGAGCCTGGAGCTTTCAGGCGCTGGGTGATCGCCAGACTTGCAGCCGCGATGGTCACGTCCCTGCTAGTTGGACGGTACCTGGAAGTCGCTGTCCAGCCAAGCCGAATCGGCACATCCTGCACACTAAGCCTGCGGCTCTTGTCGCCGTGGCTCACCAGTGGGAAGACTGGGGCTAGGACGGTCCTGTGACTGGAGCTGCTTTGCAGCTGCTGCTGGCTCTACACCAAAAAGGCAGGAAGAAGATGTAAGGAGGGCTTCTTGAGTAGCCCAACATGCAGTGACGAATTAAGGCAAAGGCCTGCTCAGGTTCTAAGCCTCAGCCATCTTCCCGGCAGCTGACTGCGGAAAAGAGCCGAAGTCATCTCGCGCCTAAAAATCCAGCAACGGCTGGCTGGACAAACAATTCAAATCTCTTTACAGTCTTAAGCTTGAGAGCTCAGCGTCTGAGCTTCACAGACAGGCTCCCAGCTTAAGAGAATTTCAGATGGAAGCGTGAGCCCGGCAGACATGCACTGCTCATGATTGTTTCCTAGCTGTATACATATACACGCGCATAGATACATATGCATATACATATACATATATATAAACTGGAGATACAAAGCCAAAGCAGAGGAACAAAAAACACTAGATTCCGACACTGTGCCGCCAGCTCACTGCGAATTAAAGGGGGCCTGGAGCCGTTGCCTCCTCACCCTGGCAAGCCGCACAAGCCGTGGGGACATACATGAAGGTCTTCCATGATGCAAGTACCTTCCTCTTGTTTTCCTGCTCACGGAGCCTCAAATCCTGGTGCGTGGCTGTGGACTCGTTGCTCGGGAGCTGGCGCTGGCACAGCTTCGACATCACGCCGTCGTGCCTGGCGAACAACTCACCAAGCAGGGATGGCACTGAGGCACTGCACCGGCAAAGCGACACCAGGAAGTTTTCCTGCAGGATCTTGTGCGACAGCTTCTGCATCGGTGCGATCTCCAGGGACTGACGCAGCAACTCCCTGGCCGCACCCGTGGCCGAAGTGGAGAAGCCGAGCTCGAATTCCAGGAGGTGCGGGTGCCGGGCTGAGACACGGGGAACCTGGTCATAAAGCCTGCGGTTTGCCTCGTCCTCAAGTAAGGTGCGAAAGATATTGTGCATGCCGAAATAGGCGATGGTGGTCTTCGCTACCTCCTGGTGCATGGCCGCGAGCCATTGCGAGACAAGTGGATGGCCTGGAGTGCTGGCGAGAAACCAGTTGCTGATCAGGAGCCCGCGTTTCACGAAGGGGTCGTGCACCCAGGTGTTGGAGTCGGAGCGGTCGAAGACGAAGAAGAAGTCCGGATTCGCCTTCGCAGCACTAGCAGCACCCTGAAGACCCTGGGGACGTAGCGCCTGAAGCCAAGGCATGACTGGAGCAGCGCAGAAGAGCGTGGCATCTGCCCAGATGCCCCCGAACTTCTCCAGAAGCGCCAAGCGGACCAGGTCGGCGCGTTGCTGAGGGGGCAACTCCCAAAGGCGCGGCCACCGGCAAAGCTCTGGCAAGAGCTCCGGAAGCTCCGCAGCGGAGATCTTGCGGATGGAGAGGTCGGGGTTTGCCAACTCCCAGCTTGAAGCACAGGCTTGACAAAGGGCAGGGGCATGTTGCCAACCCTGCTCCCAGAAGGTCCATACAATGAGGGGAACCACTGGAGTCGCTGGCACCGCAGGCTGCTCAATCTCTGCCATCTTGGTGGTCTTAGTGCAGCCCTTCTCCACGTCCTCCTCATCCTGCTCCCCTGCAGCTCTGTGACAGGAGATGCGGTCGATGAGGTAAGCAGAGCTCAGCAGCACCAGGCACATGCAAAGCAGTGTTGGGAAAAAGGATGCGGCGCCGAGAAGAGCAAGGATGCGGCTCATGACGAAGGGAACGCCACCAGCGCCCAAGGATGAGGCAATGGCAAACATGGCCGAGTCAACTGAGGTGAGTGCCCGCCGCTCCTTGGCCATGCTGATGCACATCGCGTAGGTCGGGCCAGCCCCCATTGCGACCCCGGAGACGGCAAAGAAGATCGCTGGCAAGTTATTCGGCCAGACTGCTGCAGGCAGGCAGGAAACTGAAGCAACGGCTGCGCCTCCAACAACCATCGCCGCGGGGCGTGGCCGCAAGCATTTGCAAATGCAGGGCGCCAACGCCAAACGGCTGAAGGCAAACAAGATCCAGAAGGTGATGTTGGAGGCGGCTGCGGCACCAGTAGAGAAGCCCATCTGCGTCATGGACGTTATCAGCCACGTCCCACAGGCAACCTCGAGACCGACAGCAAGAACGCCCAGGCCACTGCATGTGAGAGTGAAGCAGCTTGGTAGCGAGTTCGCACGGCTTGCCTTCGGTACATCCCGTACATCCCTATCCTCCAACACGGGCAGCTTCAGGAAAAGGAGAGAGGACAAGGCGGTGAAGCCTCCAGCCATGTAGAACATTCCTTGCGTGCCGAAGGTGCTGGAAGACAACTGCTCCAGAAGCACCATGATGACGCAGCCAAAGGCAAAGCCACCTTGGTTGAAGCTCTGCGCGGCACTGCTCAAGCTCGCGTCCTCATAGAGCTCCGAGACAAGAAGGTTCGTCATCTGGCCGATCCACGGTCGTGGTAAGACCTGAAAACCGTAGGTAGCAACGAGAGCCAGCATGGTTTGGCTGGCGACTGGCAACAAGGCGAAGAACCCGCCGAGCCAAAGCATCATCGCAAAGAGCAGACGATGGTGGAACCGCCTGGGCACGTAAGCCATAAGGCTAGAAGCCAGGCCTGAGGCGATACACATCACTGCCTGAGCAGCCGGAAGCCACCCCAGAACCTCGGGCGACACCTGCGCGTTGCCCGCTAGCCACGGAATGGCTGGGCCCAAGGCACTGCAAATCATGCCGAAGACCATCGTGGAGATGGTGTAGGCAGCCAACTGAAAGTGCTTCGTGCGCCGGGTCGTTCCTCCGGTCAGGGACTTGGCCGCCTGAAACTTTTCCAGCCGTTCTTCTTTTGTCATCGCCATGGGGGAGAGCGTCACCGAAGGCTGCTTAACAAGGTGAGTGAGTCAACAAACTTGAGCCATGGCCATGGGTTCGCCTTTGCCACGACTCATCCGCTTGTGCCGCTCTGAAAAGCTGATTTTAGGAGAAATCCAAACCCTGCACTCCAACCCTTCTGAATACCCCGATAGGGGCGTCACCTGAAGCCCCACCTGCGGTGCAAGAAGCAGGGCTTTTGAAACCGATGGCTCGAAAAGGCGCTGGTGGCCCTTCCAGTGCGGCGCTTCCCATTCGATTCCCTTAAGGGCCCTTGGGCATTGCGTTAGAAGGGTGGACTGTGATTCAAACCTGCCAACGAGCTGGTGCTCAAAACTCGCCCTGCATGAATATAGACTAAGGTTCAAGGCCAACTTTGCCTAGGAAGCGGTGAATCTCTTGGTTGACCTCCGCTGCGCGCCAGTGAAAGAACCAGTGGTGCGAGTCGAAGGCCTTGGAGTACCTGCAGGGATTACAAAGGAAGAGAGTACCAGGGAGCCATCCATGTCCATGATTACATATACAACTTCCCGACTTTCCCTTCTGTTTTGTTCCGCCGGATGCACGCGCTATCCAACACCTCCCTACTTCTGAGGGCGGCGCAGCAAGACCAACGGAAAAAATCCTTCACATTTCTCCTCCCCACCCACCCACCACCACCACCACCACCACCACCACCACCACCACCACCACCACCACCACCACCACCACCACCACCACCACCACCACCACCACCACCACCCCCACCCGCGCCCTACAATCCCGTTTCCGTAGCCGGGACACCGAAGGGGCCCTCCCTTCGTGCGGAGGGCTTCTAAGAAGTAGCGACCCGCGAGGTCCAGCTTGGAAGAGGCAGCCTGGCATCTCCGCATGTGAAATTCGTCTCAGGGGGCTGCTCACAAAATTGTGTTCTGTTATTAGAGTATGTTACATATATGATTATACAACTATCTCTAGTATGTCCATTGTATAATGGGGTCTTGGAACGGTACCAGGCCTAGCCTAGTCCTTTGTGTCGAGCCAAATTCGGTGCTGGAAGTCTGGAGCGCTTTTCAGACTACGGTTTCGAATAGGTCTTACGGCCACCCTCTACCTGTAAATAGACACGATCCATGGACAAGTTACATCGATTCCCTGAAGTCCAAGCCATCATAAACTCGTAAAGACCACAAAAGCGACATCCACACAGACACGCATCTGCGCAACGCGCAAGACCGGGGGTCTTTAGGGGCCTTGGATCTGTAATTATAGTTGAACCAGGAGCCTTTTGAGTCTTGGAGTGAATTTGGCCAAGGTACTCCGTGGAGAAGCAGTGTGGGGCAAGAGGGCAGCTCGCCCTCCAACTTTGCCTGAAAATGCAACAATTCCGGAACTGCCAGGCTGAGACCGTGTCATTGTGAAGTGGCGTCCTCTTTCTTTAAACGGCTCTTTTACTTACCCCAAGGCCGAAGGATTGAGCAGCTACTTCAATGTCAATCGATCACGGGGGAGTTGAGGCGTTGCCAACGGCCAGCGGACGGTGAAACGAACAGAAGTTCCACGGAGCCGAACGAAACACAGCCAGACCTACCATCGCTCTACCTTGGGCCCTATAGGAGATGCCCCTCCCAGTAGACTCAGTAGAAAAACCGGCAGGAAACAACCTCGTCACTCGTACTTCAACGCTGGACTTCTTGCAAGAGCCGCACGCCTGCCCAACAAATCTGCGAGTCTTACTACCAGCGATCCTGCGGATACTGCCCAGGTGCATCTTGGGCGTTGTTCTTCCATCCTTGAAGGCCCTCTGTCCTTGACGAGTGGAGGAGACAGGTGGAAGTCCCTAAACCGATCCTATAACATATTCGGGAACCACGAACCGAGCCCCCTTTCCCACAAGCAGTCAGAAGAGTACATGGAAAGTACATGACAGCAGTATACAGCAGTCGACGTTCTGGAAAGTGGGGAACCAGGCTCAGAGTTTTCGGTTGAAGTAATGAAGCATCCTGACTCTCACAACTCGGACAAAGCCAGCGGTATTCATGCCACCCCAGGCAAGGTATACGGTAGAACCCATTCATTTTACTCGTCCGAAACATAAACAGTACAGTAAACCAATGTTCCAGCTGCCATCCCTAAGCAAATTGTGCCAGAGCCTGTCAATCGTTGGACCCTGCGAAGCCTGTAAGCCTTAAACAGTGATTCCTTGCAACAATAATGCTAATAATAATACCAATAATATACAAACAATCATGATAATAACAATAATATTACAAAAGCGTCATCATTCTTGTTCTTGCTACTGTTATTATTGTTGTTATTATTGTTGTTGTTACTCTTCTTATTCTAATAAACTTCTAGCTCGTAGTCTGGTGGAGACTCCCATCCCTACATATTCCAATTGCAGCAGAAAGGGGCTGCCATCGAGCCCAGAAGAAGAAGCGAGGTGGCTTCCATGTCTGCCAATACCTAGCAGCCGTCAAGCTTTCTGGAGGACTTCGGGAGGTTTGCGGCGATGCTTTGTGGTCAGTTGTTGAGTTGAACACAAAAGCTGCACAGCCCAACTGCCGGGATGATTTCGGGAGCCTCATGTGTATCATCAAATCGCCCCGGCACCCCCCCCCCCCCCCCTTCGTAGCCCTTAAAAATCAGCAACCCTTTTTTCCCAAAAACCCTACACCTAAACCCTCCCCAAAGGAAAGACCACGCTGGGAGTGGGGCGGCCAGCCCATGGCTGCAGTCATGTCTTCCAGAGGAGTCGGTGACATCAACTGCCCTGCCTGAAGGACGCATGGGCGTTTCTGAAATTAGGGGTACCTTATTGGGGTCCTTATGTCCTTATTTACTAGTGTGTGCCGTCTATATTTATCAGGGGTCCCTTTTTTTCGGAACCAGAATTCCGAACAAAACAGATCTCGATACCATTCCGTAGAGACATGTACATGAATGTCTGTACCCAACATTTGCTTGTGTAACGTGTTGTTTATGACATACTACATATAGAACACACATAACATTTTGAAATATACCGCATGGATGCTTGGCAGCCTCAGCATAGCCGGCCATGGGCCCCAGAGCCTGCCTTGCAGAGGGCCCCTGAAAGTTCAACCCAAGGGCTCTGCGACTAATCCCTTCCCCCTAACATAAATACACCCCCTAATACCCTTTGGGGGTTTTTATACAGAGGGGGGGGGGGGAAGAAACCAATTTATATATTGGGGGGAAGGGATTAAGCTTCTACATGGGGTTTAGGCTGATTCGGCTCTCGCACTGGCACAGGGCAGGCAAGGATTCGGAATTTTTTTTGCCACCCGACTAGCCACATGCATGCATGCAGCACTGTGGGGTTCACTAGGATCCGGTTTAGGGTTTATAGGGATTTTGTTTGTTGCCTCCCGCCTAGCTGACTGAAAGCCGCTCCGCAGGGCAAATGCTTTAGGTTTAGAGCGTCTATATGAGCTTGTGAAGATGGGGGGGCTTCTCAAGGAGACCAAGGATGCAACTTGCCGCAATGACGAGCTTGCACTTAACAACGCTGCCTTAACTCTCCCCCTCTCTCCTCCTCTGCTTCTTTTTTTTTGGTTCTCGCCCTCCAGCAGACCCAGATCAAATCCAAAACCGTTGAGCCCCAGAACCCTTGCCGATGCATCCTTCTGATGCCGAGCGTCCGCAGGAAGTATCGAATCAGGAAGTCGGCGACATCCTGGATCAAGCACATGTTGGTCTTCGGCTTTATACTGCAAAGTCAACGAGAAGCCTCTAAAGAAATTCGCTGCTTTGAACGCGATTGGGATTTGGGGTGTGGGAGCATCTGGTGCAGAGGCGATGCCGAGCGGCCGACATGAGCGGCAGTTTGCCGAGCAGGAAGCAGAACAGGGCAACCTGCTGGTAGGCGACAATGCGCCACTGCGCCTTGGGTCAGACCAGCGGTATAAGGTTCTTCAAGACAACCACCCCCTCCATCTGTGCGCATAGCTCATCGTTCAACGGATTACATTTTGAAACCAGGTGTTCAGGCTCTCATGGTGGTGCAGGAACCTTGCTGGGATCCTGAGTTCCAGGCTTCAGAGTTCAGGTTTACGGAAGGAAGGGTGGCAGGACTTTGGGGTCTACCCGCCAGGGTGCTGAAAAGGGAAGCCGCCCATAGCCTGGCGCAATATCCAGGGGCACGATGGCGTCGAAAAGGTGTGGCGCCTGCCGTTGGGCCATGTACCTTGTTGAAGGTGCTTGATACGATTGCTCCCGTATTTGCCACCCGTCCAGCTAATCAGGCGTGTCTTGGCTTTGGGGAGTCTATGTCTTGGCTGCACAGCAACGAAGCCGAATATTTTTGAGTCATCCGTCGGACAACGTCAGGGGCAAGAAACGAAGCACAAATCCAGAGAAGTCTAGTACAGTAGAGTTGTCAGCCGAAGGGACGTCAGCCATGCGCCCCAGTCGTGCCCGAGCAGGACCAGGGAGCGATTTGCACCTTCGACGCAATGCAACTCTGCAGAACGTTCACCTCCCAAATGCCGACCCTCCCCCCGCCCAAACCCGAACCTTGAGCCCTCTACTCTCTACAAAAGCACCCAGCAAGAGCCCCAAAAACCGCTGGGCCTTCTTGGCTGCGCAGGCCCTCAGCAAGGTTGATCAGCTGCTTTGCCTTGTCTTCTTGGCCCCCTCCCGGCACCCCCCCGCACACCCTATCCCCCCCCCCCCAAAAAAAGCCAACATCACCATCCGTTGCACATGGTTGCGCTAAGCTGTACGTAGCTAAACACCCTTGACTTTTGAGACTGGCCACAAGGACGTCGAAGTCGTGCCCCCAAGGCGCCCTCGGCAGTGGAGCAGTTCATTGGGCTAACTACCCGCATAGAACGGGGTTGCTGAATGCTTCGGATTAGAACTGCAAGTCGGGGCTTATCAGCGGCCTTGTACCAGAAACTCGAGGTGGAGAACGTTTGCAGACGTAAGGATTCGGGAGAAAGTTTGCATGTGTGTCATTCGTTGGTGTATGACCTTAGCAAGCCACACATTACGCAGTTTCCGGGCTGATCTTTTCTTAGCAAGTTTGAAACTTATCTTGCTGCCAACCTTGCATATCATCGCGGCTTCTTCTTCAAGCCGACCCTAATGAATTCCGCAAGCACCCGTTTCCCCAAAGACGTCTTCGTGCAGTTCGGGGTCCTCTCTCCGTGTGCCCCAGACATGGGCAGCTCTGCCGCCACGCAGTGATATCCCAAATCCGAGAAATAGGAGAGCTGCCTCTTCCACTCCTGCGTTCAGGGATCATCCCAGCGGCTTGCACCATGAGCCACCAGTATAGGGGCAAAAAGAATCGGAGGGGGGGGGGGGGGGGATGCAATTAGGTGCTAGTTGATACATGCAGCCCAACCACCCAAGCCGACTTAGAGACCTTCTTCGGCTTTTTGTATGTCTTCGCAGTGTAAATGGACAGTAGGCTGACAAAGAGACCAGCTCTCACAAAAACCTCTGCTAATATGGGGGGGGGGGGGGGGTGTCCGAACTTGGGGGTACCTTCTTGGGGTCCTCATGATAAGTAAGGGAATCCTACTATTCGGGGGTCTCCTGTAGGGGTCCCCTACTTTCTTAACCCCCCCCTATATGGCAGTCCCATCCCCCCTGTTCCAAGCCTCGGCATTATCTGGCCAGCCGTGGAGAAACAAGAGAACCACCTTGGACTGGCGCCGGCCCACATCCTTGGCAGTGTGGTCCCAACACCACTTTCTAGAGGGGGGGGGGGGGGGGGTGGTATAATTTTTGAGCTGTGGGCAAGGTCATCGAGGATACTGGCTCGGTGCATCTTGGGCTTTTACCGGCTGAGATGCCACAACTTAGGATGTAATGGATCCGATCGTGCCTTTTCACACGTCTGTTGCAGCTACCATGACTTTGTTGAGTGTTTCGTGTCTCTCCAGCTCTTGATCCCTGCACGCCTCTGGATTTCATTCTTGTGCTGTACGCCCCAAACCTCCCTGCAGAGTTGTCATGCTGGGACAAGCGTCGATGGCAATGGGCAGACGTCGGCCGGCAGCTTCTGCAGGGAACGCACGTTGGAACTATTGAATGCCGGTCGCTGGGCGGAAGGGTACAGGACTGAGGGCGTGCATTACGATGGCTTTTTCACCCTCTTCGCGCTTTCCCGAACATCGATTCTGAACGCTATGGCTGCTATGTGCACCTCGGTGACTGAGGGCTCGCCTATGTCCCTGGTTGAGTGACTCTGCCCTTCCTCGCGGCACGAGCAAATGGTGACTTCTTGCAGCCTGTCATCGGTCTGCTGAAGGCATAATTACATCCTCAAGTATCCCAGTTGTGCAGGTTCCAACATTGAACATTGGGCTCACCTGGTCGACAGCTGAGCTATCCCACGATCCAATGCCCTGGCTGAAGGCTCAATATAGCCCAACTCTGGGTGGCGGGAACACCTCACGCGAGGTATCCCAAGACACACTGCGCCGGCCGGAGTCTCAGAGTGCTGCCAGCATGGATCTGAGTCCGCCAGTATCTCGGCTCAGCCTCATGGATGGAGTAATTCATTTTCAGAGGCGTGTAGATGGGGCTTTCATGCTTTGGTGTTGCATCTCCAACACTGCTTGGGCTTCCCGACCGATCCAGCCGAGGCAGCCACACACACCTCGGCGCAGCACCGTCAGAATTTGTAGTGACTTGAGGGATTTGAGGCTTGAGGGTGAGATGCATAATTTCAAGTGCGCAGCGTATTTGGAGGCTTTGGGATCGTAGGCTCTCTTCTTCGTTTTGCTCAATGTGGCTTGACAGTCAGGCTTGGGACCTAATTAAGAGTCTTGGAGGCATCAGCTACCAGAGGCCCAGATCCCCGCAGCCCCAGACAACCGCAAATGCACTCCAGGCCCTGAGTTCGAGGCCCAAACCCCAACTCACCTGCCGATACCACCCTGAATCTACATCCTCATGAAGCCTCTAGGCTTTGGAGCCGGGGTCTGCCCTGCCCCCTCAAGTGGGGTTCGCATTAAAACGTAACACACAAAGGAAGCAGGTGCCAATGCTAGGACCCTTTCTACAGGCACAAGAAATCCTACACAGGTCTGGATGACTTCTGGCATTGTACCTGTAACCAGCTAGTGCAAGAGTGAGAACCCATCATCTTCAACCCCCCAGGCGTGCTTTCGGCTTTTTTGACTCCAATTCTTGGCATCAGCATCCTGGGCCATGGCTTCGGTACCACCAACCTCAGGGCACCGCTCTCTTTGGGAAGATCTTTTGCAATTCCATGGCTACACCGAGACCCAAAGAGTAACTTAGGAACAAACAGGGTACCTCGTTTTGGTTTAAAGGGGCTTATGAGGGACACATGGCCATAAATACGCAAACGCTTCGAGTTCAAGGCCTGCCTCAGCCTCTCAGAAGGCCCCTGCTGGAAAATTTCCCGGCATCTGGCGAGAAGGTCATGTAGCATGCCTGCATGGTGAGTACCTGGGACGGTTCCAAGAAGTCGGGATTTGCTGATCTAAATGGCTAAACTAAACTCCTAAATCGTCTGAAGGCACCATCAGCCCCCTTGAAATGTCCAAGATGCAAAGATCAGTACGAAGATTGCCAGAAATGCGGGCTGTGCAGTGAAGGCAAAGCTCTCAATCGAGCCGGTCAGGAGCTCTGCCGCTGCCTCGACAACAACGAACACGCCGGCGCAACACAAAGCCAGCAACGCTTTGCGTGCGTGCTGTGTGCTGGAAACGCATCTCCTTAGCTTACTCGGATCCTGGCTCTTTCATGAATCGTCGGGTGGGAGTCGACAGCATAGTTTTTTTACAAAATTACCGATAAGTAAAGAAAAGCAAACCAAAATCACAGCCAGAATTCAGAGAGCGCAGGCACCATGGGTGAGCCAAAGGTAGGCAGATCGGATAGCAAACCCAGAGTTCCAGACCTGCCACGAGGAGATACTGCTTCTGAGAGGTGAAGCCCATCTCCTCATAAAAGTCGATGGCACACCACGACACAGCTGTCAAGCAAAGCATGGTGGGCAACCACGCAAGCAGACAGATGTGCCATGGCAAGTGCGTCTCAAGGCCCCAGTCGTCGATTATCGCGTCGCGAAGTGAGCCGCGCACGAAGAGGTTGAATGAATTGAGGCATTGCTCGTGCTGGGGGCTGCGGCTTGCTGCAGGAGCCGGAAGGTCTGCCTCGGTTTGTGTCAGGATGCTGGTCTCTTCCGCCGCGTCCTTTGGCCGCGGTGTGTTGTCAGGAGGGGCAGCAGTGTGTGTTCAGGCAGGCTATAACAAGGGCATCTAGCTTGTGGTTCAGATTTTGAGATCCCTATCATCGCCAGCGACGTCAAGCATCCGAGGCTAAGTCAAAAAGCCTCGACTTCCCCTGCCCAAGGCCCCTATCCCCACCCCTCCGCTACCCAAAACCGAAACTCCTCCGAGTCGGTGCTCTTGGAGCGAGAGATGCTGGAAGATTCGAGGCTGAAGAGCTCGGCAACCTGCATTTCGATTGCCTGGCGATCCTCCAGGGTTGGAATCGCACTTGTGGCACAATGCTGCAGCGATTTCTCTGTTTATCTGTCGTGCCTCCCTAGAATGTATAGACTCAGTGAGCCATTGCCCCTTCAAAAGTCTTTGCAAGAGAAGCCATGCAAGAAACCTGGAATCTTTCACTTGGACCGCGCCAAGATGCGGTGTGTACGCACTGCTTTTCTGCCGGTTGCATAGGCATGTTTAGGTATGTAAATGAAATAGTCGCCAAGCGTATGGGGCGGTCCTCCTCCACAGAGCATTTTGCATCTCGTATGTCGAAGGACTCCTGGGCGAATCATTCAGACGGACATAAAGCTTAGGGTCTTTGAGAAGCTTGGTGGAGTTTGGTTGCAAAGAATGCCAAAAGGGCTTCCGATTTGTGTATTGCATGCTGAGAGTCCATGTCTGCAAGTAGAGTTGCATGCCCGTCAAGCTTTGCTTGAAAAGCTGTGAGGCTAACCGGTATCATGGGAAGGTATAGCAAGGCGTAAAATGGGGCCGCCTCAAGGATATCAAGCATGTGCTGGAAGCCGTACATGTACACATTCGTTGCAGCTTGGGCATCATCCGCGTTCACATCGATACCCATCTTCGGGTTCAAGCTCCACATGATTGCCATGAGCCGCCCTTCCAAATACAGCAACAGCATGGTGCTCAACAACCATGGTGCCAGCCACAAAGGGACCAAGAGAACGTGCTTGACGCCGCGGCGTCTTGCGAAAATCGATAGCTCCAGGTTGCACCACAGGCGCTGAAAGTAAGTTTCGTCCCACAAAACCTGCCGTCTTGCCATGCGCATCGACCATTAAACATCCATGACTCAACTCCCCTACAATGAAAAAAACACAGTACATCACATTCTTTTCTTGTATTCATCATATTGTTTTTGATTATACTATACTATACTATATTAAAGATATGTGTATACGTATGTTCTATTGTGCATGTGCAAGCAGATTCTGTACCCTTTGTTGAAACTGTGTTTGCTTGCCTGTGTCTTTCCAGATGTGTCAATGCAAAATGCTCAGCAAAACCTGGCCTGACGCCTCAGAGGCTTGTGGTTGTCTTTTCAGGGCCTCAATGTCTTTTCACAGTCTCACATGTGTTTTTTGTGCCGCCCGCCTAGCTGAACGGCACATCCACACTGCAGGGATTTGGCTTGATTTGGGAGATCACTTGTTTAGGGTTTAGGGTTTACCCGTCATCGTCGCTCACTAACGTTAACGGCTTCCACACACATGTATGCTTAAGCTTTGCGAGTGCCTTGCCACAACATCGACCGTTAGGGCTTACCCAAACATCTCCCATTTTAGGGCTCTCGCCTTCCCAATCAACCCAACAGGCGTCTCAGCTACCATCTCACCATTTTGGGTCTACTGCATGCCGCCATACCTTGTTCGGGTTGAGGGTAACCTTAGGGAGGCCAACCCATGGGTAGCATCTCCTGCTCGTATCAGGGCGGCTATACAACAAAATCAGGGTTCTGAGGCAGAAAAGGTCACATACGAGCAGAAAAGTTACGGCGCAGCAAAAACAGCTACAACGAAACTAGCCATCCTGGTCCGGCATATATTGCATGGAGACACCGGAGAGGATGCATATTGAATATGATGAACATGAGAAATCTACTGAATGAACATAAGGAGCCAAGGCACAAGGAGCTCTGACGAGTTGGACACGGTGGTGGGCACACTTGCGATGCCACGCTGCTTGGCGGACTCATCGGTCTGATCAATGCAGAGCTTATCGACCCAGAGTGACGGGCACCAGCGACCGCAGGTCAAATGCTGCCCGAAAAAGAACGCAAGGAAGAAGGCGAGCACAGGAAAGTCCATGACTAAGACGAACAGCGTGCTGATCGATTGTTCTGGGTAGATAAAGAAGATGCCTTGTGAAAGTAACACAGCTGCAAGCGTGACTTTCACAGACAGGCCAAAATTCAGAAAGTAACACATGGCCAGGTGTTTCATCCAGCGGTCTGCTGCCCAAGAGTGGCTGACAAAGACGTCAACATGATTCGTTACCTCGGCTTCCTGAAAATAGTCGGCACCATCTGATGACCACACGCGACCCCCGCCAGAAAGCACGGCCAGCCCCGAGGCCGCACGAAAAACTGCCCTCTGGCTCAGGTCACTCGCCATCCGGCCAGCGTCGGCGTGCATGACGCCACCCAAACGAGGGCATGGCAACAAGATGCAGTAGCTATGCCTTGATGAAGCACAGGCTGCTACATGAGACACATCGTCTAAACAGAGTGATGGTTCCATGCGCATGTCCTTTGTGCTTGTTGTTGCGTTGCAGCTCATGAGCTTTATAGACTCGGCATCGAATGTAGCAGTCTGACACTGTGCCATGCAGGGGCGTGCAGGGACTGTTCCCAAGCTAAACTGTGAACATTGGGGGTTTCTCCAAAATAACAGGAGGTACCAGCAATGCAATATACAGCACTTAATATAGCACACCCACCCCCCCCCCCCCCCGTGTGCAGCTTAAATAGGGTCTATTTGGAAGCTGGGAATCGTATTTACAAGAGGAAAACAGGCCCCAAAACGTATACTTATTCACAAGAGCCATGTTCCAAATAGACCCTATTTTAGGTCCTGTAGGGTTGCACAGACAGAATTTAATTCATTAAATTCCTTAATTTCCACTTTCCCCCTGGAATTTAATGAATTTAATCAATTAATTCATTTATTTCCAAAGGGGGGGTGGAATTAATTGAATTAGTTGAATTAATTGAATTAATTGAATTAATTGAATTAATTGAATTAATTGAATTAATTGAATTAATTGAATTAATTGAATTAATTGAATTAATTGAATTAATTGAATTAATTGAATTAATTGAATTAATTGAATTAATTGGAATTAATTAATTCAATTAATTCAATTAATTCCACCTCCCCTTTGGAAATAAATGAATTAATTGAATTAATTGAATTAGTTGAATTATTTCGATTAATTCAATTAATTCAATTAATTCATTTATTTCCAAATGGGGGGGATTCCCCAGCCCCCACCCCTCCCCCCCCTTTGGAAATAAATGAATTAATTGAATTAATTGAATTAATTCAATTAATTCAATTAATTCAATTAATTCATTTATTTCCAAAGGGGGGGTGGAATTAATTGAATTAATTTAATTAATTGAATTAATTCAATTAGTTCAATTAATTCAATTAATTCATTTATTTCCAAATGGGGGGGGTTCCCCAGACCCCACCCCCCCAGCTCGATTTGGCCAAATTTTGCCCGGAGGCTGCCCGGCAAAATTTGGCCAAATCGAGCCGCGCCTTTCTGGAGGCCCGAAATTATTTAAACTATCGCGGCTCGAGTTGGCCAAATTTTGCCGGGCAGCCTCCGGGCAAAATTTGGCCAAATCGAGCCACGCATTTCTCATCGCATACGAAGGGCAGCCCGATTTGGCCAAATTTTGCCCGGAAGCTGCCCGGCAAAATTTGGCCAAATCGAGCCGCGATAGTTTAAAAAATTCGGGCCTTCAGAAAGGCGCGGCTCGATTTGGCCAAATTTTGCCCGGAGGCTGCCCGGCAAAATTTGGCCAAATCGAGCCGCGCATTTCTCATCGCGTTCGACGAGCAGCCCGATTTGGCCAAATTTTGCCCGCAGACTGCCCGGCAAAATCTGGCCAAATCGAGCCGCGCCTTTCTGGAGGCCCGAATTTATTTAAACTATCGCGGCTCGGTTTGGCCAAATTTTGCCGGGAAGTCTGCGGGCAAAATTTGGCCAAATCGGGCTGCTCGTCGTACGCGCTGAGAAATGCGCGGCTCGATTTGGCCAAATTTTGCCGGGCAGCCTCCGGGCAAAACTTGGCCAAATCGAGCCGCGCATTTCTCATGGCATACGAAGAGCAACCCGATTTGGCCAAATTTTGCCCGCAGGCTGCCCGGCAAAATTTGGCCAAATCGAGCCGCCATAGTTTAAATAATTTCGTTCAATTAGTTCATTCATTTCCAAATGGGGGGGATTCCCCAGCCCCCACCCCCCCCCTTTGGAAATAAATGAATTAATTGAATTAATTGAATTCATTCAATTAATTCAATTAATTCATTTATTTCCAAAGGGGGGGGGTGGAATTAATTGAATTAATTGAATTAATTGAATTAATTGAATTAATTGAATTAATTGAATTAATTGAATTAATTGAATTAATTGAATTAATTGAATTGATTCAATTAATTGAATTAATTCAATTAATTCAATTAATTCCATTAATTCAATTAATTCAATTAATTCAATTATTTCCAAATGGGGGGATTCCCCAGCCCCCACCCCTCCCCCCCATTTGGAAATAAATGAATTAATTGAATTAATTGAATTAATTGAAATAATTGAATTAATTCAATTAATTCAATTAATTCAATTAATTCCACCTCCCCTTTGGAAATAAATGAATTAATTGAATTAATTGAATGAATTGAATTAATTGAATTAATTCAATTAATTCAATTAATTGAATTAATTCATTTATTTCCAAAGGGGGGGGTGGGGGCTGGGGAATCCCCCCCATTTGGAAATAAATGAATTACTTGAATTAATTGAAATAATTGAATTAATTCAATTAATTAAATTAATTCCACCCCCCCTTTGGAAATACATCAATTAATTGAATTAATTGAATTAATTCAATTATTTCAATTAATTCAAGTAATTCATGTATTTCCAAATGGGGGGTGGGGCTCCTCCCCCCAATACTAAACCACGAGCCCGGGCCTCCCCCCAATACTAAATCACGAGCCCGGGCCTCCCCCCAATACTAAATTACGAGCCCGGGCCTTCCCGCAATACTAAATCACGAGCCCGGGCCTCCCCCAATACTAAATCACGAGCCCGGGTTAAATCACGAGCCCGGGCCTCCAAATTACGAGGCCGGGCCTCCCCCCAATACTAAATCACGAGCCCGGGCCTCCCCCCAATACTAAATCACGAGCCCGGGCCTCCCGCAATACTAAATCACGAGCCGGGCCTCCCCCCAATACTAATTTACGAGCCCGGGCCTCCTCCCAATACTAAATCACGAGCCCTCCTCCCCCCAATACTAGGGCACAGTTTTTGCTCCAAAAAGTGACATCGCAAGCCCTGGTCCCTAAGATTTTGAGCTCATTTCTTGCCCCAAAGAGTAACATCGCAAGCCCTGGTCCCTAAGATTTTGGGCTCATTTCTTGCCCCAAAGAGTAACATCGCAAGCCCTGGTCCCTATTATTTGGGGCCCAGTTTTTGCTCCAAAGAGTCAAATCGCAAGCCCTGGTCCCTAAGATTTTGGACTCAGTTTTTTGCTCCAAAGCAAGCCCTGGCCCTTAAGATTTTGGGCTCATTTCTTGCTCCGAAGAGTCAAATCGCAAGCCCTGGTCCCGAAGATTTCGGGTTCAATTTTTGCTCCACAGAGTCAAACCGCAAGCCCTGGTCCCTAAGATTTGGGGCACACTTTTTGCTCCAAAGGGTCAAACCGCAAGCCCTGCTCCCTAAGATTTTGGGCTCATTTCTTGCCCAAAAGAGTGACATCGCAAGCCCTGGTCCCTAAGATCTTGGGCCCAGTTGCTCCAAAGAGTCAAATCGCAAGCCCTGGTCCCTAAGATTTTGGGCTCATTTCTTGCCCAAAAGAGTGACATCGCAAGCCCTGGTCCCTAAGATTTTGGGTTCAATCTTTGCTCCAAAGAGTAACATCGCAAGCCCTGGTCCCTAAGATTTGGGGCCCAGTTTTTGCTCCGAAGAGTCAAATCGCAAGCCCTGGTCCCTAAGATTTTGGGTTCAATTTTTGCTCCAAAGAGTGACATCGCAAGCTCTGGTCCCTAAGATTGGGGGCCCAGTTTTTGCTCCAAAGAGTGACATCGCAAGTCCTGGTCCCTAAGATTTTGGGTTCATTTTTTGCTCCAAAGAGTGACATCGCAAGCCCTGGTCCCTAAGATTTGGGGCCCAGTTTTTGCTCCAAAGAGTAACATCGCAAGCCCTGGTCCCTAAGATTTTGGGCCAAGTTTTTGCTCCAAAGAGTCAAATCGCAAGCAATGGTCCCTAAAATTTGGGGCCCAGTTTTTGCTCCAGAGAGTGACATCGCAAGTCCTGGTCCCTAAGATTTTGGGTTCAATTTTTGCTCCAAAGAGTGACATCGCAAGCCCTGGTCCTTAAGATTTTGGGTTCGTTTTTTGCTCCAAACAGTGACATCGCAAGCCCTGGTCCCTAAGATTTGGGGCCAAGTTTTTGCTCCAAAGAGTCAAATCGCAAGCCCTGGTCCCTGAGATTTTGGGTTCATTTTTTGCTCCAAAGAGTGACATCGCAAGCCCTGGCCCCTAAGATCTTGGGCCCAGTTTTGCTCCAAAGAGTCAAATCGCAAGCCCTGGTCCCTAAGATTTTGGGTTCAATTTTTGCTCCAAAGAGTCAAATCGCAGGCCCTGGTCCCTAAGATTTTGCATTCATTTTTGCTCCAAAGAGTGACATCGCAAGCCCTGGTCCCTAAGATCTTGGGCCCAGTTTTTGCTCCGAAGAGTCAAATCGCAAGCCCTGGTCCCTAAGATTTTGGGTTCAATTTTTGCTCCAAAGAGTCAAATCGCAAGCCCTGATCCCTAAGATTTGGGGCCCAGTTTTTGCTCCAAAGAGTCAAATCGCAAGCCCTGGTCCCTAAGATTTTGGGTTCATTTTTTGCTCCAAAGAGTGACATCGCAAGCCCTTGTCCCTAAGATTTTGGGCCCAGTTTTTGGTTCAAAGAGTCAAATCGCAAGCCCTGGTCCCTAAGATTTTGGGTCCAATTTTGCTCCAAAGAGTCAAACCGCAAGCCCTGGTCCCTAAGATTTGGGGCCCAGTTTTTGCTCCAAAGAGTCAAATCGCAAACCCTGCTCCCTAAGATTTTGGGCACAGTTTTTGCTCCAAAGAGTCAAATCGCAAGCCCTGGTCCCTAAGACTTTGGGTTCAATTTTGCTCCAAAGAGTTACATCGCAAGCCCTGGTCCCTAAGATTTGGGGCCCAGTTTTTGCGCCAAAGAGTAAAATCGCAAGCCCTGGTCCCTTAGATTTTTGGGTCGATTTTTGCTCCAAAGAGTCAAATCGCAAGCCCTGGTCCCTAAGTTGTCGGGGTCGATTTGTGCTCCACAGAGTCAAATCGCAAGCCCTGGTCCCTAAGATTTGGGGCCCAGTTTTTGCTCCAAAGAGTCAAATCGCAAACCCTGCTCCCTAAGATTTTGGGCACAGTTTTTGCTCCAAAGGGTCAAATCGCAAGCCCTGGTCCCTAAGACTTTGGGTTCAATTTTGCTCCAAAGAGTGACATCGCAAGCCCTGGTCCCTAAGATTTGGGGCCCAGTTTTTGCGCCAAAGAGTAAAATCGCAAGCCCTGGTCCCTTAGAATTTTGGGTCGATTTTTGCTCCAAAGAGTCAAATCGCAAGCCCTGGTCCCTAAGTTGTCGGGGTCGATTTGTGCTCCACAGAGTCAAATCGCAAGCCCTGGTCCCTAAGATTTCGGGGTCGATTTGTGCTCCACGGAGTCAAATTGCAAGCCCTGGTCCCTAAGATTTTGGGCCCAGTATTTGCTCCAAAAGTTGAAATCGCAAGCCCCGGTCTTTAAGATTTTGGGCTCATTTCTTGCTCCAAAGAGTAACATCGCAAGCCCTGGTCCCTAAGATTTTGGAATCGATTTTTGCTCCAAAGAGTCAGATCGCAAGCCCTGGTCCTAAAATGTTGGGCTCAATTTTTGTTTTTCCCTTCTCTTCTGCTTCCTTTTAACTGATAAAACACAAGAAAGGAACTCATATGATAAAGCAGTGGAAAGGTAAGCTCCTTGCACGTGAGCCTTTCCATAATACTCCATCATATTCATCCTCTCGGCCTATCTCTTCTGTTCCTTTCCTTACTCTTCTCCTTCTCATAGTTCTTCCTTTTTGTTTTTCTCATTTTGAAAAGAAAGAGGGAAGGGAGAAACAAGGGAGAGAGAATAGATAAAGAAGAGTGCCATCTTCTCTGCGCCTTGTTTTGTCTCTCCCTCTTCTCTATTCATCTGTCTTCTATTCTCTTCCTTGCTCTTCCCATTAAATATGCAATCCTTGGTATCTCTCCTCTCTCCTTCTCTCTTCCTCCAACAGATGTGCTTTTGGATCGTTTTCTGCATCTTCAAGCGAGAAAAAAAGGACACAGACTGCGATTAAAAGGGACGCCCATGTTGGATTGGCAGCAAGCCCAGCTGATGCTCATGATTCTCTCTTTTTCCCTACACATGGGCGATGGAACGGGTGTCCTTTTCAATCGTTTTCTGCATCTTCAAGAGAAACAGGGACACCCCACAAGAAGGAAAAGCAACATAAGAGATAGGGAGGGAAATTGACCCTTTCCTCTCTTCTTATCTGCTATTTTTCTTATTCGCTTCAAAAAGCAACATAAGGGAAAGGGGATTTCCTGAAGAGGAGAGAGGGAACCTATCTGTGAAAAGCAAGAATGGTTTTTTTCTAGTTCGAAAGGGAATAGGGAGAGACAAGGGAGAGATGATATGTACAGCTTTGCGCCTTATTTTGTGATTCCGTCTCCTTGCTTCCTGTCTCTTCTATTCCTTGCAGCACGCTTCGGGAAACATAGCATCCTTGTTATCTTTCCTCTCTCACTTCCCTTTCCCTTCTCTTCTTCCGCTTCCTTTTAACTGATAAAACACAAGAAAGGAACTCATGTGATAAAGTCATCCTTTCGGCCTATCTCTTCTGTTCCTTTCCTTAATTACTCTTCTCCTTCTCATAGTTCTTCCTTTTTGTTTTTCTCATTTCGAAAAGAAAGAGGGAAGGGAGAAACAAGGGAGAGAGAATAGATAAAGAAGAGTGCCATCTTCTCTATTCATCTGTCTTCTATTCTCTTCCTTGCTCTTCCCATTAAATATGCAATCCTTGGTATCTCTCCTCTCTCCTTCTCTCTTCCTCCCACAGATGTGCTTTTGGATCGTTTTCTGCATCTTCAAGCGAGAAAAAAGGACACAGAATGCGATTAAAAGGGACGCCCATGTTGGATTGGCAGCAAGCCCAGCTGATGCTCATGATTCTCTCTCTTTTTCCCTACATATGGGCGATGGAACGGGTGTCCTTTTCAATCGTTTTCTGCATCTTCAAGAGAAAAAGGGACACCCCACAAGAAGGAAAAGTAACATCAGAGATAGGGAGGGAAATTGAAGAACTCCTCATTGTACTTGGTCATTCCCTTTCCTCTCTTCTTATCTGCCCATTTTCTGTGCGCCTTGTTTTGTCTCCCCCTCTTCTCCCATCATCTCTCTTCTGGTCTTTTCTTTGCTCTTCCCATTAAAAATGCAACCCTTTTTATGTCTCCTCTCTCCTTCTCTCTCCCTCCTCTTCTCCTGTTCCCTTCTAAACGACAAAAACGCAAGAAAGGAAGAATAAGAGGGGAATGGAGGCCCTGTTCCTTTTCCTCTTTCAATGGATGGGGGAAGTGGGCGGAGTTGGCCCCTTGCCCGTACACCCT
>CAJNDS010002546.1:693172-762943 GCA_905221605.1 Symbiodinium natans
TCACTTATTTTCCAAATGGGGGGATTCCCCAGCCCCCACCCCTCCCCCCCCTTTGGAAATAAATGAATTAATTGAATTAATTGAATTAATTGAAATAATTGAATTAATTCAATTAATTCAATTAATTCCACCCCCCCTTTGGAAATAAATGAATTAATTGAATTAATTGAATTAATTGAATTAATTGAATTAATTGAATTAATTGAATTAATTCAATTAATTCAATTAATTCATTTATTTCCAAAGGGGGGGGAGGGGTGGGGGCTGAGGAATCCCCCCCATTTGGAAATAAATGAATTAATTGAATTAATTGAATTAATTGAATTAATCGAAATAATTCAACTAATTCAATTAATTCAATTAATTCATTTATTTCCAAAGGGGAGGTGGAATTAATTGAATTAATTGAATTAAATGAATTAATGGAATTAATTGAATTAATTCAATTAATTCAATTAATTCAATTAATTCATTTATTTCCAAAGGGGGGGTTCAATTAATTCAATTAATTCAATTAATTCAATTAATTCAATTAATTCAATTAATTCAATTAATTCAATTAATTCATTTATTTCCAAAGGGGGGGGGTGGGGCTGGGGAATCCCCCCCATTTGGAAATAAATGAATTAATTGAATTAATTGAATTAATTGAAATAATTGAATTAATTCAACTAATTCAATTAATTCCACCTCCCCTTTGGAAATAAATGAATTAATTGAAGTAATTGAATTAATTGAATTAATTCAATTAATTCAATTAATTGAATTAATTCATTTATTTCCAAAGGGGGGGGGTGGGGGCTGGGGAATCCCCCCCATTTGGAAATAAATGAATTACTTGAATTAATTGAAATAATTGAATTAATTCAATTAATTAAATTCATTCCACCTCCCCTTTGGAAATAAATCAATTAATTGAATTAATTGAATTAATTGAATTAATTCAATTATTTCAATTAATTCAAGTAATTCATTTATTTCCAAATGGGGGGTGGGGGCTGGGGCATCCTCCTCCCCCCAATACTAAACCACGAGCCCGGGCCTCCCCCCAATACTAAATCACGAGCCCGGGCCTCCCCCCAATACTAAATTACGAGCCCGGGCCTTCCCGCAATACTAAATCACGAGCCCGGGCCTCCCCCCAATACTAAATCACGAGCCCGGGCTAAATCACGAGCCCGGCCTCCAAATTACGAGGCCGGGCCTCCCCCCAATACTAAATCACGAGCCCGGGCCTCCCCCCAATACTAAATCACGAGCCCGGGCCTCCCGCAATACTAAATCACGAGCCCGGGCCTCCCCCCAATACTAATTTACGAGCCCGGGCCTCCTCCCAATACTAAATCACGAGCCCTCCTCCCCCCAATACTAGGGCACAGTTTTTGCTCCAAAAAGTGACATCGCAAGCCCTGGTCCCTAAGATTTTGAGCTCATTTCTTGCCCCAAAGAGTAACATCGCAAGCCCTGGTCCCTAAGATTTTGGGCTCATTTCTTGCCCCAAAGAGTAACATCGCAAGCCCTGGTCCCTATTATTTGGGGCCCAGTTTTTGCTCCAAAGAGTCAAATCGCAAGCCCTGGTCCCTAAGATTTTGGACTCAGTTTTTTGCTCCAAAGCAAGCCCTGGTCCTTAAGATTTTGGGCTCATTTCTTGCTCCGAAGAGTCAAATCGCAAGCCCTGGTCCCGAAGATTTCGGGTTCAATTTTTGCTCCACAGAGTCAAACCGCAAGCCCTGGTCCCTAAGATTTGGGGCACAGTTTTTGCTCCAAAGAGTCAAATCGCAAGCCCTGCTCCCTAAGATTTTGGGCTCATTTCTTGCCCAAAAGAGTGACATCGCAAGCCCTGGTCCCTAAGATCTTGGGCCCAGTTGCTCCAAAGAGTCAAATCGCAAGCCCTGGTCCCTAAGATTTTGGGCCCAGTTTTTGCTCCAAAGGGTCAAATCGCAAGCCCTGGTCCCTAAGATTTTGGGTTCAATCTTTGCTCCAAAGAGTAACATCGCAAGCCCTGGTCCCTAAGATTTGGGGCCCAGTTTTTGCTCCGAAGAGTCAAATCGCAAGCCCTGGTCCCTAAGATTTTGGGTTCAATTTTTGCTCCAAAGAGTGACATCGCAAGCTCTGGTCCCTAAGATTGGGGGCCCAGTTTTTGCTCCAAAGAGTGACATCGCAAGTCCTGGTCCCTAAGATTTTGGGTTCAATTTTTGCTCCAAAGAGTGACATCGCAAGCCCTGGTCCCTAAGATTTGGGGCCCAGTTTTTGCTCCAAAGAGTAACATCGCAAGCCCTGGTCCCTAAGATTTTGGGTTCATTTTTTGCTCCAAAGAGTGACATCGCAAGCCCTGGTCCCTAAGATTTGGGGCCCAGTTTTTGCTCCAAAGAGTGACATCGCAAGTCCTGGTCCCTAAGATTTTGGGTTCAATTTTTGCTCCAAAGAGTGACATCGCAAGCCCTGGTCCTTAAGATTTTGGGTTCGTTTTGACATCGCAAGCTGGTCCCAAGATTTGGGGAGTTTTTGCTCCAAAGACATCGCAAGCCCTGGTCCCTAGATTTTGGGTTCTTTTTTTGCTCCAAAGAGTGACATCGCAAGCCCTGGCCCTAAGATCTTGGGCCCAGTTTTTGCTCCAAAGAGTCAAATCGCAAGCCCTGGTCCCTAAGATTTTGGGTTCAATTTTTGCTCCAAAGAGTCAAATCGCAGGCCCTGGTCCCTAAGATTTTGCATTCATTGTTGCTCCAAAGAGTGACATCGCAAGCCCTGGTCCCTAAGATCTTGGGCCCAGTTTTTGCTCCGAAGAGTCAAATCGCAAGCCCTGGTCCCTAAGATTTTGGGTTCAATTTTTGCTCCAAAGAGTCAAATCGCAAGCCCTGGTCCCTAAGATTTGGGGCCCAGTTTTTGCTCCAAAGAGTCAAATCGCAAGCCCTGGTCCCTAAGATTTTGGGTTCATTTTTTTGCTCCAAAGAGTGACATCGCAAGCCCTTGTCCCTAAGATTTTGGGCCCAGTTTTTGCTCCAAAGAGTCAAATCGCAAGCCCTGGTCCCTAAGACTTTGGGTTCAATTTTGCTCCAAAGAGTGACATCGCAAGCCCTGGTCCCTAAGATTTGGGGCCCAGTTTTTGCGCCAAAGAGTAAAATCGCAAGCCCTGGTCCCTTAGATTTTTGGGTCGATTTTTGCTCCAAAGAGTCAAATCGCAAGCCCTGGTCCCTAAGTTGTCGGGGTCGATTTGTGCTCCACAGAGTCAAATCGCAAGCCCTGGTCCCTAAGATTTCGGGGTCGATTTGTGCTCCACGGAGTCAAATTGCAAGCCCTGGTCCCTAAGATTTTGGGCCCAGTATTTGCTCCAAAAGGTGAAATCGCAAGCCCCGGTCTTTAAGATTTTGGGCTCATTTCTTGCTCCAAAGAGTAACATCGCAAGCCCTGGTCCCTAAGATTTTGGAATCGATTTTTGCTCCAAAGAGTCAGATCGCAAGCCCTGGTCCTAAAATGTTGGGCTCAATTTTTGCTTTTCCCTTCTCTTCTGCTGATAAAACACAAGAAAGGAACTCATATGATAAAGCAGTGGAAAGGTAAGCAGAGGGTGACTCCTTGCGCGTGAGCCTTTCCATAATACTCCATCATATTCATCCTCTCGGCCTATCTCTTCTGTTCCTTTCCTTACTCTTCTCCTTCTCATAGTTCTTCCTTTTTGTTTTTCTCATTTCGAAAAGAAAGAGGGAAGGGAGAAACAAGGGAGAGAGAATAGATAAAGAAGAGTGCCATCTTCTCTGCGCCTTGTTTTGTCTCTCCCTCTTCTCTATTCATCTGTCTTCTATTCTCTTCCTTGCTCTTCCCATTAAATATGCAATCCTTGGTATCTCTCCTCTCTCCTTCTCTCTTCCTCCAACAGATGTGCTTTTGGATCGTTTTCTGCATCTTCAAGCGAGAAAAAAGGACACAGACTGCGATTAAAAGGGACGCCCATGTTGGATTGGCAGCAAGCCCAGCTGATGCTCATGATTCTCTCTCTTTCCCTACACATGGGCGATGGAACGGGTGTCCTTTTCAATCGTTTTCTGCATCTTCAAGAGAAACAGGGACACCCCACAAGAAGGAAAAGCAACATAAGAGATAGGGAGGGAAATTGACCCTTTCCTCTCTTCTTATCTGCTATTTTTCTTATTCGCTTCAAAAAGCAACATAAGGGAAAGGGGATTTCCTGAAGAGGAGAGAGGGAACCTATCTGTGAAAAGCAAGAATGGTTTTTTCTAGTTCGAAAGGGAATAGGGAGAGACAAGGGAGAGATGATATGTACAGCTTTGCGCCTTATTTTGTGATTCCGTCTCCTTGCTTCCTGTCTCTTCTATTCCTTGCAGCACGCTTCGGGAAACATAGCATCCTTGTTATCTTTCCTCTCTCACTTCCCTTTCCCTTCTCTTCTTCCGCTTCCTTTTAACTGATAAAACACAAGAAAGGAACTCATATGATAAAGCAGTGAAAAGGTAAGCAGAGGGTGACTCCTTGCGCGTGAGCCTTTCCATAATACTCCATCATATTCATCCTCTCGGCCTATCTCTTCTGTTCCTTTCCTTACTCTTCTCCTTCTCATAGTTCTTCCTTTTTGTTTTTCTCATTTCGAAAAGAAAGAGGGAAGGGAGAAACAAGGGAGAGAGAATAGATAAAGAAGAGTGCCATCTTCTCTATTCATCTGTCTTCTATTCTCTTCCTTGCTCTTCCCATTAAATATGCAATCCTTGGTATCTCTCCTCTCTCCTTCTCTCTTCCTCCAACAGATGTGCTTTTGGATCGTTTTCTGCATCTTCAAGCGAGAAAAAAGGACACAGAATGCGATTAAAAGGGACGCCCATGTTGGATTGGCAGCAAGCCCAGCTGATGCTCATGATTCTCTCTCTTTTTCCCTACATATGGGCGATGGAACGGGTGTCCTTTTCAATCGTTTTCTGCATCTTCAAGAGAAAAAGGGACACCCCACAAGAAGGAAAAGTAACATAAGAGATAGGGAGGGAAATTGAAGAACTCCTCATTGTACTTGGTCATTCCCTTTCCTCTCTTCTTATCTGCCCATTTTCTGTGCGCCTTGTTTTGTCTCCCCCTCTTCTCCCATCATCTCTCTTCTGGTCTTTTCTTTGCTCTTCCCATTAAAAATGCAACCCTTTTTATGTCTCCTCTCTCCTTCTCTCTCCCTCCTCTTCTCCTGTTCCCTTCTAAACGACAAAAACGCAAGAAAGGAAGAATAAGAGGGGAATGGAGGCCCTGTTCCTTTTCCTCTTTCAATGGATGGGGGAAGTGGGCGGAGTTGGCCCCTTGCCCGTACACCCTCCCCATGCTTCAGCAAACCCCTCCTCTCGCCCTATCGCCTCTGTTTTTTTCCTTGTGCCCAAACGGAAAACGAAAACGGGTTCCTTTATATGTTCATTGTCCTTCCTTTTGTTTTTTTATTTCACAGGGAAAAGAACCAGAGAAGAGGAAGATAAGAACGAGAGGTGAGATGAAAACGGCACCATCTTCTCTTTGCCTTATTTTTGCACCTCCCTCTCCTGTCTTAATTTCTCTTCCACTCTTTTTTTCCATTGCTCTTCCCATAATATTGCATTCCTTTTGATAACTCACAGGAAATTAAAATGGCCTCCTTGTTGTCTCTCCTCTCTCACTTCCCTTTCCCTTCTCTCCTTCTGTTTCCTTTTAATTTTAACTGATAAAACACAAGAAAGGAGCTTGTAAAATCAAGCAGTGGAAGGGTAAGCAGAAGGTGACTCCTTGTGCGTGGACCTTTGCCGTACTTCACCATACCCCTCTTTTCGGCCTATCTCTTCGGCTCTTTTCCTAACCCTTCTTCTTTTCATCTTTCTTTTTGTTTTTCTCATTTCGAAAAGACAGAGGGAACGGAGAGATAAGGGAGAGAGGATAGATAAAGAAGAGTACCATCTTCTTTGCGCCTTGTTTTATCTCTCTTCTATTCTTTTCTTGGCTCTTCCCATGAAAATCGTGTTCCTCTTATCTTTCCCTCCTTCTCTCCCTTCTCTTCTCCTCACGAGAGCCTTCGACTTTAGGATTGAGGAGAAAAAGAGAAGAGAAAAGAGGAACTACCTGGTTCTTGTTCCTGAGGCCTCCATAGTACGACTGACGTGACAGCAGCGTACCCTCGTGGAAACGTAAGAAAACCCGAGTCCCAGCTTCCAAATAAACCCTATTAAAGCCACCCACCCCCCCCCCCCTTCCCAAAGTACTCTTATCCTTATTCCAAGACCCAGAAAGGGTGATTGTCGGAAAGCCCGAATCGGCTGGAGCCCTTTGCTGAGCCGATGACGGGGGAGGTGGTCTACAGGAGCCACCGCGGTGGCAACCTCATAGAGGCCTCGGGCCCGAAACCAATCTCTTGACCCGGAAGGAAAACATGAATGCTGTCAATTTTTGCAAGATAGCATGACTGACGACGGCATGTGCACCCCTTGTCAGTCCTTCTGCAGCAGCCTCACCCACAACGCCCCGGCTTGTCGAGCTCTGATACCTTGAAATGAACTCGATGTCAAACAATCGAAAAAAGCGAAAGAGAAATCTCTCGCGTCCCAGGCGCTGGACTTCGTCTTGTCCACCACCTTTTGGATGCATTTCCGAGCGTAGGTGGTCGGCGGAAGCAGAACCTGCTCAACCGCCGGGTCTCGGAACATCTCTGCCGCCAAGGCCAGGTCCAAGAAAGTCGCCATCTGTTGGTTGATTATGGCCCCGAAGGTCTTCTTGGCGATGACTCGGGCGCCCTTCTGGCTCTCCGTCGCTCCCTCTGCAGTCGGCCATGCTTTCTCAGCCAAGCTCTCCGTATGTCCCTCACCAGGCCACCTAAGCCATCGTTGCCTCTTACTCTGACAGGGTCGAAAAGGTTTTCCTTACCCATCCTGAACTGCTCCGAGAGCCTGTCGATGGCTCGGTGGCATAGGAAGACGTTTCCGCCGAAGCTCATGTAGAACTCGTGAAAAGCATCACGGTTCTTCTCTGCCTATGACGTATCAGTGGCTAGCAAGTCAGCCAAGAACACCAAATTCAGCCCCGTCTTGGGCAAGCTGCCTGAGCTAGCAAGAGCAAACTTGGAAAAGCCCAAAGCCGCGCACTCCTGTGCCACATCCTGAGACAAACCCCACTCTCCCAGCACTGTCAGCATGGTCTCATTTTCGACCTCCGGAACCACGTTCGACTTGAGGGCGTCAAACTTGTTGAAGCCAAGGTTTTGCAGACCCAGTGGAAAGGTGTAGAGGCGACCGGAATCACGCCGACCTTGCGATCCTGCTTTGTCAGTGCAACCAAGAGCTGGAGAGCATTGGGGGCAGCTTCTCGCTTGGCGGTGTTCTCACCATTGCCATTCCTTGTCGGGGACGCTGTGTTGGCTTCATCGACGATGATGACTGGAAGCTCGCTATCGGCAACAGCAACTCCTCCGGCTTGGGAATATCCAGCAGCTCGGACAATGCCAGCTCTGCTCCCCAGACGCAGCATCGTCGCTGTTACTGCCCGTGAAACTCTGTTTGCATGCTGTCTGAGCGATGGTCTTGAGCGTTGCCAGGGGCTTTACAAGAAAGGGGGGGCAGCGTTTGTCACTCCATGTGCTCTTTGCTTGCGCGTGCAAGCATTCCAAGTGGTTTGTCGACTCCGGCTTTGGTGGTTTACGCATGTCGAAGTAGAGCAATGCAGCGTCATCGCCAGCTTTGTCAGCGAGGGTCTTCACAATCTTGGTCTTGCCCGAAGACTTACCCCCCAATGACGAGGTGCAAGCCTTTGTTTCCCATAGCCTGACAAGGCTTGCGTGACATCTTGAGTGGTATCACATTTGCTTTACGATCTCCTCTGCCATTCAAAGAAACAGACAACAAACCCATCAAGACCAGAAAGCTCCATCGCGCCGCCTTCTTCAATGCTTCCATGAACTCCTCACGCCCAGCAATCCCCTCACATCTTCCACGTATTGCTCAGGGCTCACGCCCTTGTCTCGGGCGGCGCCTTGGATGCCTTTCGGAATACTGAAGGTCGCGTGGGGGTGGCAGATCCAAGCCAAAACACAAGGTAGAATCACCGCAAACTGCGTTTCTCTTGTGAGCCATGGGGCTCAAGAGCTTGATTTGAAGGCAAGTCCACACCCTGCCGCTTCACTGTGTTGATGTTCAATCTAATTATCGTGGAACTGCGGTCGCCAAGACTGAGCTGCGAGTGTTACGGCAGTTTCGCAAAGGCCGAAACTGAACAGTCGAGCCGAAAGCTGCCCCAAAGGAGCGCACAGTCACCCAAAAGACCTGTACAGGTTTCAGATCGCGTGGCACCTAGTCAACATAGCACCCTGTCAAGCCTTGTGTCTTGAGCCTCTGTTTTCGCCACATGGTGGCATGCGCAAAGTGCTTAGACCTCCAAACGCGAGTACCTTCAGGCGCCCTATGGCCTAAGCTGGAGATCTCTGAATTGCAGCGAGGTCCTGGGAACTTGGAAACCTGGCACATGGGCGCCTGCAACCCTCAACCAACATCCCAAACCCGGATTCGCAGGGTAAGGGGGCCGCTCTTTTCAACTTCTGAGGACGAATGGAAATCAGCCAAAACCTCCAAACCATGTTGTTTGCCAAACCAAATCAGCCCTTTAAGCCCTATATAGGCTTTGCAACCGCTAAAACTCAGAAAGCTTGTAAATGGTAGCCGGCAGCATGCTACTAGTGCCTGCAAAATTACGCAAGCCCAGGCTCCCCTGCACCGCCGACCTGTGACATCGCCTTGCCGCGCAAAGAAGAAAGCCAAACCAATAGCCCCAGCTGCGGCCGCAATGGCCGGAAGCCCAGACATCGGGTTTACGATTCCATGTTTGAGGCTCTTCCTGACGACTTTGAGGACACCAAGCAACTGTTAGTGTGCTAGTCCATGCCTCCTGCATTACAACCCTGCTGTGGTCTAGAGTCTAAAGATCATTCTATTCAAAAAGCACAAGCAACTCTACTCGATGCGATTACCGTGCTGTACTGTATTGGCATCATGAGGTCGTACTCTGGACTTCCTGACCTTTGCTAGTGGTGAAGCTCATACACTTGTGATTCCAATTAAATTCTGAGGGCTGGAAGACCAAATGTGGCAGCATCAGGAGAAATAACTCATGGCTGGGCCTGCGGCAGACAGACTTGGAGTCACCAGTTTTCTGAAGTTCGCATCCCATGCTTTCTCGACAGCCCGGCCCCAATCCGCAACCGAGGCCCCCCCCGGCCTCCAAGTAAACACCAGACAGCCTTGCAACCATCTTCGCCATGTCATCATGCCCGGACGGCGAGCCCCCAAGCGAACTCAACCCACAAGGCCCAGCAGGCATGCAAAACCACAGCAGAAATCCTGAAAGCCCCCTGTAAAGCCACAGCCCGACAGCAACTCAAAAAGCGCCCTAGTGACCCTAGTGTCTCGAAGTTGCTGACAAATTGTCCATTCCAAGATTGAAGCGCTGCACTTTTTCTTCGGCGCTTGAGCCGACCAGTCCCGAAACTTCGCTGTTGCTGCAGGAAATCCTCCGGTCCAGCAAGGTCCAATCCTGTGCCGGTAGAATTTCGAGATTGCGACATTTGGCCTTGAGCTTCTAGGGATTTGAAACTAAGACCCTGAGTCATAAACATCTGCACCCAACCATGATTACTACTTCTATGTACATACTAGGATACTACGATTGTTACTATGCCAGCCCTTACTTGGAGAAGCTCTAAACTCAAACCTAGGCAAACCCGTTGCAGCCAAGTCGCTCGTGCAGACCTCGGGGCGAAAATATCAAATGCAGAAGGCCTGGTTGGAAGGTTATCCATACAGGCAGGGTTGTCCATGCAGGCAAGAGCAGCCGAACATCCGCACAAATGTGCGTCAAAGGCCCTGGATGTCCATCTACAGAGGCTCAAATACAACGAGCGGCATTTGCCTGGCGATTGTCTCAGCCCGTGTCCCGGCAAGGAGGAGGAGCCTGGGAGGGGCTTGGGCTCTGTGTGACATGGTTCTCCGCGTGCTCAAGTGCCCTGGTGCAAACACCAGGTTAAATGCCATTCTACTGTAAGCGATGAATCAACACATGTTGTCATGCAGCAGCGGCTCTGCCGGTGTACTGCTTGTAGATCCACGAATAAGCATGCGATGCTAATGCTGCTCACTGTTCCAGACTACTCAGGTCTTGAATTGCATCGCTCTCGTGCAGCTGCTGTATTCGAGCAAGGGCTGTCGCTTCAAAGGCTGCCCTGTGGGGCAGCGTGGTATACCGCTGATTGTTCAAAGCGTGGCTCGTGGATGTCCCATGCACGTATCCGTGATACTCTGCAATCAATTACGTCGACAAGCCGAGACGCTCGTCGCTCAAAGTGACATCCCAAGCTCCACTTGCATCCTGAGATCAGGACTATGTGGGTGCCTCGTTTCAGCTCTCCTGACTGCAGGCTTTTTGGGGTCCACGCCCTGGTCCTTCATCCCAAAAATCATGAGGCCGGCACCGTTTTGGGGTTTTGTGGCCTTTCAAGGCCTCTTGGGGCATTCCAATTTGTCTCGCGGCCAAACTGGCCGGTTTACTTGCACGTTTGTCGAGCCTTTGTGGGATGGTCCCTTTGTTCGACACCTCCCCCCTCCCCACCCTTCCAAAGAAAAAACAGAATAAAAAAGAAAAAAGAGAGAGGAAGCACTACAGAAACAGCCACGTGAACATTCTTTTTTAAAGCCCGATTTCAATTGCCCAGGCGCCATCTCCGAGTGGCCGATCCGGAGCCCGGGCCACTTTACCTGTACGTGTCTCCAGAAGCTATCATGAAAACATGCTATTCCTTTGGGCTTCATATGGAGGCTTACGATATTCAAGGGTACCATTCTTGGGGTCCTCATTATAAGGGAATCCTACCAACAAAGTTGGTTTTTTGTATTAGGAGCCCTGGTTATCGTAAACCCCTGTATGATTAAGCTAACCACAGAATTCCTGAAGGGACTGCGACGGTTGCGGCGCTCTTACCCTGAACCCTCATAAACCCCAAAACCACGAAACCCTAAGCCCCCTAAACCCTATAAACCCTAAACCCTAAACCCAAAACCCTCAGCTGCAGCACCTTGGAAACGAAGCTTCCGGCTGAGGCCGCGAGCGCTGCCATGGGCATCGTTAGCCTGGGCGTCTATCCCCGAGGTCTAGCAGACTTGGGCATTCCTAGAAACCTGTTTTAAACACCTTTTTTTGCCGATGTGTAAAGCTTAGTGTGGTTTTCTTTGATGGTATTACCTTTTGCGAGCCCCTTCAATGCAGCCCAATTCCCAGTGCAACACCACTCACACCACGACACAATCAAGACTCCCGTGTGCATTGTCCGTGTCAGAGTAAGGTGATGCAGGGGCCTGAATATCTAGAATGGGGTTCTGGGGGTTAGAATTATGTACGGACCCTAGTGACTAGTCCGAGCCCTATATTATTCCTTTTTTGCTTGCTTCTCTTTGCCCGCCAGGCACGCCTGTCAGGAGCGAGTCGGCTATGAAACATGCGGAAACCAACACTTAGGTCACGGTTTTTAGGGCATCAGGGCAGAACAGGAGGCAGCATTCTCTGAACCTAAAGCCCTGACTCTGAACGCTTGAGCTGAGCATCAACCGCACCTCAACCCTACTGAGGAAATTGTCGGGCTTCTTGCTGCAGATGGCGCTGGAATCACCTACAAATCCATGTCGGATCCTGACCGACAAGCTGCACTCAAGAGATAGTAGGGCCGGGTCAAAGTTGCTGGGAACCTAAAGTAGCTAGCTCAGTCTGCCCCGCTCACAGGAAAACAGCGCTCTTTCATCGGCATGCCCAGACGGAGCCTGAGCAAAGGATGCAAATTGGGATGTTCCCCCTTATACTAACCGTCCTTAATAGGGATTCTACTCCCTATTATAGTCCCTATAAGGGACCTTCCGCAGTATCCAAAGTCCATAGAGTCTTGAAGGATGTCGCCGGAGCCATCTAAAAAGAAAAGATCCAAAACTTCCAAAAGTCACAAACAATTCGGGACGAAGTCCCCAATTCAACAAAACTCCAAAAACTCAAAAACACCCAAAATTCCCAAAAATCTCAAAAATCCCAGCAAAGCCTAAGCTTATCCAAAAGTCCAAAACGGACGGGACTACGTACCCACGTGCCTGGCCCGTGCCCTGGCCCGAGCCCTGGACCCATAGGCCTGGAATTCTTTGGAACGTGAACTTAAAAAGCAGAAAAAGTCCAACAATTCCGAAAAACTATGGGTCCTGGGCACGGGCCAGGCACATGGGTACAGGACATAGTCCAGTCCGTTTTGGGAATTTGTGGAATTTTCAGAGTTCTTCGAAGTCTTTGGGCTCTTTTGGATCTTTGGCACATGGTCCCGATGTTTCTTTTGAAGTTTCCAGTTTACTTTCCAAAGGTTTCACGGCCTGTGGGTCCCAGGCCTTTGGCCAGACGTGCGGGCGCAGGACGTATAGTCCCATGCGTTTTGCAATTTTGGATTCTTTGGAATACCGGGTAGAACTTTTTGAAGTTGGACATGGGACATTGAACCCGGAATTTTCGAACTGGTTGCTTGGGTCCGGGTCATGGCCCCGCCTGTTAAATTTCAAAAGGTTTTTTAGACGGAGAGCACTGCTAACGACACATTTTCACAACCATGAATGGACGAGCCGCTGCTATCTTTGCTGCTTTTCATTCACGCTGCAAAACAGGTTTTTGGAGCCTTTCGAATCGTAGAGCTGGCACATGGTCCCTGCATTTGTCTTCTTTTGAAACGTGCAAGGGGGTGACGATGAGGGTGTTCTGGAGCATCAATAGAAGGGCAAACAAAGGCTCGTCCATTCGTGGTTGTGCAAATGCATCTTCAGAAGGGGGTTCTTCTTTTCAAGACTAGCATTAAGGGTTTTGCGGGGGCACTGCGCAGGTGCGAGGAGTGTCCCAGTAGCTGTCTTCCATTTCCTTCAGAACTCAGCAAAGCCGCAACGAAAAATGTGGGCGCGAAGCTAAAGTGCTCTTCGGGGTTGGTTCCGGGGGGGGGGGGGGGGGGAGGTAAGCTACAGGGTTTCATATGTACATAGGGGGTATGTATTTGAAATACAAAGAGGGTAGGGCGTAGATAACTAAGGGCATACGCAGATCACTCTTGAAAGTAATATACATGTAGATGTGTATATATACACACATGTATATGTATATGTACGTGCCTTGAATGCCCCAACACTGACCTTCAAATCCTAAACCTCAACCCTGAAACTCCTGAAAACCTAAAACTGAAACACGGACACCTGTAATGGGTCCCTTTCTGTATGCATACTGTAACAAAAAACATAATCATACGAATAATGAATCATGGTACTTCCAATAGCCATGATAGGACGAATAACAGTACTGTAATAATAACAAAAATGTATCCGGAGTGGGAGACAATAGTCATAGTCACTCAAGGCCAGGCTGCGTATTGTCCAACCAGGCCACGGAAACAATCGGAATTCGATGTTGCTTGGCAAACTCGTACCTAAGTGCTAAATATGATGCAACGGAAGGTTCTTGCTCCAAGAGGGCATGAAACGGCATTGCACAAGAAGTTGCTTCGGCCGCTGCAAGCAAAAAAATGCAAGGATGATCGAACAAGGCCCTACAGTAAGGGGCCCTAAGCCACTCCAGTCCTTGCTTTGTGAGGAAGCACAACTATCTCACGCATTCCTGCACCGAGAACCCGAAAATAGCCTGAAGCCTCGAATCATCGTCCCGATCTCGAAACGCCGTGGCCCTAGCCATACAAGTCAGGAGGCTTTTCGCCCTGGCTCGCGCCAGCGATAAGGTGCGTGTGGGCTATCGTGAGCTCCTTGGGGCGATTTGCGCACGCGGCACTACTCCGTACTCCAAAGGAGCAGGCCCTGAACCCGCACAGTCAAACTGCCCTCAAGCCCTGAGCCCTCATCCCTCCACCCCCCCACTGCCAGGCCCCCGTAACCGTAAACTTCGGAAGCCCGCTTGTCGTTGCCACGGTTCCTCGGTACATTGGGCCCCCAGCAGCTGGGCCGCCATAACGACAGCCTCCTTGGAGCCTCGGCATATCTCTGCCTGTATTATGTTTACTAAGTTTACTAGTAGGGTGGAGGACTTTTGTGGGGTTTCGTGTTTGGGGATCTCGATGGCAAGTTGAGCATGCCAGCCCTAAAACCCTGGAACCCTACAACCCTACAACAAGCAGATCCGTCAAGCTGATGGACTGCTGCGCACTACTTTTGCACCCTTTGGGGCGGGCAGGCCCTGTTATGAAACCCCGCAATGGCCGGTTTCCGGACCCAAGTGGCCTGCTCGCAGGCGGGTGGTGCTCAACAGCAGACCTTACAAGGCATTCCAACATGCGTTCGGAAGGCAAAGGGAAAGGCACTCGCTATAGTCACTGTATGATTTGGGTCGGGTTGGGTACATAAGAGTTGACGTGTGCAATTTCGTGGTGGGGGCTTTGGCTGTTCGGCACGGGCCATAGCAAGCAGTTCCTGCAAAATCCCTCCCCGTACCTTGTGCGCACAACAACTTCACGCCCTCACGTTCACGACCGTCGAAATCCGAAAACCTTGCCAGCAGAAGCTCTAAACCTATACACCTAAAACACTCAAACCTCAACAGCCCCTTGAGCGGGGACGACCTTGCACTCGCTCAAGGACGCAAATCTCTTGCTTAAACAGCCAAGCAGCCCTCCATGAGCCTTGGAGCATAGCATCCGAAGACCTCAGGTGGTGTTGTAGTTGTTACTTGCAGCACGTCCTAGTGTGCAGCAGCTCGAACAACGAAAAAGCATGTCCGTCCTGTCGCTGTACACAGGCTCTCCAGGCAACTGAGATACACAACATGCCCTACATTCGCAAAAACCTGTGTCCACCATAGTGCTGGCTTGGACAAGCAAACTTAGGCAAGAGCCTACACCTGCTGGCTTGCGTTGAGGAGCTCCGCTTGCTTTCAGGATGTGAGACTGTCTTTGGGTGCCTGGGCCTAGGTCCCACCTGCCCAAAAGCTTGTGCTCAGCTCGCGGCCCCCGGAGTTTCGTTGCTGCTACCAACGCAGCCAGCAATGCACGAGCGGAAAGAGCCTTAGCGCCATGCTTGCACATGTGCACAAGCTTCCGTTTGGGTGCCGACTATCGAGCCCTCGCATGGCACGACCCAAAGACTAAGAGGATAATAAACAAGCAAAGCAACCCAACAGAAGCCGGAGGGACATGCAATTGAAGAACAACAGACGCCCTGTACGATGGGCCTGGTATTAATGCGATTGCAGCTTCCAAACCCCATTCAGTGAGTTGGGTCTCACGGTTGCACATCCAGGGTGCTGAAGGGGGCACCGATGGAGGCGCAGCCAATCCTTCCCGGGTCACTCTGACATGCGAAATTTCTGACCCTTTGGAAGGGCATGTAAACTCTGGGTAGTGCGCGGCAGCCGCCAACAACCCCAAAACCCCCACACACCCTTACCCCACTCGAACTCATGGTTTTTGTTTGCTAAAAGTGCAGGGTGGGGTAGGGCCTTCGTGAGATTGAGAGCTCAAGGCCGGGCAAGGCAGCTCTCGAAAAACATGCTCAGCATCCTCGCCGCTCGCCGGCTCTCACGGATACCGGTTTCAGAGCTAGGGACGCCCCTAAATCCCCCCAACATGCAGGAAAGCCTTAACTTCCTGGAAGGCCCCAAAAACTCAGCAGCTGTTCAGAAAACTTCCGATCCGAGTCGGTCCGATGTCTCGGAAGTTGCCGGCCCGCCACGCAGCTGGCCCTCAACCAGGCGCCGCGGAAGAGCCTTTGGGGGATTTGATTCCTACAGGGACGGAGTGCTGGTCTGTGTATACATATATATATATATATGATTATGTATTATATTTGCGGTGTATTGCCCTATCTACATACACTTTTACACACATGTTTTACATTTACGTGTATTTTCTTATGCTTATTGTATTATTTATTACCTAGAACTATGTGCTCGTTTTCTGCCTGAGGGACTTGTGGGAGTGCCGGGATGAAGCGAAGGCGGCGCAGCTGCCCCCACCAGGACCAATCCTTATCATGTGCGGACTCTTGCGGGTGCTTGCTCCTTCAACCGTGGTGTTTCGAAAGGGATTCCATCCCCGAGACCAAACTCAAAATGGACTGTGGGTGCTGAGTATTCGGAGCAATGATCCTTCAAATCATCGACCAGGCTGAATTCCGAGACGCACGCCCGGGAGAACTACTGTGTTGCTCCGCACTCTGAGATCCCCAGGACCCAGGACCAGGAATAACTAGGCTCACGCATGAAGTCGAAACGTCCTTTCTTGGTAGAACCTTTTGCAGGGAGAAAGGAACCCAGATCAAGCGCCCCTTCAAGACTCTTTAAATTAGCCGAAACAGATGATAGACTACTGGCAGGAGCCAAAATGTCTAGGCTTGCTGTCACGGAAAGCAGTACCCCAAATAAAACTCTAGTCAGAACTGACCGAAGTTCTGAGCCTCAGAGGGTCTGTAAAAGCATGATGAGCGTGATGAGGGCTACGGGGTTAGGTGCATCGCGGCGTCAGAACGATGTCCGCTCCTTGCCCACTGTGCTGCACTTTGGCGCCACACCAGCGGGCGAGACCCACCAAGGGGCCCATCTCCGTCTTTCCTTTCCAGGGCGAGAGTGCTGTCATGGGACTACTCAATATCAGCAGGGTTGGAGGAGGGGTAAGAATTTGGCGGGGGGAAGGATTTAGTTACTGCGTACTATGTACTGCGACGATGAGGGTAGGATGTCGGCTAAATGCTTGGTTGAGGTTTTAAGAGTGTCCCCGAACAAGCGACCAAACCCAAAAGACACAACATCATGGGTCCAAGGTCGAGTCTCTGTGTGCCTGCAAGGTGTAGCAGAAAAGCCAACTCTTTCTTCGGAGCGCATCACTCAATGCAAAACAGACTCGCCGATGCACTGAGCTGCTACGCCAAGCAAAGCAGACCCTCACGAAGAACCCCGACTCTGCCCCTTCACGGCCATACTCCCCGAAAAGGTTTCCATGAAGCTATCTCCAAGACATCACGCAACTTCCCGGCGCCCGTAGCCAAGTCTCTCAGGAAGCACTCGCCGATCCATGTCCCAAAGCATCAAAACGACAGCCCAAGCAACAACTTCATCTCGATTCAGAGACGATCTTGTGTTTAGACCTTTAAATTGAGTTTAGGGGCACCGGAATCCGTAAAAGAACCCTAAGACTTCCTAAACACCAAGTGACACTTTGGTCTTAGACGAGCTTCCCATTATCAGGGCCACTCGCAAGCCCTTGAAGAGCATGCGGCGGTTGACGTAGCCCCGTCGGCCGTCTAGACGTACTTCTTTCTTCATCTCATCCCCTGCCAGACATATAGGGTCTGTATAGCTTTGGGATAATGGGGGGGTGACACGGCATGCCCATGACCCACCGCAAAATGAAGGAACAGGTGCAATGGGACTGAAGACGATGTAGGGAAGCCATACCCGAAAAGAACACCCGCAGCTGCAAGCTCGCAGCATGCCAACCAGGTCTACATCAACCTGAAGTGTGCCTCGTCAGCCCCTGATCCCAATGCAGCAGAACCTAGATGCCCAACCTGGCAGCACTCCGGAACTCCCAAATTCGCCAGCAACCATTCATGAACAACCATCCAAAGCTCCGTTTTCAGAGACTCTGGAGTCCTAAACCACATCTTCGCCGGGACGCGCTCCAGGTCGGAGAAGGGCAGCGATGCGAATTCAGCTTCCGCCCTTCGGACCCAGAGCTCCTGTTTTGGGCGAGGTAGCCCAGTAACCATATTATCATAAGGCTGGTTACTTGAAAAAGAGAACCTTGAACCAACAAAAGGGAAAAGGGTACCGAGGGTACACTGGGTTACCAAGGGAACCCAGCTCTATCACCCAAACATTCACCCAGGCCACCCGAAGGCCTAGCTTCATGGGACAGCGGTACGTTAACGGTGGACCGGCCGGGGTTCAAAGAACTCCCAGCACAAGTGGACCACATAATCATGCGGGTTCCCTCTTGAGCCGAACTTCAATCCGGATCTCGCTGATTTGGGGAGCTTCGAACAACAGCTCGGCCAATTTCATCGTTTCTGTTTAGGGACTTCGGACGCTTGGGATGGAGTGCTATCGAAACATCAAGCGCCGCCCTTAAAGAGAAGAGACCGAAAGCCCCAAGCCTGTGCCACCCCGGCTTCAGTCTAGCCTCAGGACAACTCCGAAAGTCACTACAAATCCAATTTACAGCCGCCCGATGTAATCTCGCGCCAAGGCTCTGTGCTTTCCAAGATTTCCACGAGGCATCCTAATGTGGCTCCAGAGAAAACTCACGAAACACCGGTTGCAAGGGTGTCACTGAGCGCTTTTTTGATGGCAACAATTGGTGACGTCTCAAAGCCTTCAGCATCCCTTTGGGTATTGTAAGGTCGCACGCTGATGCCCAGGGAAGCTGAAACCTACTGTCATGCAGTTTCATGCAAGGCACTTGTCGTCGTGGCACTCCGGACTAGCTCCTGGTCTAGTGCTTTTCGTGCAGCGAGAGGCAAGCATTCTGACAGGCTTAGGCCAGGAAGGGCACTCGTCGACCGCTCGAGAACCATCATTAATACTTATCCGATATTCGAACCATTTGCTCGACAAATCGCCCGCCCCGATAGCGTCCTGGTCTGGAAGGAGGTCGGCGATCTGCTGCCATGCCTGATTGCTAGTCGCATTGTTCTGCGTGTGGCTCACGGACTTCGACAGGCGCAGACAGACAAGCCCCTGCTCCCAAAACAAAATCAACCCCAATAATATTTCACCCCCACCCTACCCCCTGCCAACCTGCCCCCCACCCCACCCCTCCACCCCCCAACATCCACCCATCAGACCCCCTCCCCCCGCAACCCCTCCAAATCGAGATAGGGGAGGTCAAGCTTAATTAGCGGTGAGGGTACCGCTTTCAAAACCCGTTCACAACCAACGCTTTGGCCCAGATGGGCTGCGCAGATTACGCCGCTTTTAGGGGCGGGGGAGCTGGTTGGCTTCAGAACATCTTGTCGGCTTTTCACACAACATGCTGAGTGAGGACGCTTCCATCTGAGAGAGCTCACTGAACGCGTTGACCCCTCGCTGCAAAATTCTGCCTCGGCCGGCAGCAGCGACCAACTGATCGATGGGCGTCCCCGATCCTCTCGCTGGCAGACGAACACGCACATCTACAAATCCAACAAAACAAACCTGGTGTGCGGTGTACACTTTGCCAACACTCCCGAAAAAGTGTAGCCCTAGACCAATCAGTGCCACAAATTCCTTCTGCCCGAGCTCTCAGGGATATTGTGGAGTGTGGCTTGAACGATAATCTGTAAGAGTATATGGGATAGCAGGGATAGCAAGGACTTAGAATGACCCGGTCGTTCCTGGGCTTGGGTTGTCTCCGGGCCGTCTGTGAACTCGCCTTGGCTGGCAAGCCAGTGGCATGCACCACTACGTGCACGCACACACGCGAACACGCTCGGACACACGCAAAAGCTGTGCCGGAAAGGAGCGCCGGCGCCGCCGCCGGGGGGGTGGGGCATCGGCCGGGGGACCCAAATCGGTCCTTGGATTCCGGAGCTAACAGCTCGCAGCCTTGCCAGCGTTGCATGGCTTCTTTGTTGCCGCCGGTTTCGGGCTTTAAGGGTTCAGAGTCTCTGCGGCCCAGGTGGCGGACTCAGAAGCGGCGTGTTGCCACCTCCCTGGGCCTCTTCGGATTCCCGTGGGGGCACGAGGTCGTCCATGGCAGTGGCATGCACTCTGAAACTGGCCCAGAAGCTGCCATAGTTGCTTTGCTGACTTCTGCCATTCTCCTGCCTTGAGGTTTATTGAGGTTTGATGTTTGAGCTCCTGGGAGCTGTTAGACCTCTAGCGCTTCGAGCCAACATGGAGTCGAGGAAGAGAGTCTGCGTGCAACATGGGCATGCCGTCATGCGACGTCTCAGATGCAAAGTAATGCAAACGAGCAGCAGCCACACGTTACCTCAGCGCTCGGATGCGTGGAGAAGTAGCGCTAGCGAGTTAAACGGGTCCTTTCCCCCTCCCACCCCCCCCCCCCGGAAAAAAACCCGCGTTGACAGGCGAAGGGCCGCTCCAGTCTTCCCAAAGACCAGGCGAAGTTGTTGTTGCTGCAGCCGAAGCCTTTCCACAGGGGAAGGCGACCTTCCTTAAGGAGAGACTCCATAGGACTGAGATCTTCATGTTGACAGAAGCTGAACTCCTATCAGCACGCAGGCTGCAACAGGAGATCGCTGGACTGCAACCCTCTTTTGGACATGCCCCCTGCCTCAGGCGGCCAGAAGCTGAGAAGACTCTCCGACTTCTGTCGCACATGGGCGGCCAGCGTTGCTGGAAGCCTGCTTCGAGGGTCTATGGTGGGTTTCGGATTTAGGGTCTCGTAGGGGTTGAGAGTCGAGATGTCCAAGCCAGCCAGGGCGGGCGTGTTGCTCGGTTGAACCAGTGTTGGCCATGAGGGGCCCCTGGGGCAGACTCAGAGTACACTCCAGGGTCCTTCTTCTGCCAACGGTTATAGCGTCCCACAACCTTTCGCCCGTACACACCCGCCGTAGACAGCCGCGACGCGATTAATTGGGAAAAATGGAATTGCTGTTCCCATCTTCAGCGCCCCCTAACTATATCAGCCCGAAAAAGTTAAAGGTCAAGACTAATTACACTGCGCCCGCCTCCGGCGAAAGAGATGCGAAACCAGCTCGCCTGTGCGTGGTGCCGCGCCTCCGCAAACATTTCTGTCTGGATGCGGGGGGACAGCCCTGAACCTGCAACCTCAAACCTCGAAGCTTTTTTTAATGTTCGGCTACACGTGTGCAACAGGCCCAACAGCCTTATGTACTCCATCTGCCCATGCCCAAGACTCCCAAATCCCTTTTTAAAATTTAAGCCCAAGACGAGGCCTGCGAGAGCTGAATGGCTTGAAGGCTTCTGAAAGCAGCAGATGAAGAAGCCTTCGACCTCCAGTCTGAGAGGCCAGATGTCATCTCTTCTTATCTCTCCTTCCTGTGTCTGTTATCCTGCATCAATTCTTGGGAATGGGAAGCTACGAAAGCTAGGGGCACGCGGCAACATAAGCCGAAACTGGCGCCTTTGTCCAGTCTTTCGTTGCTCATTGCTGCCGGGCTGCATCGAAACTGTGTGGGAGCAGTCGTACGGCTCCTGAACTTCAAACTTCAGCATAGCAATTTTATTGAACATGCCTTAATCATCCAGAGTTTCAAGATGTTTCAGGCCTGAGGCTCCCGAAGATGAAATCTTTTCGGACGGCAGGCTGGAGGTTGCACGCCCAGAAACTCCCTTAAACCCAAAGCTCGCAGGTAGGAAGCCTTCTCAAAATCATACGATCCCAGAGCGGGCCACGCCTAGGCCTGCTGCTGCAGGGTCCAGGACGCGAAAGTGCGTGGCCACCCCAGGAGCTAGCTCCAGAAGGGTCTCAATGTCCACCGGCTGCGCGGCCTCAAGTTTGCTTCCCGCTGGGCACCGACACCACCCCCCCTGCTGGAACATGGTTTCCGAAATTAGGGGTACCTTGGGTTGTAGACTTATCGAGCAGCAGCGACCAGCATGCCAGCAGGAACCAACAAAAGAATGTGCAAGATAATACGAACCATAAGAAATAACCATTCAACAGTGGCACGGTATGTAGTCAAAAAGGAGTTCGGACTTCGACGATCAACAGGGAAATCTATGGGTTGAGATTCTGTTCAGAAAGCAAAGAAGAGTTTGAGTTGAGGACTAGTGTATCCCCGACATGATTCAAGTCCTCAGTCGCGCAAACCACAGAGAACAGGCGAACAGGCCCACTCCCGAACCAGTTAAGCAGAATCAGAATCTGCAGCCACAGTGCGTAGCTGACGTCAGCCAGAAACTGCAAGCACAGTTTCTCATTTTCAGCAGGTGCGAATGTGCACGTCGAGTACACCTGGATCGGAGCGGCTCTTGGATGGGAAGCATGATATATGGCTAAGGCAAACATGTGGAGAACAAATCTTTGCGTGGTGTACAAAAATCCAATTTCTAGTCTGCGTACCGCGCTCTGCCAAATCATGTTCTTACGACCTCCACAAAAAAAGGTTAGCCATGTCGTGAATGGCGTGTATGGAGGTCAACCTGTTCTTGGCGTGAGGATCTCTCAGACAAGGAGCCAAGCAGCCGCCCGGCTTCAATGCCCGCCAGCCGCTGTGGAGCAGAGCTCTTTGAATCTCTGTGAGTGCCATGCTCCTGAGCTGCAGCTTCAGAACCCGGAAAAATGAAGCCCGATTGGGGCGAGTCGGCTGAAGACAGCTGGCGAGCCAATAGGCAGACCTCAAGGCGCCTGATTCCCTCAGATTGCGCTGGGCCGCGGAGCCTTGGGGAGCTTCAGATGTGAGAACACCTCCCTGTACAAGCAAATATACTGTATCACATATTATCTATACCATACCGGTGATGCCTCGGGTAGACTATGCTGGCGCAGGGAGGCCTGCAGCACCCTGAAGGATTCCAAACGACAGCTTCCTCTTCAACAAGACTCTCCACCTTCGATTAGAGTTTCGGGTTTTCGACTCTCGCACTCGCACATGGCCGGCAAGGCATCGGTTGGTATGTCCGTCTCAAGGTGATACTGCCCACAGAGCTTCTGCAGACTACACTCACTGCTATTCAACATAGTCGGTTTAGGGTTTAGGGTTTTTTTAGGGTACTACAATCAACTTCGAAACTGTCAGCTCAACTGTGTCCAGTCTCTCACCACTGTCACATCGAAGCAGGCGGAGGATCTCTTTGCGGACCGTTCCTGCGGCGAAGCTTCCCAGTACAGGGGCTTCGACCCTCGTGGAGTTGCCGCTGCAGCGTCTCGCAGCATGTAGGGTTTAGGGTTGGTTTGGGATGGTTTAGGGTTTGCCTACCATGCAGCCACCAGACGTGCTGGCTGGCTGCCCGAGTTTGGTGGTCTTCTGCATATTTTGGTTAGGTACCCCGGGCGTCTAGCCCTGCCCGGCAACTTGTAAGTTTTGCGGTTTTGGTAGAACCGCTCCTTAGATATAAGTTACTTGTGGTTGCTTGTTTGTTGGATATAGTAGGGTTGGACTTAGGTTGGACTTAAGTTGTTCCTTTGATTCCTGCTTCTTTCACAGTTGATTTTCTAGTCGCTCATTAAAGGTCACGATGTTCGAGCCCACAGTCCGTTTTCACCTTTTGTTGCTCGTGCCACCTGCTGTTACAATGGCTGCTGCTCCAAGCCTCTCTGCGAGCCTTGCAGGATTTCATCAACATATTCTGCAAGACGTGCCGCAGCATCGCACGGGTACCCTGGCCGACCCGCCAGCAGCGATGCTCGTGGTCCATCATGACAAGCGGACAATCGGGATTAAAGCGTTCGTTTCGGTCAACTAGGTCACTTATGAGTAACATATATGTGCATGAGTCAAAAGGCCGTCCTGGTACCTACACTACCCAGCATATCGCATCGATTCTCAGAGCAACGCTTTTCTCGGAGAAGATGTTGGCAAAGCTAGTAAAAGCTATAGTTGGGCACTGCTGCAATTCACGCCCGAGGTAACCATTCACAAAGCCTTCAGACACGTTGCTTTCTGTGGGATAACATGGCAACCAATGATCTATGACTCGGTGCCTTCACAAGAGCAGGGCGCATCAACCAGCACCTTACAGCAGGATGCAAGTGGGATTGACGGCAACGACCAGCATCTTTATACATGCTCTGATTACAAGGAGCACCCATGAATCTTTCTGTGCTATGGGGTCTGCCTGCTAAGAAGCATATGATTCTATTCTTCTTTGCCAATCTTAAAAAAGAAAGGCCGAGCTGCCCCTTCGAAGGCTTCGGGAAAGACTTGCCCCACTTCCCGGCCATCTGCGCAGCTGACCAAAAACTGGCTCGAGCCGCTTTTCCTCAGTGAGATTTGTGCATGCTCTGAGGTGGTCCAGTGTTTCCTGCGGCTGCATCAGGAGGTCATACCTTTATGAAGGAGGCCGGCTTTTCAAATCGCCTCTGCCCTGCCAGCAAGAAAGGCCTCCTCCGCTAGACTGCAGCCAGGCGTCAGGAGGTTCCTATGAAGAATCTCCTGGGGGCCGCACCAGCAGGTAACTACTCTGCAAATCTGGACGATCTCAGGCGTGATCACTGGGAACAAAAATAATCGTAAAAACCGGAAGACCACAAATCCACAAGCCGCTCGCCACAATATGGCATCATTGAGCTGCATCAAAGTGGAAGAAAGCCCAAGCGTTTGAGACTGCAGGGCGCTCGATCTGACTCCATCTGGCAGCATGTCTTGGGCCGGCTAAGGATGATGTGGATTGTTCCCCCACAATGGCGTCCCTCTCCCCTCCCCCACATATAAACCTTAACCCGGCGGGTCTTTTTTTGTTTTTTCAAGGTGTGGCTCGGACGCTTTTGTCTTAAAAGGTGTGGCTCAGCTTGGCTTCGCAAATATTGTAAATAGCAGCATCTCTGCGTTTAGAGAGGCTGCAAATACTGTAAATAGCAGCATTTCTGCGTTGTCAGAGGCTGCAAATTATGCACCAATACTATAAATAGCAGCATTTCTGCGTTGTCAGAGGCTTCAAATACTGTAAATAGCAGCATTTCTGCGTTGTCAGAAGCTTCCAAGACTGTAAATAGCAGCATTTCTGTGGTTGTCAGCGGCTTCCAATACTGTCAATAGCAGCATTTCTACGTAGTCAGAGGCTTCAAATACTGTAAATAGCAGAATTTCTGCGTTGCGTTTGGGTTTCAAAGAGACTCACTATGCTGGGGTAAATTCAGTGCTTGCATGTAAGTTTCAAGATTCATATGCTTTGAAGCAAGCTTGCACGGCTTAAAAAGCGGGGGGGTTGGGGGGGGCGCAGCCCCCCCCCATTTGCAAACAATGCAATGCTTGCATGTAGGTTTCAAGATTCATATGCTTTGAAGCAAGCTTGCACAGCTTAAAAAAGCGGGGGGGTTGGGGGGGGCGCAGCCCCCCCCCCATTGGTAAACTCAATGCTTGCATGATGGGTTTCAAGATTCATATGCTTTGAAGCAAGCTTGCACGGCTTAAAAAACGCGGGGGGATTGGGGGGGGCGCAGCCCCCCCCATTTGCAAACAAGGCTCGTCGTCACTCACAACGGCTCCATTCTTTGCACATGTGAGACGCAAAGCCCACAGAGATGCAGCTGCGCTTTCTTCCCACATACAACGCAAAACGCAACCCCCTCGGCCTCGGGTACTGTAAGCGGAGGCAAAGGCCTCCTTGAAGGGAATGGCTTCCGCGAGTGAGAGCACTCGGTTCAAGCCCAAATGCTCGGTAAGTCCATCCCAAAACGCGACAGTCTTCTTATGGGCCGATGCCGGTGCAACCAAAACACTCGGTCGAAATTTGCGCTGCGGCGCAAAAGCTTCCGGCACTGCCTGTCCCAACACGTTGCAGTCGAGGTACTGCGCCTGGGAGAAAGGCTCAATGGACACGAACCCCTCTATCGCACCCCAGGTGTTGCGAGCTTCAATCAGCTCGGACTCCGTCGACACTCGTTGCCTTAGAGCCGCCTCAACTACAAACGGCAAAGAACACATCAGGACGATGAGCGCGCCTTGGTGTGCTCCGACCAACAACCTCGGCTTTCTCCGGCACACCTCACGTGTTTCCCCCCTCCCTTATATACTGTCAAAGGCGTGTCGGCGTATCGGCGTATCGGTGTATCTGTGCATATGTCGGTGTATCGGTGTATCGGTTTATCGGTGTATCGGCGTATCGGTGTATCGGTGTACCAGTGTATCGGAGTATCGGTGTACCGGTGTACCAGTGGGTCGGTGTATCGGTGTATCGGTGTACCGGTGTATTGGAACGGTGGGTCGGTGTATCGGTGTATCGGTGTATAGGAGCTGCATCGGTCTATCGGTGTATCGGTGTATCGGAGCGGTGGGTCGGTGTATCAGTGTGGCGGCGTATCGGTGTATCGGTGCATCGGAGCCGTGTATCGGGGGGCCCAACAAAAACAACAGACATCACCAAAACCTAGAAGGATTCATATATGGATCTATGATCCATCAGGAACGATTCCAGATGAGCATTTCCGTGGCAACGTGGGTGCCTCAGGCGCTCGAGCAACTGCGTCGCGCGGCGCATATGCCTGAACCAGAGTTCTCTCCCTGCACATTTGACGGCCACATCGACGCTTATCGACACTTGTCAACAGCCAAGCTCCCTGCCATAGGCTGAAGCGGCTCGAGTGCCCTCCGCAACACAAAATGAGTTTGCGGCTGCATGGCAGGCACAGGATCTAAGCAAGCCTGATTGCAACTCGATGCAACTTGGCAATCAATTATCACTTCACAAGGAACAACTCCGAATAGCAACTCCCAAGCGGACAAAGTTTTTGTCAGGCACCGGCCTGTCTTCCACAGGGACGGTCAATGCCTCCCGCACATGGACAGTCTGGGTCCAATGGAGTCAACAGTCGATGGATCGATCCACTAGCAGCAACAAAACGCGCGCCGCCGCAGGCAGGGCTGCAGAGGACCTTCAGCATAGTGTCTCTCATACTTCAAGCAAACAAGACTTGCGCGACATGGAGATTACGATGACTTGAAAGCCTTCGTAAGGCCTTCGCCGCTCTTCCTCGCATTGCATACAGCATTGACAGCTGCTATTGGCCTGGATGGCTTGGGGTATTGGAAATCACGTTCCACAGCTTCTATCAAGACATCCTCATCAGCACACATTTGTAAATGTTTAATGCTTGACGGTGAGGGCTGGGAATGACAAAGACCAGGAGTACTCATGTGTGAAAGTGACTAAGTGCGCCGGGTACCGGTAATAGTGACCTTGCCGGGGGAACATCAGGGGACTGCATGTCATCTAGAGCTCCGAGGCTCGCCGAGCTCCCCACAAGTGTTTGGGCAGCTCCTGGCAGCGCTTCAGAGCTGTTAGTGACTGTTATAGTGTTTCAGCATTGTCTCTGCAGGGCCCCGACTTCGGGCGCATTGGCAACATGCGCTCAGCAGATTGCAAACTCCTGACAACCAAGTCTCTTCAGAGTCAGGTTACACAAAAACAGAACTAGGTAAGAAGCACCTCGAACGGCTGCCATTAACATGGCAGGCCAGACAGAACTAAAGGCCGTTTAGGCCTCAAGGGAGACAGCCACAACTGGCCACAACTCCTTGATGCTGGTGCACTGCCCGGCTCTCAGAGCAAAAGAGGACGCAACGCATGGCAGCACATGCAGCACGATGCACGTCGAAACTCACCTAGTGGCTGTGATCATCTCAGAAAATCGTTCGGCACGTGGGAGGGCATTTGGCGGCACTTAGTTGTAATAGCCCTTTTCCTTCTCGCCTGGCTTCTCCATGAACTGCTTTGGTAAAACTGCTGGCCTCCGAGGTCTCGAATCGGAAAGATGAAAGTCTTCTTCAGATCTCCAGCATCTCCCGTGCCATTTTTCGCCGGCCAACTTTCTCGCAAGAACTGATGCCAGCACTGAAACTTACAAGGTTAAGTGAAGCCAAGGAGACAATCGGCATTGCAGGGAATACCGCGATGTCCTCTATGCCATAGATCACCCTTCTCGCTGAAGCTGCTCTCGTGTGGCTGAATCTGCTCCCAGGGCCCACATTTGTCGCAGGTCCTGATGGCCCCACAACCCACTGCATTCTTCACCTGCGCTTTGCAGCCCTAGGCGGTTCTTTGCTGCCTTCGGGCTTTCAGGACTTGCAAGCAGCTCAGGCGGTGTTGCAACCGTCGCGTTCGTTCCTGTAGCTTCCGCCGCTCTGGGTTGACTTCCACCTCATGCCAGAAGTCATTTGAGGAAAAATCGACGCTTTCGAAATTCGATCGTATACTTTTTTTTGCTGTTGGCATCTATACTTGTTTGCTCTCGGCTACTATTCACGTTGAGGTCTGGGGCCCGAATGTTGAAAACTGAGAAGAGGACCACGAAAGCTAGAGGGCAGCAGGAGCGGGTGCAGCTGCGCGCTCTTTTCGGACGGGCGAACCCTCCTTTGCCCCCCACTGAGATAGTTGCAGTCCTGTTGCTTTGCTGTCAGTCCATGTACAGTTCATGTGACACAAATGCATGTTGTTGTTGCGGCTCTCAAGGTTCTGGGGAGTAAGTCCTCAAGTAGCGCGTAATGGAAAAAGCTCGCCTGTCTACTGTATGCGGAAGTGAGGTAGCGCTCGGGCCAATCTCCCCCCACCCCTCCCCCCCGCTCCCCCACCCTCACCCCCTCCCCCCCCCATTGATCCCACACTTCGAGAATTGAGCTGGCGCCACATAGCAACCCAGCTGGACGACAACTAGCGCAAACTCCAAGAGAGCTAGCTTTTGTGACTTGTTGAAGATGGTGACTTCGAAAAGTTTACTCCCGTACCCACAGCTCGAAAGGACCAAGCACCCAGCCGTACACGGATACTTTTTTCCATACACTGTGATATCTATCCCTGATGCCCCCTGACAGAAAAAACATTCCGACGCGCTTGCAGGTAGTGCTTCTGGGCTTAAAATTGCACGGCGGGACGAGCACTGACATCGTGGCACATTCTGACTGCGCTTAAGTTGGGGTTTACGGCAGAAGGCCTTAGAAAGCGTTGCCATTAAAACTCGGGACATGTGGATTTTGCAAGAAGAAGAACCCAGAAGGCAGGACAACTTTTTCGGATTGCATCCAGGCAACTTTCTCCCACGACTTTCGGCATGTCGAAGTAGTATGGGCCACCCACCAAATTGTAGGCTTTTACACGGCTTGTGGGATCAGGCTGCTGCGCTTCATGGCCAAGCCTGCAGGACACCACACTGAAAAAACGAATCAACCACACAACCAACGCCCCCTGGCCTTCCGGAGATCAGGCACCCAAAAGCTGGGCACCGGGCATCAGTGTTTCCCAAACGCTGCTAAGGCGCACACCCATCACTGCGCAAACGCACTAAGTCTCAATATCGTATCCCAGCGGCCTGCTGAGAAGCCGTCACGGAAGCTGCCTGTAAGACCAACGAATTGTTGACCTGGCTGTGCGGCCATGCGCTCTCCCTCTTTCTTTTCTTCTGGGGCATGGGGGCCGAGACCCCCGCGCAGTGCGCGCACCCCGCAGCCGCATGTTGCGGCGGCTTGAAATTATGAAAGGGAGTATCTCTGTGACCCCAACGTCAAGGTGTACTGGTCACGACTTATTAACAGGTCAGACATCAACCAACACACACACACACAGGTATGTGTGTCACTCTCGTGGAAAGGAATGTAGATGTAGATGCGTAATGTCATACTTGATACGAGATGGTCTTGACATTCGAAATGCATACTGGTGCTAGACATTCTTTGTGGACTCATTGACCTTGGGGTACCTTCGGGAAGTACAACAGCGAGTATGGCAGCAATGTACAGCGAGTGCGAAGATCAACGTATCACTTCTTGTCACAGGTACACAGGGTTGATCAGACCCTGCTTCCAGCATCAGTGGATAGCTTCGTTGGGTGCAGTTTCCACTGTGCTCTGCACCCCCCTGTGATGCACTGAAGCTCTTCATGTATCATGTCAGAAATCAAGAAGCTTCAAGAAACTTCAATGCTCTCTCATCCTTCATGACTCAAGGAAACATGCAACTCTTGAATGACGAGACCATTCTGTTGTGGCCGCAGCAGTGCGGTTGTCACACACACACACACACCCTCCCCTAAACGGAGAGGGTAATAGGATCGCGAGCTGAAGGACCTCAGTGCAATGAACTTGATAGATTTGCTGGCAAAGGCAATGTGTTGCGGCTGAAACAAATACTGCAGAAAGCAAGCACACTCCATCATGTTTTCAGTCAATGCAAGAAAGTCAATCGATGTCAATACAGCCACCTGGATTCGCTTGTAGATGCCAGAGGCTATGATTTTTCGCCACACTTTCAGTGATGCGCACATTTGAGTCGTGCGTCCCTGTGGTGCTTGACCCGGGACGGGAAATGTCCAAAGAGACTTCTTGGTGGAGAAAAGATTCAAATTCACCATTCGCTCTGCGCACTTGTTCAGTCCATGGGGGTGCGGCATCTGTGGTTTCATGCTGAGGCCACACTGTTGATGTGACTGCAGACCAAGAAAGATGATGAGGAGGATTTGGTTCCTCAACATACAAGTGTAAGAAGGCCTGGAGGAGTTCAGCCCTTAAGTCCTGCAACGCCAGGCTGACAAGAGCTTCCGGTGTGTCACATCGTCGAGCTCTATGTTGGGCACGATCGATGAGCCTGGCTAGCCTGGCTTGCCACTGATTCTCCGTGAATCCAAGTCTTTTGGGGTCGATCATGCCGAAGTCCTCGAGAACCTGTTCCTGCAAAAATTCCGTCAATCCGTCACACATGTTATCGAACGCCGCAGCGTGTAAGGCCATGGCATGGACTTTACAAGTTCTTGGACCAAAATCTTGAGAAGACGAGAGCGAGACGTTAACAACACGGGCAGTGAGTACCTAGTCACCTGGCAAAGTCATGAAAAAAACCTTCTTTGTCGAGGTAATGCAACGAATGCCTGGTTTAATTTGAAACCTGTCATGGTGAAACCATGCGCAGGAATTGCTTCAGGCAGTCTCATTCACGTAGAGGACGCGAGCAGTCGTTCTAGGATAGTGACCCTGTTGTTCAACGCCCGAATGTCTGCCTCCGTGCGCTCAATGTAGTCTGCTAGAGTGTGGCGGAAATTCTGCGAGAGCGTGATGTCCTCTCCTGACAATGATGAAGAAGAAGAAGGAGGAGTACTTGCCGATGAACTGCCTTGAAGAACCTCAAGCAGGGCTTCTATTACCTGCTGTCGACGAACTTCGCGTTGTTCGGGAGTAAAACCTTCCATGTTGTCGGCACACGTTGACCTAAGAGGTAACCTACTTTGACCTGAAGAGCACGAAATGCATGTACGAGAGGAGAAGAATGCACATGCTGAAGAAGGAAATGTCCATGACTAAACTGTCAAGCAAGCACTCGCAACTTTGAACACCGGTGATTGTCTTAAGATGAGATCAAGGCACTCTGTGGAGCCTGCAAAGGTGACACAAAATATTTGACAAATCCATGGAGGAATAACCCTGTTGTTCGTACAGGGCTTGAAGAGAACGCAATTGCGACCTGATATGCAGCCGCGGGCGAACAAATCGGCAAATCAAGTATGCTCGAGACCTGAAACTACTGAGGAGATTGTTTTTCCCACAAACGGAATGAACTCCTCGTATCTGGCCTGGTCTGTTGGGAAGCTCCATCAACATAGTGCGTTGATCTGTGTCACAGTGGAAGCCCAGCACCTTTGTGTCAGAGACTCAATGCTTGCATGATGGGTTTCGAGAAGATTCATATCCTTTGAAACAAGCTTGCCCGGCTTTAAAGGGGCCTAAAGGGGGGTTGAGGGGGGGGGGGGGGGGGCCCCCCCATTTGCAAACTCAATGCTTGCATGATGGGTTTCAAGATTCATATGCTTTGAAGCAAGCTTGCACGGCTTAAAAAAGCGGGGGGGTTGGGGGGGGCGCAGCCCCCCCCATTTGCAAACTCAATGCTTGCATGTAGGTTTCAAGATTTCATATGCTTTGAAGCAAGCTTGCACAGCTTAAAAAAGCGGGGGGGTTGGGGGGGGGGGGCGCAGCCCCCCCCCATTTGCAAACTTAATGCTTGCATGTAGGTTTCAAGATTCATATGCTTTGAAGCAAGCTTGCACGGCTTAAAAAAAGCGGGGGTGCGGGGGGGCGCAGCCCCCCCCATTTGCAAACTCAATGCTTGCATGATGGGTTTCAAGATTCATATGCTTTGAAGCAAGCTTGCACGGCTTTAAAAAGCGGGGCGGTTGGGGGGGGCGCAGCCCCCCCATTTGCAAACTCAATGCTTGCATGTAGGTTTCAAGATTCATATGCTTTGAAGCAAGCTTGCACGGCTTAAAAAAGCGGGGGGGTTGGGGGGGGCGCAGCCCCCCCATTTGCAAACTCAATGCTTGCATGTAGGTTTCAAGATTCATATGCTTTGAAGCAAGCTTGCACGGCTTAAAAAAGCGGGGGGGTTGGGGGGGCGCGCAGCCCCCCCCCCATTTGCAAACTCAATGCTTGCATGATGGGTTTCAAGATTCATATGCTTTGAAGCAAGCTTGCACGGCTTAAAACAGCGGGGGGTTGGGGGGGGGGCACCGCCCCCCCCACCCCCAAACTCAATGCTTGCATGATGGGTTTCAAGATTCATATGCTTTGAAGCAAGCTTGCACGACTTAAAAAAGCGGGGGGGTTGGGGGGGGGGGCGCAGCCCCCCCCCATTTGCAAACCCAATGCTTGCATGTAGGTTTCAAGATTCATATGCTTTGAAGCAAGCTTGCACGGCTAAAAAAAGCGGGGGAGTTGGGGGGGGCGCAGCCCCCCCCCCATTTGCAAACTCAATGCTTGCATGTAGGTTTCAAGATTCATATGCTTTGAGCAAGCTTGCACAGCTTAAAAAAGCGGGGGGGGTTGGGGCCCCCCCCCATTTGCAAACTCAATGCTTGCATGTAGGTTTCAAGATTCATATGCAGAAGCAAGCTTCCACGGCTTAAAAAAAGCGGGGGGGTTGGGGGGGGCGCAGCCCCCCCATTTGCAAACTCAATGCTTGCATGAAAGGTTCATATGCTTTGGAACAAGCTTGCACGGCTTTAAAACCGGGGGGGTTGGAGGGGGCGCAGCCCTTATACTATATGCTATGTACTGTATGTTATAATACCTATATATATATATATATCACATTGCAAACTATACATTATATGATGTATTATATCAAAAATTAAGATCAGGGATCGCGAGACCACAGGACGAGAGGACCGCAGAACCAGAGGACCACGGGACCACGAGACGACGGGACCAAGGGGACCACGGGACCAGGGGACCAGAGGACTGCGGGACCAAGGGAACAACGGGACCAGGGGAGCAGAGGACCACGGGACCAGACGACGGGACCAAGGGGACCACGGGACCAGAGGACCAAGGGGACCACCAGGGGGGGGGGGGGGGGGACGAGCCACACCTTTTAAAAAAGGAGGCCCGAGCCACACCTTTTATTAAAAAAAAACCCTGGCCCCCTTAACCCCTAAACCCTAAACCCTAAATCCTAATCTGCTATAGCTGCTATAAAGCAAACTCAAAGTAGGGAGACGTCCAAATCGACCGGGGGTCGGCACGTCGAAGGTCCGGCTCATTGGCGACAAGAGCACCTCCACCCTGCGAGTTTGGGGTTTGTAGGGCTTATAGGGCTTAGGGCTTATAGGGTTTAGGAGCTAGGGTTGAGGGTTTCGGGTTTAGTGGAAACATAAACCTCCCCAACAAACCCCAAATCAGGCAACAGAAGCAGCCCATACTGCCTGAGGCCCAAACTCTGAAGCTCTGCAACAACACACGCCGCGTCTGGCTTCGAAGGTGCAGGACTGGGCCTTTCAACCCGCCTTCCTGGACAAAACTCAATACACGACCTGGAGGCACAATATGTGCCAGAGCCTTGCACCAAACCGAGGGGGTTGCGTGAAGGCGCATCCTACAGCACTACTTCACCCCAGCATTGGTCAACCGACCCCCCGCCCCTCTTCGGTAGCGTCGCAGGCTTGTTAGCATCTGGCCTATCACTGTAAACCCTAAACCCTAAACCCTAAACCCCAAACCCTAAACCCTAAACCCTAAACCCTGTAAACGTTGCGCAACATCGCGCCTGGAGAGCTGCTGCCAGCTGCGTAGATTTGCCTCAGCTTGGGGTCTATATTGTAGGGCTTAGGGTCCCAAAGCCCAAAACTACTTCAACAGAAAAGCCATGCCCCAAAACTCTCCATCCTGCGCAAACACCTTTACTTCTCGAAAGGATGAACTTCTTAACAGCTGAAGCTGGGAAGGGCGGCGTCCTGGCACTGTTGGACAAACTCTGAAATGCTGAGGTTTAGCCGGGTTCCGGCGATGAGGAATCGATGGGAAAATCGGGTGTTATTAGGCTTATGCTGGGAAACTTCCGTATGATCCCGCATGTAAGCAAATTCCTTGCGAACGGCCACCGCGCATTCTGCGCCGGCGTCATAAGCAGGGCATGGCAACAGCTTTAGGCCACTTTCCCGGCAGAGGCGTGCGGCCTCTAGGCTTTGGCTTGAAGACGTGAAACCCAGCAGAAACCTCTCACGCCGGACGCAGCAGCCAAAAAGCAGCTAAAGACTGCCCTAAGAAACCCAAACCCTGAATCTTGAACCCAATGCCCTGAAGTGAAGGCTACTCTGGCCCAGAAGCTTCCAGGGGCTGCGCACAGGTCGAGCAACAGGGGCCCTTCCCTCATCAGGGGGCGAACGCTCTGTGTCGTGGCGTTTTTTGTATGATGGTTTACAGCCCGTCAAAGGCTTTAATTTGTTTGTGGGATGTTGGTACTTCGGCCAGAATGCTACGGCGCGTACGTCGACCGGGCCATTCACCCGAGTGTGGCTGAAAAGTGGTCTTCTAGTGCAGGACAAAGCATAAGGCTCGAAGCACACAAGCATGGCGAGGCTCCATCCCGGTGGCGCGCAGCGCTCCAGCGCCTTGAGCAAGACCTGCACCAGGGAGGCTTGGAGACTTCTGAACTTCGGGCAAAGGTGCCCCAAACCAAGCAAGGTCACGCCACAGCAGCAGGGGTACAGTATCCGCTGGTTCTGGGCATGAAGCCACCGGACACTCTGCTAGAGCTGCAAGCCTCAGAATGCCGGCCCTGAAGCCTGGAGACCTCCTGAAACAGAACTACGCCCGTGCAGAGCCTCTGCTGGAAGCATGGACGTAGCCTCTTGGAAATACCTTGCCGAATTTCTCAACTTGGTTTTGTGGCAGTGGTGGTTTGGACTCGAAACCTCAACTGCTGCGATAGATGGCGTTTATTGTTCCAATGTGTGTAGGCGGCCCTTGGCCGCTCCATCAGCTTACTCCGTACTCTGCTCCTTTGCATCTGATCCAACAATGAGGCTAGTAAGGGACATCACTGACATCACTTACATGTGTTTGAGCTTGGTGTTTGTGGCTACCTTCCCAGCCAGTTCCTTTAGGCTTGCGCCGTGGCACACCTCGCCGGTCGCATGAGGGGCGCTTCCACCATGTGCCGCCGCCCCCTTGGCCAGGAAACCGTCGGCAATCCAAGGCAGCGGGCTGACCTGTTTAGGGTTTAGGGTTTAGGGTTTAGGGTTTAGGGTTTAGGGTTTAGGGTTCCCCCCGAATAGAGGCAAGGATAATTTTGGAATGATGGGGGTCTTCGCTTCAAAGATCTTCAGGGTTTACAGCAGTGTACCTCAGGATGGAAGCCGGAGTGCTGGCAGTCGGCGTAACAACTGACTCGGTCACCTTCAAAATCTCAGTCTGCAGATATGGGGGGGTTTATGAAAACAAGGGTAGACCCCCAAAGAGTGGGATCCCTTATCATAAGGACACCCAATAAGGTACCCCGAATTTCGGAAAACCCCTTTTTTGAGCAACGGACATTTCGGAAAACCCCTACACCCTAAACCCTACACCCTACACCCTAAACCCTAAACCCCCATGTTCAACCCTGATCCCAAGGCCTGCCAGCCAGCCTCACGGAGCCGGCAGAGCAGAGACGGCTCCGCCTTTCGCCTGGAGGCCCGGAAGCTGCGAATCAGTGGCCTGCGATTCAGGATTCATTTGTTTAGGGCTTTAGGGTTTTAGGGTTTTAAGGGTTTTAAGGGCTTTAAGGATTTTAATGCTTTTCAGGCTTTTAAGGGTTTTGAGGGTTTTAAGGGCTTTAGGGTTGTTCTTTAGGGCTGTGAAAGCTGAAGGTTTCGGGGCGAGAACGGGGCTGAGGATCTGGGATCTGACTCTGGGGCCTGCTCGTGGCACAAAGCTTCAGCACAGAAATATAGAGGGCCAGAAATAGTTGAGCAAGTATGGGAGGGTTAAGAGCGTGAAGTCCGTAAACCCTAAACCCCTAAAGTCTGAGTCTCAACACACGAGCCCAAGGATTGAACATCACACCGCCGCGCGCTCCTGGAGCAGGCCCGCAGCAAGCGCCGCAGCGCGAGCCCCCGCAGCCCCTTGCGGCGCTTTGTAGAATATTATTATTCTTCTTCTTTTTCTTCTTCTTCTTAATCTTCTTATTTATTGTTGTCATCATTATTGCTGTTATGATTTTTACTATTCTTATTCTTATTCTTATTCTGAGTATTTCAGTATTTTTAGTACCATTAGTATTCTTGGTATTCTTAACAGTGGGTTTAGGATTATAGGCCTTCGACTCCAAAAAAGGATTCGGGACCCATTCATTCAAGCGATCTCTCGGCTGAGTGCTCCCTTTCTTTGGCGTACTTCTCCGTGAAATTCTCATGCGGCATGCCTTCCAGTTCTTGGCTTCCGCTGCAAAGTGTCTCCCACTGGGTTTTTCGCCGCTGCGACACTCGCTGCAGTTTAGGGCTGGCCAGACACTACAAACAGCGGGGTCGCAATTCTAGGAAGGTTTACGCATGGATGAGCGCCCGACAACAAAAACCAGAGGAAGATGGGCCCTAACTCATCTTCCTTTGGTTTTGTTGTTGAGCACTTAAGGCGTCGGCCTGCTAAGCCGATGGGGTCTCCCCGCGTGGGCTCGAATCCCACAGGTGTCGATTTTGTGTTGGCCTGCAAGAAGAACCGCAAAGTGTCTTTCCACAGTGTGAATAAGTGCGAGCGAAGCGAGCGAAACACTGGAGTAAATTGAACAAATTTAACTGATCAAGTGTTGATTTTAAGGGTTTTTTCAACATTTTTGGAAACTCAAAAATTTTGAAAATTCGTTAAATGGTGCTAAATCCAGGGAAGAATTGCAACACAAACCAGCCTGAAAGAAAGCACTTCTGCTTATTCTGTCTAATTTCAGTGTCTTTCATTCATGTGTAATCCTTCCTAGGACGGTGACTTTTTATACTGCGTAGGGCTTGGGGAGTACAGTAGTGAGCAGTATTGGCTGCAGCAAGCGAAGTGCGTCCACGATGCAGCTGGCCTCTGGGCCAGTCATCAGTGGGCGAAGGTGCTGGAAGAAATCATGGGAAGCATACCTGAACTCAAGCAAGCATGCAAGCTGCGCCACTCGGCTTTTGGGGTGAGCTCCAGGCTTCTTCTAGGGCTTCGTGCAGTGAGCAGTGCGGATGAATCCTCGGGCCTGTGCTGAGACTGTAGACACAAGAAGTGACAATTGAAACGGAACGCGCAGGGTTGGTCGATGGGTGGGCTCCCTCCCCTTCAGAGACTACTCTGCTCCAGGCTTACGATATTGCATGGTGTTTGGATTGTTTGGGAAGAACTCTGCTTCCATTTAATTTGTCGATCCCTTTGGACTGCTGCTCTTTCTCACCTTCCCTCTTTGCTCTCAAGAAGTGGAGCGGCGGCTTCCGCCGCAGCCGCAGCCGAGATCCACCGGAGCCCAGCGCCAGTTTCCTGGGCATTTGGGTGCAGCTGACTAAGCCCTTCCCAACCAACGTGAGGAAATACTCGGCGCAGCGCTGCTCCATACCAGGTGTGCAGATCCAGCGGTTTTTGTTTGCTGCGCAGTGTCCATGTGCGGCCCTTAAGGCTCCCTTTGGAGACGAGCCTCTGGTGAGACGGATAAAAGTGCTGTGAATCTGCATGCATCAAGTTACAGGAGACTGTCTCTAGGCCATCAGTCGAAGGCTCTCAGGTCCGGAACCCTGAAGCTGCGACTCATCATGGAGTGGTTGCCAGGCTTTACGCGTCCGATCTCATTCGTGACATTGTCCGGCACGTGGCCCGCGTAGTGCAGGGTGTTTACGTGAAACTGCTGGGTAATGTTGGACTTGTCGCTGGTTCGGATGGTAGCCCCGCTTTCCACACGAGCTGTGTAGGGATTCCTGATATTCATCGGCAAGAAGCCATGATATCCGGGGATGTGGAGTGTGCCCTTGGGAGTCCCCATGGTGAGCGCGGTCTTTGCCACTGGGATTCTGTCCAGAGCTGGATCCACTTTGCTGCGGGGATCGGAGCCATAGAGGCCGAAATCCTCCATGAAGGCACTCATCATCCCCCCCCCTCCGATGCAAGTCGGTGGGTTTGCTGCCTGATACGAGGGGCCATGCTGCCTGTGGTAGACAGCACCCGCCACGGAGTTGTCATCATGAGAAGTTCTGTATGTGGAGGACCAGTGACTCGCCCCCCGATGCCCAACTGAACTTGCTGGGGGCTCTTTCTGGCGAATGGGTTGAACAGGACTCTTGTAGTGCTCCGGACCAGTCAACTGAGCTGTCGTCTTCTGATACATCGACTCTGGTGGAAGACCATCACTGATGTACGTGCTCTTTGGAGCTGGTGCTTCCTCCGAGTAGACTGCTCTGCCAGAGGACGATGCTTGCCCAGGCTTCAAGGTCGGGCGAGGCATCTCCCATGATGCCAGGTAGCAGGCGTGTTGGGAGGCGCGCTTGGGCACATGGGACATGGCGGCTCCGGCACTGACCAATGCCCCGGCGCTGGCTGACTTGCCCATGCCCGCCATGGCCGACAGCTGTAGCTAGGACAGCTCTGGGTGTTCCAGGCCTTCGGGTTTTTGCTGTTTTGCTTGAACCATGTGTCTGACGAGTTGCTTGTCAGGGTTTAATTGGTTTTGATTGGCATTCGAGGATTCGAGGCTGTCTGAAGCAAGCAAGCCTGTGCCCTAAACGGCCCATCACCAAGACAAGATTCTCATCCACCAGCTTCTGGACCATGGAGAACCTGGCCTCACGGTATTTCAGGGTTGCCGGCTTCATGATGGGATTCGGGTTCAAAGCATGGGGCAGAAGTGATGACTGTTTGGACCTATGCCCCGATGTCGTGATGAAACGACCTGCGCGAAAGGATTCCTAGATCCAGGCCAGTGACATCACCTTCGTTCAGCACATCCTCGAAGGCAAAGATGCAAGAATTGTAGCCTCACGGCACCAAGAAAAAAGAATCTCCTCATGGTTCGTACTTCGTAGCTACGAGAAGGGACCGCTGCAGACGTTTTGCAGCTTGCACTGCCTCAAAGACCCTCAGCCCCTCAACATCTGGATCCTCATCAGTCGTTGACGTTGAACTTTGAAATCCTCATTGTACCCCTGCCAGGTTGCTGATCACATCTGGCTGGACCTCCTGTTGGCATGGAGACTGTTTCAAAAGCAGGCTCCCTTTGGCAACGCAAGTCAGTGGACTGGCCACATCCTAAACAATTTTATGTGTCTGCAGCCCGGTGTAACAAGGCATTGAAGAACATGACGGGCAAATGGAACAGCCGAAGGCAGCGAAGAAGGACATGCGAGCCACCAATCGCGAACCGAAACCTCACATCATCTCTCAAACCTGAAGCTGCCCCAGTACACAAACAATACGACAGGGGATCCACACGATGCTGCTCAGCGTCTGAGTATTATGTACCTGCCCGCTGCTCAAAACTATTCATCATCCTAAACAAAATTCTTCGCGGAATCTCAGTTTACCTTCGCAGGCCCATCGCAGTGCGTGCTTCTGATGCTCGCCCAATTCCCAAACGGCTTTAGGGTCTTCACTTCTTTTCAGGGTTTAGGGCCAAAGTGTTCAAGCCCAGAACCATACAGGGCCTTGCAAGCCCATCGGCGGATTTGGCTCGTTATGTGAGATCTGAGCCACTCGGCTCTCCGCGAGCACGTCGGGGCCATCCGGGCAGTCTAGCAGGAAACAAGATGGACCATGGGTTCGGTAAGAACTTTCCCGGTCCCATCGCGGATCTTGCGCTGAGGCATACCTTCATGCCCTGCTTGCTTACACTTCCCACAAGGATCCTAGACTGAGATCAATGTTCATGTGGGAGCCATCCTGACCATTTTAATTTAGAGGGGGAGAGTCTGCAGGGATACTCTGCGCGGGAGTGGGGCACTCAGTAATTCTCAGCTTGTGTGAGTGTGACTCACTGCTGGGCACTCTCCAGGGACTCCAAGGAAACTCGGAACACTCTGGACTCTCTGTGTGGGATCCTCGGTGGTGGGCACTCCAGGTGAGTAGGGACGGAGAGCAGAATAACTTAATTAAAGTCTAACAAGCAACCCCGCACCGAGAGTGGGGAACTCCCCAAGCAATCGAAAGCCAATGCTTGTGAAGCCCGTTCCTGGTCGTCCATGTGGCGGAGGAGTGCCAGGGCTGGTTGCCACTGGGCCCCGCGAGCACAGGCATAGATGGCAGCATTGATCAGCCTTGGGGGAGGTTTGGGGGCAGAAGAATTCGGGTGCACAGGGGTAGTGGGCCACACCTGCTCAATTTCCTATCACAACCTGAGCGTGGGTTCGGTACGCGTTGAGGGTGCGGGCGGCGACATGCCACACTGCTATTTGTGGCATCTTCAAGCTGCCCACAACCTTCCAGTCCTTGGGAAGCCCCTTTGCAACACCACTTTTTTGGCTTGTGGCTCGACTCCCAGCTATCCAGGCTGCTGCAAAGCTCTCTGGAAGCATCGCCGACAGACTTTGAAGGCGTCAAGAATCAAGCACGGAAAAAGGAGGCACACGACCACCCAACACACAAGGGCGAGTTCACTGGTCGATCGACCGACTTGCACCCTCACAATAAAGCCCGTCAAACACCACAAAGAGACGGCACCAGCCACAGCGATCGTTTTAGACCAATCAAGCAGCCGAGTCCGTCCAAGTGGTGCACACTTGTCACTCAAGTAAAAGACCCCATTCAAACCAAACCAAAACCAACACATGAAGTACAACAGATGGGTGAGCAAGAAGCGAAGAAGTTCCGGGCCAGGCACACCAGCCTTGTACATGGAAAGCCCAATGTCAGCGCTCCAAGCAACATCGCCAGAAATGATCAAGGCTGCATACGCGCAAGGAAGATGAGGTGACGGTAGCAAGCCAAGAAGTTCATCACGAAGAGGACCTCGAACAAAGTCTGTGAAGGCGTCCCTGCTGCCATACCAAGCATCAATGGCACTGAGGATGAAAGACCGGTCAGACGTGGAATGGCAGATGAGATCATCAACGTCGAAGGTCTTCAAATCAGATATAAGCGTCGCTTTGTCCCGGTAATTCCAACGCATGGTGTGCACCAGAAAGATGTTTGGCAGCAAGTAAATGGCAACATAAAGCAAAACGGAGTTGCTTTGTCGAAAACTGCTATCTGCAACAGCGAGCGCAAAGATCTTGATGAGCGTGCCGCACCAGAACATGAGAGCACAAGTCGCTGCAGACCGCTCAATAAACAACGGGGCAAACTTCAGGCGTCCTAGCGGATGACGTTTGCGAAATGCCACAAGCTCAAACACACACCAGAGCGACTTTAAATATTTGGGCGCGTACAGTACCCGAAGTTCCTTCGTCACCGAAAGGCACCCGCCAATACCATATATTCCGCGCTGAAATAGCTCAGGATCTGCTTGGTGAATGCATGCCACATCCAGAAAGCAAGTCTTCGCCTGGAAAGGCAGATATGCAGACATCCTCAAACCGATCACCAAACAAGCTTGAGCAACAAGCACCGTCCATGGGGCGAGCTCGGTTGCAAAGGACCTTCCAGCCAGTATATACTCAATGTTGTGCCATGGGGCGGTGACAATGTCGAGCGCTCGCAACCAGAGCATGACAGCCACGCCCACAGACCAAGCCAACAATCCATGAAACCAACCCAGTTGCATTGTCAATGCTAGGACTTTCCACCTTCCTTTTGACCGCCATGTATGCGACAAGAAGAAATCAAAGCTTGACACCTTGTCTGAAAGGTCCCAGACTTGGGCGGAACGATCTCTGCGTCGAATTTCATGTGGGGAAGTCCAAAGCTCAAGCTGCCGAAGGGCTCGATGGATGGGAATGCCGCGCATGACTTGGTAGTCACTCTCCATGTGTCGCATTTCTGCCATCTTTCTCATGCAAGCACCGGGAACTTTGGGAAACTGGTCCTCCTTTGGGGACTCGGACTCGAAATCGGACAGCGGCTCCAACGTGGCAAGCTGCGGGGACTCCGGCGCATCTTCTGTCTCACCAGTCTGGGGGCCTTCAGCCACAGCTTCAGCGAAGTGAAGCCTGGGCTCCGACTGGATGACTTCCAAGGGGATATCAGGGATATCTTCTCCACCCTGACGACAACATTGTGCTCCCAAGGAGCTGCACATGTGAAACGAGTCTCGCATCGTTGGAACACGAGAGTGGCCGATGAATGCCGCCTGATATGTTGGGGAATTCAGGTCGTTGCATCGCTATGCATGTCGTTGATTCTCTGCATTGTCGGCTCAGAGCAGCTTAGCACTCAGCCATGCCCCATGCCCTTGATCCCAGTGCTTTTGACGGCCATGATGCATGAAGAAGCAGTTGCATTCGTGCCATGTTGAGGAGGCCCTGAACCAATTCACCGCGACCTCCCGTGCCTAACCCGAAATCTCATGAGAGCCACCTGTTTGCAAGTTCGCATAGAACACATCGTCATATAGCACATGACTATGATGTCCGATGCACCCATGCACCCGCTAAAGCCCCCTGAAGCCTGACTTAGGCCTAGCATGTCGCAGATCTGCTGGGCTCTCTGGCGTTTTGCTGGACGTCTGCCACAGCTGCTGCCCCGCAGCGAACCTGGAGAGGTCCAAGTACATCGGAGTTCGGTTTGTGTATTTTGGGGCTAGCTATTGATTTCTTGTCATGGTGACAATTCTGAATGTTCTTATGAAAAAAAGGTCGAATTCACAAGGCACAGGCTCCGGAGACCCTATCCCGGCATCACCGAACGCCAAGCTGCTGGGCCACCAGCAACACAGCCTCCTGCCACTGCGCAACCCGCGCGCACGCAGAGACGGCAGCGCCTTTTTGTCTGGTTAGATGATAAGCCCATAATCTTGCCGTCTACTGCTGTAGTTTGTGAATTCCTTGGGGACCTCGTTGCGCTGACTGCCATACTGCCGGGCGACTCCATAATACATGCCGTTCCGGCGGGATGAGTATACACTGGCTCGTGGGGAAGCATGTCTGTGCAAAATCGGGCCGACTGGAAAGTTGATTTTTTGGAGGATTTGGTTAGGGAGGTCTGGCCGGCAAAGGAAAACTTTGGCCAAGAATGTGGGGTCTGAATGTACCAGATGCAGCTCGACACGTCGCCCAACACCCCAACAGAAACCGTACTCCAGAACCCTGCCCGACCATAGGTGACGACATTGGCGCTCACGGACCATCTCGGTAAAGCCTCAATCGCAGAGGCCGCATGGACCGCACATGTTCCAGCAATCCATATCTTGGGGTACTGTACCGTTTAATTTGTCGAGCGCGATTCGTTTCAGGGACGATGCTCCCCTGCTACGCTCTGCACCTGCTCTCCGAGCCTCCCTTACGCTCGCCCCCTTATTCGGAAGGCATGATTCGAAGGAAACATCTCTGCCTGATTTGGGAATGGTGCTTCAGAGGCCAATCATATATGTTTCGTAGGGAGTTTTTGAATGGCTACTCCGGAAGAAGTCCGACTTCTGTCGGCATGGAGGGGAGGAAAACGGAACAGGAGAGCACTTGGCTTGGGCATCACGATGCAGGCTTCATTCCACAGCTCAGTCATCGAATAGTTCTGTCTCCCGGTGTGATCTTTACAAAACCAATCAGGAGGACCCCTGCATATTCATTCAAGGCTGTCGTGTCTGCTGCCGCGCAGCTACAAAAACATTCAGCGCTTGCTGCCACGCTCCCCCAGAGGCACAAGCCTTGGATGCTTGAACCATAGACTTGGGCAAAGGCCCCTCCAGGCACAGGGTCTTGGGACACAGGCTAAAGCATCAAACCCCGGAAGAATCAAGCTGTTCACGACATGCCAATGAAGGTGTTGGGTGCTTTCTTGGCAGTTGTCGACGAAATAGCAAGCCACCAAGGCGCGGAAACCACAGACGTGCATGAAATGATGTTGGGATCCACCTTCTGCTGCTCCATGCTTCGAAGCAACCTGAGGTGGGTCTTCAACCCTCTGGCGCAGGCAAAGGGCCTACGACAAGTCTGCCGGGCTGCTCCAGCGCCGTGCGCCACTGTGCCGCCTTCTCACACGCGCTGATGGTCATGCCTTTGCACCAAGCTCAGCGGGCTCCAGGTGGCGGATACTCACGCACAAGTCATGAACAAAAAGGAGCGCTTCAGCACAAGCCTTCGCAAGCCTTGAAGACAGGCACGGAAGAGCAAGAACCACACATCAGGTTACCAGGTTTGCCATGCAGTCCTCCATCCGAGATCCTTTCCATGAAAGCTCTGCATTGTAGGTGCGCTCAAACTGGACATGTGAACTTTAAGCAGTAGTTGAGAACGTATTCACTTATGTTCATCTTAGGTCAGCAGCCTTTGAAAACCTCACCGGTTAGAACGACAACTCGGCAGCGACAAAGCCAGGCGACTGTAGGAGAGGACGTCTGTCTCCATGTTGCTCTCCTGCATCTCCTCCCCACTTCGCTGTGGAATCGTGCACAGTACGATGCTGCAAGAGGAGGCTGGGAAAAATGATGGACAAAGAGTGGTGGTTCATGTCACAGGAAGCAATGGTGATAACGGTCGTTCTTGGTCTGAACCCAAGTCCACCCCAATGGCCTGCAGCAGGCCACACGAGGCCTTCCAGAGGCCTGGCCTTTCCCAAGCTCCGAGCATGGCGTTCGCGAGGATGAGGCATAACTGCACGCAAGGGCTTCGGCTTAGTGAGATCATCGCGGCCATCCTATACGGGCAGGTCCTTACGGTCGTGCGCTCCCTCAACTTCCCGAACCAGACCAGAACGCGAGCCTGTGTCTTGGGCCCCAACTTGCAAGGCCCCAAGAATCTCCATCCTGACTCCCCCCCAAACGAGCGAACACCATGGACTTTATGCCGTTGCCCTCCCTCCCCTGCTGGCCCCGTGCTGCGCGGCCGCAGGTTGGAGAATTGACAAGGCAATAGCCCAGGCATCACCTTTCACCTCGGCCCACACCCCACACCCCACTACGGAATGTACCGGAGTGTGCAATGTAGGGCCTCCTGCGGAGTGAGCACAGTAGATTCAGTAGATCACAGCTCGGAGAAAGGCTCACATCGCCCGTGCCTGCGTGTATGTGATGCTAGGCTGCTAGGTGATCGCCCGACATTCAGAGGCAAGGCGCCATCTCTTGAAGCGGCTTGGGGATCAATGGGGGTGCCGTTATTATATTACACTGAAGTTACCGGCTAAGCCAACTATAGCCAACTGAGTAGGCATCGCCCATTCCATGCGGCCGGAGGGGCGCAAGCACTGGCGACGGCGCTGCAGCAGATCGCATCAGCTTCGAGTTCCCTCTGGAGCATATCGCGGTACATCAGGAGCCTTGTATAGGAAAGATTCAGACACAAGGAAATTCATTTGCAAACCGGTGCAAACTGCAAAGCATGTACGGCGATTTGAGAAATGACCAGGAACATGCAGAATCACAATTATTGGAGGAAGCCCGTTGCGGAGTAGAATCGAGTTAAGCCTCAACACCTTACCCTAAAGCTCAAAAAGCAATCCAACAGCACTTGAGGTGAAGAATGGGGCAGTGCTCACCACCTGGCATAGTCATTTTTGGAAATCCGGGGCCCCCAGCGAGTGCATCCAGGACTGAGGTTGGCCGCAGGCACGGATGGCTGCACTGTAGACGATCACATTCGGTTCGAGCCTCTGTTGAATTCAGGGGGGGAAGCTGGGTGAGGACTGTAGGGCTAAGGGCTAAGGGTTTTGGATTTGGGTGTCCTGTTCTACACCATGAGAACTATGCTCGGCAACATGAGCCGAACCAGCCCGAGCGAAACCCTACAAGCCAGAAATGCCGAAATGCCCCCCCCCCCCCCCAAGATCCTCAACCTCCCACATCTCAGGCCAGGCAGCTTCTGGATATCCAAGTTGGACAAGAGCTGCGCTGCCGCACGCCACTCCAGTGCCTCGTGCTAGACATGCTTAGAGTCGAGCTAGGAGCTGTTGTAGCGTTGAGATCTCGTAAACAGGCTTTCTCGACCTCACCACGTGGACATGTCTCAGATCACAATCATACCGAGTCTTGGCATGTCTTGCAGAAAAAAAGACAGCACCTCCCTCGAAGATGCTACATAGAGCCAGACAGACATCTGCGTGCCTGCATCCTGTTTCAACCCAGGCTAGGTTCAGACGAAGTTCCTATAACACCCAAAACCATTAATTCTACACAACTGCCCGGTATAAAACAAAGAGTCCTAAAACATCTCAAGGGATCCAGACTGTTGCCTTTCCCTTCCCTCACTGGGCCTTGCTACACACCGAGATGGTGGCACCCAGAGCAATGACATCAGGGATCATGGCCCCTTCTGTCGCTTGACCTTTGCTAGCAGGCAGGGTGGCTGCTTGCTTTGGACATGGGGCTGGTGTGGTGTGAGTTTGTTGCTTCGAGTTCCGGGATGCGGGTTGTGAGTTCAGGACCAGCTGGAAGGACTCAGCCTCAGGAGCATGCCACTGCCAGATCCAGTTGTTCTTCTGCGTGTCAAACTTCAGGCTTGAGTCTTAAACGTTCTCGGACCCAGAGGCTTGTACTCTATCCAGAGGAGCTTGACAGTCTTGACATGCCTATGCTGCTCTTGTCCCCCAGGCCCCACCCTCCAATGACACGGCCACGTGGCGCAGCAAGTCCAAGGCATGGGTCCACCGCTGAGCTTGCCGGAGCTGCCGCGTGAGCGCACGGAGGTCTGGCCATGCCCTGGAGGCGACTTGGACTTCAATAGGATTGTTAGGATTCAGGTAAAGCAAAGCCGCGTTTGAGTGGGAAAGTTCTCATGATTTCTTAGCTCTTTGTTCACAAATTCCGGCAGAGTCCTTTGAAGCAAAGGCCCCAGCCCCAGAACTAAGTTCCCGCGTCGGGAACAGCAAAACCCCGCATACCATTCCCTAAAGCATGTCCGGGCTTGCATCCTGGATGCAATTCGAGGTTGCTGTTGGCCCTCCGTGGCACTGCAGCAGGCATGGTGCCCATGGCGGCACCGAATGGGCGCGTGCGCGCCAGGTGATGCTGTGGCTACAAGGGGCTCAGGAAAAACACAAAGCCGCATCATCTTCTCTCCTACAAGTATGCCATGTGCTCCTTTCCTCCGCGAAGGTGTGATTGTCACGCCTGTGGAGGGCAAAACTGCACAACCTGAAGCTGAAGCCGTCCTCCCGCATGGTCTGTTCAGGCGAGAGATACACCCCTCAACCCGAAACTAAACCACGAAACGAGGAAGGGCCAGGCTTCGGTTCTCGGCCAGGGAAGTCTTGAACATCAGCTTGTATGGGGAAGTAGCAATGAGACCCCGGGGCCTCAAAGTTTCGAGTTTGGGGTTAGGGTATTAAAACTACGTCCCAGAGCCTTTAGGAAACTGCAATAACCTCAGAGCCCTAGAAACCAGCCACGAGGCCAACTCAGACTGTTTTGGGGCTCCAGGGCCTCTGACCAACACAGCCGGGGCTAGACTCGGTTTAGGGTTTAGGGTTTAGGGGTTTAGGGGTTTAGGGTTTAGGGTTTAGGGTTTAGGGTTTAGGGTTTAGGGTTTAGGGTTTAGGGATACCAGGAGGGCTGCAGGATGCCTGAACAGCACCCGCATCAGCCGGGATCCTGTTGAATGGCGTTTCTTGAGGCAATGCAGCCCGATCCCTGTCATCCGAGGCTAAATCTTCAGCTGCGGAGGAACCCCCCCCCCCCAAAAAAAAAAAAAAACAACACGAAATTCGGACCTTTGATTGTGCCCGCAGTCTTCAGGTGGTCTTGTACCGACTGCCAGTCTTCTCTGGACATCTTCTTGGCAGCCACCGCAGCTCGAGCCCCTGGCAGCGCAATCCAGCTTCGAGATTTGGGCACCCGAAGATGGGCTTAGGTCCTTCAAAGCTCGTAAAGCCCAATTAACCCTACAACCTCCACATATGTATACATGCATATGTAATCAACTGGTGAGGCCCAAACTGTGGCCTAAACCCGCCCTCCCCAGCTCTGTTAAGCTGAAGAGCCTCTGCCAGCAGCACCCCACATACCCCACTTACGCATACCCCACTTGCAAGGCCCTTGAAGGGTTTGGGAGGCTTGTGGAGTGCTGGAGGCCCCTACAAAGTTCTAGGCGGCTGTGCGACAGGCCTGATGGTTGCCACTAGGGCTAGCAACGCGGTTTCCAAAAAATGGCCTGAACATTCGCTGAGCAGGCCCATGGGCCTGGAATACGACAACGGAAATTCGAACTTGACTTTCAAAAGATTAAAGACTTGTTGCTTGGATACGATTCTGGACCCGATTGTTTTTGATTCCGGCCTAGAATTCCCCTCGCCGGAACACCTAAACCTGATTTCCAGAAACCCGAATCGATGAGAAAAGCCTTAAGTCCTAGATGACCCTCATTGGAGACCTTACCTCGAACCGGAAGATCTTCGATATGTTCTGGAAGCTGGCAGTTGCTTGGCTCGTTTGAGTAGAAGTCGGGTGGTCTGCAAGCCCTACAGGCCCTACAAACCTGAACTTCCGCCCGGCCTGCCAGCAAGAGGAAATCCGCTGAGAACTCGATCTCTTGGCCGACCTACAGGGCCCTTCGGTCCCCAATGAACCCGACCTGACACCTTGCATGAAAACAAAACCGGGCTTTTGACCTGCAATGGATTGCAAATTGGAATGTTCTGTGGAGCGGGAGGGTCCCTTCTCCCCGCCTCCGCATGCAGTGGACATCTCCTCAGGGCCAGTGGGGGCATGGACCGTCTGCTTTGTAAGTAGCAATGGCTCCAAGAAGTCTGCCGGCCCGGTTTGCATGTGTTGTTGGCATGTTCGGACGGTCTATGGCAGACACCGGCCTGGCTGGGGGTTTCTGCACTAAGCCGCAGGCACCGTATACTAAAGCTTCTGTATGCTGAAGGTCTACTCACAACGACATGCGCAATATGCCTTACAACAACCTAAGTCCAAAGTGCTCCAAGCCCTAAATCGCTATCACTTAGCCGGCGTAGCAACCACGAAATTGCCCCAAACCGATCGTTGGATAAGATGTTCACGTGTGGAAAAGGAGCAGCAAACCATCGGATACTTAGCTTGGGTCTGGGGCTGCGCAGGAGGTGTGACCACACGGATACACGGGGGGGGGGGGGGGGGGCTGAAGCACAACTCCAGGCCCAATCCTCAGAAAAGACGAAGATTCTTGACACAACAGGTAGAGTCGGTAGAGCACAACACCCAGCCCGGTGCCGAGTTCCCTCAAGACTCCCCAGCGAAGCCGTCCCAAACCCCGCCTCACTGGATTTCATCCCCAACCCCGGCCCCCCCGGAAGCCCCCAGAAACGATCCCAGGGCTCCCGAGAAGGACGCCCGGCCGCGCTGCCGAAGGCAAGGCTGGATACAACGATGCTCGGAGGTGGGGGAGCCTCGTTGGACGATGCTGTGAGTTTCTTCTCCCGGGGTTGGGATGTGGGTGGGATATCTAAAGAATGGGGTCCTTATCGGGGCCCCTTTGCCAACGCGTATGTTCATGCAGTTGGAGCTTAGGCGCTTAGGCTTAGGGCACCAAAACGAAAGCAGAATTCTGAGCGACGCCCATGTGGGGAGACTAGACCTCCCGCCAGGCGAACCCAGGAAGACTGCTGGGTTTACTTCGGAGGGGCCTTGCGGGGATTAGGCATGGTATGCCTTCAGCGTTTCCTGCACAAGCATCTACACACTCAGCCAGATGACCTCTTGCATCCAACCTTGCGTGCTTGGGGCCAGAAGGGTCCCCTAGTGCAAGCTGGGCACAGCCAAATCTCCCCGGATCCAGCCCGATAAAGGCTGGAGACCTGTCCCAGACTTTGGTGTTCGCGATTGCTCATGGCATGAGCAGGAACCCCCAAAACTACCCTAGTAGGCTTAAACCGGTTCAGGATGAGTCAGGATGATTCAAGGCTGGGGTGCGGCCCGCTTTTTTGGAGGCAGCGCCCCTCCGCCATTGTCGTGGTGCCAAGGCTTTTGAAATTACTTCAAGTAAGTACAAGGCTCGAAAGGCTCAGCAATAAGGACAGGAAGTGCTGCCCCTCATGGCAAGGTCACAAACACACATCCACATCCCAAATATACTTGCTAAGTATGTTGCCTGCTGACCGAAGGGACGTTAGGGAATTATAGCCATGGGTTTGTTCAAGGGCTTGCAAATAGCAGCACTTACAGGGGCTTGCACTACTGTCGAGCGGGCCCCGCCCCAAACCTCCAGCAGATTCTGTCCAAGGAGCCTCCGTGGTCATGCATATTGATGGTGGCCAGAAGCCCAATTCTTTTCGAGCCTGGCGTGGGCAGCATCGGCCCTCAAAAAGTTGCAGAGGATGTGGGGCTAATGGAATGTCTGCAGGGATGAACCTCGAAGCCGGCTGAACTCAATACGGGTTTGCAGAAGCAGGGAGAAAGACAGCACACAACTCCTGATTCATGTTGCGGCCTTTGGTGTGCAAGAGGGAAGGATGGAAGAGCAGCAAGTGTCTAGTCTAGTATTTCGGAATCCACGCGACTAAACCGCTTCGCCATCACGAGGGAGGCCCTAAATGGCTCTCTTACGAGATTCCGCATGAAATGCCCACTGCTGGCAGCCAGCCAGCTCTCATGCGCACTCGAACGGTTTCCAGTGCTGGGCATAGACTGTCTGATTGACATTTCTCGAGTACACGATTCTAAAGCGACTTCCGCCAAGTCGACTACTATGCGTCATGTGCACATGGAAAGCAGCAGCAAGCCAGATCCCCCCGCCTTATCTTCGACAGCTCGTGCTTCTGCCTCCGACAGCCTCCCAACGTACATCCCATTCCAGCTGAGCTTCCCTTTCCCTCAATTTCAGTCTTGCCTCTCCATCTTACGTTCGTTGTCCTTAGCTTTTCTTTCTCTGCATCTCTCGTTGCTGCTTCTCTTTCTTTGGTGCTCCACGCACTGTCGCCTATGCCCTTCCACTGCCTCCTTCCCTCTTTATTTTCACTGCACGAGCATGTTTTGTGCATCGGGTTGCAGACGCTCGGGGTATGGAACACAAGCTTCCCACACTGTTAGCCGGCCTGTCCAGTTGGAACTGTGATGCTAAGGCCATCGAGCACGAGCTTGAGTCCTGGCTGACCGCTCAAATCCGTTGAAGAACCCCTATAGGCATCGGGAATCATGGCTCCTTCGCAGTCTCTGTGCCCAGGCCCCTCTTCTGAAAGCAGCAAACGAAGAAGCCCTCTGCGTCGAAGGTGTCCGGGAACACGCCTGTGGCTCCGGCAGGATGGATTTCGCAGATGATGCCATGATGCTCCAACCCTGCCCCACAAAAACCACTGAAACCTAACCAACTTGTTTCAAAGGGCTCGATTACATCTACATCATCTAACCCCTCTCTTCTCCGCCCCCCGTTCCCGAAAATGTCCCTGCCGAGCTGCGCATGGCGCCAAGGGGTCGCGAGTCAGTGCCCCGGTCTTCAGCTCGCGCGCGAACTTCCTGGGCGATTATTGGCTTTGGTTGCAGACCTGATTTTATTGAAGCTTGGGTGACTCTGGAACGATTCTCTTTGAGTGTTCGACTTGCGCGGGGTAATATCTGGCCGTATGCGAGGTCCTGTCCTTTTTCGCAGGGGGGCCAGCGCTTGCTGGCAAAGGCCGGCGATGCACGAGGATTGAAGGGTCCGGAGAGGGATCTTGGCCTTGACATTTTGGATGTCTGAGAAAGCCCATGAGCAGCTGATGAGAATCTACCGCCTGACCTCCCTCCGTCAGTAGCACAAACAGCTGTGCGTGCAGACACTACGGGAGTTTTGACCCCCAGCATCAACCGCAAGGAACAGATGCTCTGTGTCCTTCCGTCCAAGGCACCGACAGGACGGCAGTTGGAAGCGACAGCACTGATGCCACGTCGATGCAGTGGGCGTCAGAGGCTCGGAGGCTGCGCAGAAAGCGACGGCAGAGGCCTGGTTGAGGTTCATAGTGTCATAGGGCTTAGGGTAAAGATTTGTTGCCTGCCAGTCGTTGGGGGGATCACAAGGTGCAGGATCAAAGGCGCAGTTGTAGTTTCATGGAACCGGGGCAAATGCAACGAATGCAATTCTACCCTGGGCGCCTGTCGAAATCGCAGATCCCTCCCATGTCAGCATGGGTTTCGTGTTTACGGTCCATGGGCTGCACCTTCGTTCTCTGAGTAGTTGAAGGTGCACGTGGAGTAGATGAGGCAACCTCCAGGCCGTAAGGCGCGCCAGCCGCTTTGCAGCAGCCGCAGCTGGGTCTCCACAACCCACATCCTGAGCTTCCCAAAAGGAACGAAGTTCAGCAAAGAGATGCCCATATACTCGCTAAAGGCTGATACTCTGAAGGAGGTCGGACCCAAGTCAAACAAAAGTCATTGGACCACCAAATCGTGCCCGAGTGCTGCTCGTCGCGATCTGCTTCCAGCAGGGCAAGGGGCGACTTTCGGATGTTCCCCTTCGTGCGGCTGCGACAGGGGGGGGGGGGGGTCTGCGGCGTCTGCTTCGAATAGGAGGGCCCATTCCAGCCAAACATAGCCGCCTACGAGAAATGCAATATATAAACATGCACGCACATGATAAGCAGTGACATTTTACAAATCAGTACACAGCTTGCGAAAACTAGTTTGCACGGCTAAATGTAGCAGCACCTCATTCGCAGCTTTTCCGGACCTTACTGCGCAGCGACATTACATACAACCCTTCAGCTCAAAAAGCTCCGGACCATCCATACCAACATCCCCATTTTCCCCCACTGCTGAACATCAAGTGCCCACATGTGGCCTCGCAGGAGCAGGGCGCGTCGACCAGCACAGCATCGAAAACCTCGGGCTCATGAGGTCCCATCAACACGAAAATCTTACAAAACGAGACCGTGACGCCGCGAACTCCAATCATCTTCAGCTGGAGCCATTCTGCAGTATTCCCCATGTGGTGCGACCATGGTGAGACCCAGCCTCCGCACTCCTGAGCCTAGCTGGCCGAACTACAACCAACACAGAACCCACAAAGAACCATCACCAACAAACCACCTTTCCCTGAAACCCCTAGACCCTATGAAACCGCATGCAAACCCTAGACCCTAAACCCTACCCGCTAAACCCTATCAGAGTCCCCCTCAACCCCCCCCACCCCCCCGATGCCTGTGGCAACCGACGACCAACTTCTTCCCCACGGCCACGGAGCTGGAGCCACTGCCTGCCACGGTCAGAGAGCCTTTAGGGTTTAGGATTTCGGGGTTTCGGGGTTTAGGGTTTAAGGTTCTGTTAGCAGGGAATGAGGGAATTAGGGCCCTATATTGTGCCCTTCAAGGGGTTATATAGGGTAGCTCATCCCCCCCATTCCCTACGAAGCAACAGTAAAGTGTGGCCTTGGGCTTCGTAAGTCTTACAGTCTCATGGTGACGGCCTCTAAAACATGATTTCTTTTGGGGTCCTTATAAGGCGGCCCCTCTTGTTTAGGGTACCCCCCCAAAAGAGAGAATCATTTAGAGAACTGACCTTGCAGTAGCTAAGAGAAGCCAAGGTTCGTAGACCCAGACTTCAGAAGATTCTCCTTGGCTGCCCACCGCCTGCCCCAAAGAAATATGAGGTTGAAGGCGGCAGCACAAAAGCAAGAAGAGCAAGCAGCTAGCGACAGCTAGTGCACGAAGTGTTTCAGGCCCAGTCTCGTGGAGCTTTTCGGATCGATCTGGATCGATCCTCTGTTTGCATACTTGGGCCACATAACAACCCCTCCTCCTAGCTCGAAACCCGCGCTTGCGGAATATTGCGGAATATTGTATTGCGTGGATGAGCATCTTCGCGGGGGTCCGCGGGTGGGCGTTTTGGGTCTACCTCGGAATGCATTGGCTGGACGCTGCTGGACACAGAAAGTCTCCGAGCTTCCTCTCACCAAAAGCCTCGCAGCTTTCTCCCCCTATATCTACACGCCTTGAACAAAAAACACGGAAACCTCGTGAAGCCTAAGCCACGTGGCTCATTCACGACGAGGCAGCTCCCATCGCCCCTGTCGGCAAGCCAGCTCAGCAGTTGCCTCTTGGGTCTTCGGAGTTGGGGGGGTTGAGCAGGGTTTACTTGCTTTAAAGATGGCTGCGCCCTGCCGTTGACTCACCGGAATCCATCCAGACATCCTAGACACGACATAAAGACATATAAAGTTGCAGACAGAGTGGCGTTGACTTGCTGCCAGGGGCTGCACAAAGATCCAGCAACAACAGCTGCGACCTGTGTCTTCGTCATTGCTTAAAGAATTTTAAGCTAAGAAGGGCAATGCAAGGCACACGCACAGTCAAACACAACATACCTTGAATGACTGGGCATACGGCATGAGTATGTACTGAGTGCTCAGCACCACCTTTAAACTTGCAACTGCAACCGTTGAAGAACGTCAACCGGTCAACCCGGAACCCGCAGCAACCAAAGCCGAAGTAGGAGGGGAGGTAGTACAAAACTTATCTCGAACCGATGGCCTCTGCGATGGAAGCACTTCGCATGCTCTCCGCAGAACCTGCTCTTGAACTGTCGACAGAATGAGGTAAGCGCCACGCTCACAAACGCGTCCGGCACCTCTAGAACCCTCTCCATGGCATCATCAGCGCGGGAACAGCCAACCTTGAAACCCCCCAAATTCCCCACCCTCCGTCCTCGGCGGGCAGCATTGACGTCGCCTCTTGAAAGTAGATGGCCCCAGTGAGGTGATCTGTCAAGCCTGCCATGAGATGTGGTAAGGGAGGGGGTTTCTTGTGCCCGAGCGGCCTGCAGGTAATTTCCTCTCAGACTTGTGCGCGGTGGCACACCCAGAGACGCTCTAGATGTTCTCAGCCACATTTTGATTGATGTTTGGTTTTGCCACCTGCCTCGCAGCCAGAAGCTGGGGGCATCTGGGGCTTTCATCCCCATCGTGCATGGGATATTCTTGGGCAGCTATTCAGAAGCCTGCACATAAAGTGGTATTCAGCCAATTCCCAACTGAAACACAGGGACGTGGAAGGGATTGCCTTGAAGGACTTTCATACCGACATCAAACCAGCCGTCCATCACCCCCTTTCCTTGCACTAACAAAACTGGAAGACGAAGACTGGAAGCCGACGCACCGCAGAGTGTTCGCTCAGCAAAAATGAGTGTTGAGCAGCGTTCCGCGCCCATGTTTCTTGGTGGAGGGCGTCAACCCCCGGCGATTTGCTGGCATTTCGCAGGCCCGGGCCTCCCAACTTGCCACCGCCCTCGAGGAAGAATCCCTCGGAGAGCCAAGGAACTGGGTGGAGCCCGCAATCAGCCCTGCAGGGGACGGGGAAGATCTGGAGCGATAGACACCATAACTACTCAAACACGCCCTCCGGAAGCGATCTTCTAGGGCCATGGCTTCAGGTTTCAGGCTCCCATCCTCTATGAACATCCGGCGGTAAATACTTCAGCAGCCAGTCTCCCCCTGCATTCCCTCGCATATCCCATGACTTGCCAAGAACCCTCACCCTAAACCCTAAACCCTAAATCCTAAAACCCTAAACCCTAAACCCCTTATAAGAACCTTGAGACGTCTCCTGGACATGCTGGGCCTCTGCAAGATGCCTCGCAGCTCGCTGGAAGCCTTTCATGCACCACTCAGACAGATACACATACATATATCTACATTATATCCACACAGTTAGTACTATATATATAGAGAGAGAAAGAGGATATATATTACACTCAATATACACATATATATATATATATACATGTGTATATCACCAGCATGAATATTGATATCATTAGTCCAAGTTGCCTGTGGAAGCTCTGGGATTTGGGCTGAGGATGCTTGAGGGTTTGCGACGTGCCCACGGTGGGCTCCCGGCCCCTTCTACAGGGGGTGAAAGCCTGTCCATTTGGCAACCGGGACCCCAAACCCCAAACCCTAAACCCTAAACCCCAAACCCTTTTTTGCCACTGGACTTGGGGACTAGCCAGATCGGAGCCCCTGGCTGTATTAGCTGAGGGCCGGACTTGCAACACCAGAGATGGACACACAAACAGTCTCACACTCGTGACAGCGAGACCCTGTACACTTGTCATCCAAAACCCTGTCAAATCAAAATAATCACGCTTCAAATTGTAAACCCCAAACCCTAAACCCTAAACCCGCCCGAAAACCGTCAAAAACGAGGGCCTTGACCACATTGGCGCGGACGCTGCGCTGCAGCGGTCGTGCAGCGGCCCGGAGCAAGCGTCGCATGGCCAGGCCTCCCGCTACTGTACAATAAGGAAGCCGCCATAAGGAAATCGGGCTCAAGTTTCGGGTCTGAGATGCCAGGGCAACGTGTAATAAATTATGGGTTCCCGATTGTCCTCGACTCTATGGAACTCTCCAAAAAGATCCATCCAGACCTGCTCTGCGTTCACCACGCATCTCGATGGTGCAAACTCGCATGACCACAGAAGTGGCGCCTGCTCTACGCAACGAAGCCCTACAAAGAGTTGCAAGGCAGATCAAAAAAGGCCCCGAGAGACCGTGTGGTTGCACGCGGCCTCCCGAACGCAGACGCGCCATCCTGGCAAAGATCATTGGGAGCTTCTGCCGCTCTACACGGACAAAGATGCAGTGTGCTGGGAGTGATTTTTTGAGCTGGAAGGGCCCAAGAGCCATGCGACAGAGGAAATATCGGGCCGAACCCGGAAAAAAATCAGATCTGTCCACCGCCAGGTCCTAAAACCAATAAAGAACCCAGATGCCCCGTTGCTCCCCCCCGCCAACAACAAACATGAACCAGAACATCAATAAGACCCTTCCACCCTTCCACCCTCTCAAAAAAAACCTCAAACTTCATTTCAAACCCTGCAAAACAAACCTTGCCTGGCAACAAAATCTCGTGGTGCCAGGGGTGGACGTCTCAGGCGTAGGCGTTTGGGCCCCGGAGACTTCAACCTGACCGGGGGGTACCTGTTTTTGGGGGGTCCTACCAGAAGGATGCTACGATTTTGTCGGTATGTGAGACCCCTACTTGTAAAAATGCAGGTCTCTTTCAAGTCGGGGGGATATCAAGAAAGTTTGGAAGGGTGCAGAGCGCTCAGGCGCGCAGGGTTCGGGCAAGGACGCGACGCAGAGGTGTGGGGGCGGGGGGGGGGGGGGGTTGCGTCAGAGCTTATACGTCATTCGAGCGGCCATGGAGTTTAGAGAAGTCGTGCGCCCTCCCCCACCTCAGCTTTGCATCTAGCAGTAGGAGATGTGTCTGCCAGCTCTCGGCTGGTAGTCCCAAGCAGGTAGAGCTGTAGGTGATCTTATCGGGATAGACCTGCGGCAGCAGAGGCACTGAATAGAACCCGTAAGCAAGGCCCCCTCTCACTGCAACTGAATCTAGAACAATCATGTTGGGACATGTTTGAGGTTTGAGTTCAGCCACTAAACACGCTCAGAATACACCTGAAGGCTTCAGCTCTTGCGTAGAATGAAGTTGGATCGTACACCTGCTGCATTCTGCCTGGCATCCACGCCCTACTTCCTGTCCCTGCACAAAGTTCAAATGGCCATCTTCGAGCCCCACAGTGCAAAACATGGTTGCAACAGCGCATTCACCGCAGATCATGCACATCGCCTGTCTGTCATGCATGTCACGGACCAGCGCAATGGCCTGGATGCGGGGATATAGCATATCATTGACAGTAGCATGGATCGGCATACAAGGATAACTCGTGCCACAAGCTACAGGCTTTGGCTGCTGCCGGCGAGTCACGAGAAGTCGCTACCCAATGACCCTGCCCAGCGGCTCGCTCCCACTGCTTCGCCGCTGAAGCCGCGCGCACCGCAGCGTTGTAGGTGAAAATGTTGGCTTCACACTGGCCGTGTCCTGATCTTGAGGCAACAAGGCTGTGAGAATGGCCCGGGACCAAAAAAATGCCCGTGACCTTCCGCCAAGACTCTCGAACCACATCCTGCCCTTTTTCGAGGTTCGAGCAGCCCTGTAATCTCTTGAATTGAATTTCCCACTCGTATAAGCCCTTGGAGGACGCCTCCCAAAGTGTCGTCCGAGCTTCGCAGCCGCTCCATTAGCCCCAGGGCCCCTTCCCATTGCTCACCTTTCTCACACGCGCTGAGCGCAGCCCCAAAGGAGATGATGTTGGGCTGCACCTTAGGTTTACACAGTGGCACGCATTACTTATGAAAAGACACGACCCATACAAACACGCGCGGCAACGACTGGCGTCGACCTCCACGCGGTCGCCGCGCGGGCAACCATGCTGCTGCATTAGTTTAGGGGTTTTTGTCTGTGCGTGAGTTCAACGGGCATCTCCCTGTGCTAGGTTCGGATGACGTGCCATGGGACCAGGGGTTTTTTTACGGTGCTGGGGTCAGGGTGGGAGCGCGAGTGGAGTTACGCAGCATGGGCTAATCCAACTCCGACATGGTCGGACCCCCCTTCTGTAGGGTGTTGGTCTTTGGGGGTCCTTGGTCCTTGGTCCTTGCGTCCTTGGATTTTTTGCAGGGTCCCCAGGGGGCGGAATGCCAGTCATCCTCGGCCACTCTGGCTCAAAGCTGTCGCGGGGGCCGTGGGGGGGGGCTGCGCATGGTGCGGTCTCCTTCTCCTCTGCCGTGAGTGGTGCTGCTGGTGGTGTGCCGGGTGCGCCAGTGAGGTTAGCCCACCCGTGTGGTCGGCGGTTGGGCTCTTTACGCTGTCGTCTGCGGGAGGGTTCTTGTTTACGGGGTCTTGACCCTAAGTTGCCTTCAGGGCTGTGTACGGGGTGGGTGGATTGGGGGTCCCCTCGGGTGTTGGCGCGCATGGTGCGAGGTCCAGGGAGAGGGCGGTTTTGTCAGACAGATGATTCCTCTTTTCACCTTTCTCTGGGGGGGGGGTTGGTACGGGGCGGGAGGAAGGGTAGCGCTGTTTTGCGGGCCTCGGGCGGGATGGGAAGGTGTAGGGCTCCACGGGAGGCCTCTAGGGGGCTGGCACGTTTGCGGGTTAGTCGGGCGGTACGTCGGGGTAGACAGGCGGGAGGCTTCATGAGGAGGATGCGGGAGAAACATGCTCGACTTCGGCGGTGCAATACAAGCATACGTATGGCAACATGGAACATGAGAGGGTTAGGGGTAACAGGGGGAGAGACGGACCAAGAGCTCAAAGTCAAGGTACTGCTCACTCGAATGGCGGAGCAGCAGTGGGACATTGTTTGTCTTACGGATTTGCAGTTTCCGGAGGATGGGATACGTGAGTACCATTTTGGGGGACGAGAATGGTTTCTGTTGGTGCGGGGTATGGTGGGCTTCTTGCTGTCGGATGTGTGGTATGATTGGTGGGAACAGGGCGGAGGGGTGGTGTACCAGAGGCGGACAAGGGCAGCGGCCATTAGCATTCCCAGACGGGGCTGGCGTAGGGGTCTCTGGATTTGCTCGGTGTATGCACCTACAAGCGCGTCGGGAGTTCGGGAGCGGACAGCGTTGAGACAGGAGGTGTCTGTTTTGGTGGAGGCGGCTCCTCCTACAACCATGGTCATCATAGCAGGAGACTTTAACGCCGAAATGGGCAACAACGTGGATGTGAGTAGGTCGGGACACAGTATCATGGGCCCGTTCGCGGGGCCAAAGGTCACCAAGCCGGGGGCAGAATGGCGGGATTGGTGTGAGCGAAACGGTTTCAGGGAGGCTGGCAGTCGGTTCAAGCAGAGGCGCCGCTGTACATGGCGGCACCCACGGTACCGCTCGGATCATGAACTCGACCATTTTTTGGTTAGGGAGCAAGACTTGTGGCATCTTCAGTCATGTCGCATCCTGTATGACGGTCCGAGTGTTAACCTGGAGGGCCCCCTGTTGTTAACTAAACAATGTGTTGTTTGTAGCCTGACTTGTTGTTAGTTAATGTGAGTTGTTGTTTCTAGGAAACAACGTGTTGTTAGTATGTTGACTTATCCGGGATAAGAAACACCATGGTGTATTTCTAGTTGGTTTGTCGGGAAAACACACAACGTAACATCCAAAAACAGAAAAAATGACTTGGAATATCACGGTTTTCACATCAATACCAGCTATATTTGGAACTACAAACATACGCTGGCAGCTGCCGCCTTAAGCAAGTACGTGTGGAAGAGCCTGCTCTAGGCAGCCGCCACCTTGTTTTTGTACTATACAAATTAACAAGTGTCGGCAGCCGCCGTCTTGTTTGTATTGACTACAATACACCGCCGCAAACGCCACCTTGTTTGCATTGACTACAACACACCGCCTTGTTTTTGTGCTATACAAACAAGTGTACGGCAGCCGCGGCGCCACCTTGTTTGTACTACAAAACGCCTTGTTTCTATTGACTGTGCGTGCTTGTGGAAGATCGAGCCTGCCCTGGCAGCTTTGCAATTATAACCGCATGCACCAACGCACGCAGCTTTTTTGGGCCAACAGCAAGCTGATCTAGCTGGATATAGCCACAGTCCTGCAATGAAGAAAGGGTTCCTGAACAAGCAGAATGGCATCTTCACAAGTGCCAGGCCGGCTAGTCGATCGGAGGACGCCAGTGACGCCGGTGCTGGGAACAAAGGCAGAAGCTCGGAAAACGCCAGTGGCAGCAACCCGTGTGGAAACTCCAGCACTGGAAGCCCCTTTGATTGCTACACCAAGGATGAAATCCAACACTTTGTCATGCAGCTGAAAAGCATGCAGGCCATGGGGATTGATACCTACGTGACCGATCGGGGCACAACGTTCAGCCGTTCCGAGCTTCAGGAGATCATCAAACGATTTGATCGTTAGATTCGATCGCTCTAGACCCTTGCTGCGTTGAAAACTATATACTGCATGTGCGTGCATGCTGAGGCCGTAGGTCCCTGTGTCCAACATTCGTGTCCAATTAATTTGCCTTGATGCCAGTACGCACATGAACTTAGGACCTTTGAAAATATTGCACAGTCCATTTTCCGGTTGCGCTAAAACGTTGGGGATCACACAGCTTTGTGCGACACCTCACAAGCAGAACCGCTCTGCAGGGAATTGATTGACGTAGCTTCCCTTCGGCTTGAACAGCCGTACACGACATAGTATCCCGCAGCGATGTGCCAGCGAACGGCAGGTCGCACAGACTTGTTTACACGCTGCCCCTGGTCCATGCTATAGTAGCCTGCATGCTCGAGATCGTGCTCTCTCTGTCCCGGGCCACGTCTTAAGCCACGATCTTGTTCCTTTAGACTTTAAACCTTCCTGCATGGTTGGGCATTGGGAAATTGGGGGCTACGATCTTTTTTGTTGCTTTGGCTGCCAGGTTCTTGATGATATATCTCCCTTGCCCGCGAGATCTACGTTGAAGGACTGATGTGTGCATGCACTTATATGCCGGCGCAGGGGGGTCAGGCGTATATATGCATTGGATCGTGAGAAGCATGCCTGTATCGATCGTTGCATGGCTCCAAGATCGCGAACTGATGGGGTCAGGACACATGCATGCAGGCATCTGGCAGCAAGCGCACCTCAGCACACGGCATGCTTCCAATCCTGAGCCGCGATGAGCGCCGCATGCAGCGGCGTCTGCAGGCCCAGCAGCCGCTTGTCTTACAGGTAACCGTCTGTTTCGCTTTGATTCTTCTCCGGCCCAATTTCATTTAGGCACTGGCAGCAGTGGCTGACCGAGAACCTGAATCGGAACCCGCTGGCCCAGCCCGGCACGCCATATCCCTGTTTCTTGCCTGCACGCAGCCATCGTCAAAACCCTATACCCTAAACCCTAAACTCAAACCCTAACATATATAACCGCTTCACCGAGACGACATGCCATCGCCCAGCCCAGCTGCTGACTCCACCCGCAGCCGGACGCCGCACCAGAGCTCCTTGGCGCTTCATGTCGCCTCACGTTGTTGCTTGTATCCAATTTAAGCCGCTGCATCCGAGATCTGCTTCGCCGAACGCATGTCCAGCTGTACGTCGGGACCCCGCCTGGCTGCTGGGCTCGAATTCTTTCATGTCCAGATCCATGCACGCATGCAGCGAACGGATGTAGTTACACGTGGTCCAAGGCGCCCTGCAGGACTTGTCAGCTGGATCTCGATCAGCTGTGTTGATTGGAAGCACGCGAGGCCTCTTACTTTTTCCTATTCCCTTTTTACAAGCGCAATGCACTTGTGATCATGTGTGGCAGGCTCGAGATCCGGATCCCAGCCGTGTTCAATGAAGACATCTCCGGGGGAGCGCTTGGGCAGCTGGGATTCAAATTGGGTCACGCGAGCCACGGTTTAGGGTTTAGGGTTTTGGGTTTCAGGTTTAGGCTTTAGGGTTTAAGGGCTTAGGGTTTGGGGTTTAGGGTTTACGGCTTGGGGTTTAGGGTCCTCTGAAACTCGATCCAGGTAATGCTCTGCAGATGCCGATCCTTGCGCACAGTCCGGCAAGCACCTGGGACTGCAATCAGCCGGACTCTTGAGCCACGGTTTAGGGTTTAGGGCTTTGGGTTTCAGGTTTAGGCTGTAGGGTTTAAGGGCTTAGGGTTTGGGGTTTAGGGTTTACGGCTTGGGGTTTAGGGTCCTCTGAAACTCGATCCAGGTAATGCTGTGCAGACGCCGATCCTTGCGCACAGTCCGGCAAGCACCTGGGACTGCAATCAGCCGGACTCTTGTAAATCAGTTTAAACATGCTGATGCTCGAGCGTCTCTCGCCTGCAGGTCCCGATGCCCAGCGCCTGCCCTGGCCGCAGGGATCCTCGCCAAGCACCTTGGCCCACCTTATGGTCTCCAGCATGAGAATATTTCACTTCAACATTCAGATGCTTCGATGCTTCGATTTTGACCGTGCCTGCACACCGTGTTAATTTCATTCTAGCCTTATGAACAAAGGCCTGGATGCCGTCTCGATCGGAGTCACCCGCCCCAGCCACTGGTCTGCCCTTGTGCTGCTGGCGAGCTCCCCCCAAAATGGAACTTGTTTGGGGTTTAGTTTTAGGGTTAAATAGGGTTTAGGGTTTCGGGTTTAGGGCTCCAAACACCCCTGCAGCCTAGGCCACATGGTGACCTGGCGCGAGGACTCCCCCATGGACGTCTTGGGTTCCGATGCGACTTCCTCGTCCTCGCGATCGTCGAGCAGCAGCAGTGAGTCGTGAGACAGCTGCAGCGCAGCAGCCGCAGCATCAGCAGTTGTAGACCTCCTTTGCAAGGCCTTAGCTTCATGGGCCTTGAGCTCATCCTAGGCCGTACAATGTACACACACCCATACAAAAACTCATTCATGTTTAATACATAAAGGCTTCGCCGGGTTTGAGGTGCACCTCGCCCATGTACCACATATACATATAGACACACATAGCTTAATTGTACCGTTGCAGCTGCTGCTGCTGCTGCCATTGGCTTTATAAACTGCAGCTCCAGATCCAAGCGCTTCGCCAGGCAGGCAAAACTGAACGCATCGCGACCTTGCACGGTTGAGATATTAACAATGCTGTTCCAAGTTCCGGGTTGCAGCTCTCCTTTGTCTTCGGTCATTGCATGCGTCGTCTCCTGTGTGAAGGACCTCATGGCACGCGGGCGACGGCAGAAAGCCATCCTTCCCGACACGGAGAGGTGCGCCCCAGCTTCTGCGCTCTGTTCACCCTTTCTCTTCTGGGCCTCCGCTTCGGTCAGTCCTGTGCTGCAGCTTGCTCTTCCATTTTCGGTGTCCGCTTGGGCTCCCGCTCAAGCCTTCTGGCTCGATCGGCCTTACACAAGCAGTAGGGTTTTGTGTTGTTTTGCGCACCTTTACCAGGAATGCAGTCAATGTGCATATTTCCTATATATAGCCAGCGGATGGTCATATATCAATTTACAAACTCTGTGACCTTTCAGACTTGTCCTGCACCTACGTACCTTGTAGGTTTCAACTCCTGGCAATGAAGCGGAGAGAGAGTCTGCTGGAATGTTTTCGTCGATTGGAAGTTATGGAGATGCGTGAGCTCTACGGTCTCATCTCTATGGGACACCCATTTGTGACTTGGTACATTCAGATCCTCAAGACACACACCAGGGGCCGTTACATGCCAGTGTTCTTTTGTGTATAATTGCTGATCTCGATCCGAAGCACGTCTTAAGTCAGCTTGCGCTCCGCGGCCTTAAGTTGCTCGAAGTCGTGCGCAGAACATGCGGTAGTCAGGAAGAGCCACCGCTGCCAATTTTACTGTGACATGCCTCGTCCTGCCGGACTGGTTGAGCGATCGTTGACAGAAGAGGAGATGGAAACTGCTCTGGAGGAACTCCTTTGCGGGGTGCCGTTCACTTTCCAGGCAGGCGCTATGGAGAACCCCGAGAATATTTTCGGCAAGGTCGCTGCCTCGAAATCCACAATCTCCAGAGACTTCTTGCTTGACTCTTGGACTGTGACAATATCCATGCAATCACCTCTAGGTCGTGCTGCAAATGCATTACTTAAGTCCAGCCTCAAGGAGAACCATTGGATCCTCTATCCGCTGCTTAAGCTGGAAGCCAAAGTCCTCATCTCAGAAAAGTCGCACCTTGCCTGCAGCGCATGATGCACCCCACCCCCCCCACCCCCAACCCCCCCCCCCCCCCCCCCCCACACCCCCCACTCCCCCCCCCACCCCCCACTCCCCCCACATCTCCCGAGCTCCACGCGTGCCCCAAAATGCATTTTGCCGGACATTTTTTCCTCCGGCAAAATGGCAAAATGGATGTTCGGGTGGCTCATCAGCATCTAGCTTGAGGAAAAATTGCATTTTGCCGGACATTATATAGCTCCGGCAAAATGGCAAAATGGATGTTCGGGTGGCTCATCAGCATCCAGCTTGAGGAAAAATTTTCCACAAAACAAGAGCATCTCATGCATATTGCTGAGACACCCCCCCACCCCCCCACCCACCCCCCCCCCCCCCCCACCCCCCCCCCCACCCCCACCCCCCCCCAACCGCCCCGCCCCCCCCCCCCACACCCCCCCCCTAGCCAGGACCCACCCCCCCCACCACCCACACCCAAACGAGTCATTCTCTTGTTTGGGTTGTGTGAGGAGGAAGCGGTAAGGGGTTGGGGGTGGGGGGTGGTGGGGGGGGTGGGGGTGGGGGTGGGGGTGCCCCACCGAAAAAGACCCCTCAAGATCCAGCTCCAACTACAGTGTACCGTTCGGACACTGCGACCCTTACACGTTTGCTATAGGGCGTTGGCATGCCCCACCCCTTCCAGTGTACTGTTCCCCTTAAGATCGAGGTACCGTTCGGACACCCCGCCCCAAATTTGCAGTGTACCGTTCGGACACTGCGCCCTGATACACGTTTGCCAGGGCGTTGTGGGATGCCCCGCCCCTTCCGGTGTACCGTTCACCCCTTCCGGTGTAGCGTTCGTTGGATATGCACCCCGTGCTGCACCCTATATGCTCCTCAGGATCGCACCGCTGCTGGGTCAGTTCATGTCGAGACAGAAATGCGTCGTGTCTTCTGCGACACTCTTGCAGCTGGCCTTCGATGTGCGAGCCCTGCTGTCGGCTTTGCGAAAGCTTCGCAGGGATTGGCGTTTTCTTGTTCGAGGAACGGATGAACGTTGGCCAGCTGTCGCTCACACGTATGATGGCAAGCTGATTCAGATGCTGGATCTCTTGCACGAGGCTGCCCCTGCAGAAGACTCTGAGGATGCCAAGAAGAAGAACAAGGACATGTGCGATGAGTTTTCTGGGACAAAGCTGCTCTTTGACGTCACCTTGGAGGATGCGGACTTGCAGGAGCCTAGCTTGCAAAGCAGGCTGGATGCGAAACGCAAGGCCGCCATGGCTGACTTAAAAGGGAAGACGATCGAACTTTTGGAGTCCGACACGGAAGGCCACCCTGCAGGCAGCAACAACGAAGGCGAGCGGGCATCCGGCAGCACGGAAGGCCACGTGCGAGAACCTGCCCCTCGACGACGAGTCAGCGCGAAGAGGAAGCCCCAGGCAAAGGTTTTGTGTGTGTGTGTGTGTGTGCGGCTTTAGGGTTTCGACTGTAGGCTTCAGTGTAACATGGGGTTTCGGGCTTATGGTGCTTGGGCTTCAGGCTTTTTAGGGTTTAGGGTGGAGAGCCTATAAGGTTTGAGGTCGAGGCTTAGCGTTTCGCCTTGAGGGTTTATGGTTTAATAGTGCCTATATTTAGGGTTTGAAGAGTTTAGGTTTGGGGTTTAGTCTGCTGGTTCTGGGGTTAGGGTTTATAGGGTTTCGGGTTTAGGGTTGCAGGGTTCAGGGTTAATTTACGGTTTAGGCTGGAGAGTTCTGGGTTTCGGGTTTATAGTCTGGGTTTAGGTTACGTAGGGTTTAGGGCCTGTCCCGTAGGACCTGCAGTCCAGCTCCGCACCTGTGCATCCCGATCCGGCAGCTGTGCCTGGGCAGGCAAAAACACTATGTGACTCTGCCTGTGTGTGCAGCTTCTTTGCAAACTCTCATTATTACCATAGCTATCTCAGGAGCATGCGCACACGACGAAGCCGGAATTCGTAGAAGATCCTTACTTGCTATAGGTCAGGCATTTGCGTTTCTCGCCGAGACTGCACGTACATCATGAACATTCTAATTTGTAACCCTAATCCCTAATCCCTATAAGGACATGATTCTTCTTTTCGAGGACAAACCTCCTCCTGTACTTCTGCCCTCCCGTCCCTGGGCATGCAGTCTGGGCTTGAGTCATGCATGAGCTCTTCCTATATGCGTTGTCTCTGTGCTGAAGACTGCTACAGGCCAACGTCTGCTGCAGAGGGACACGGCCGCGAAAGCGAAGGCGAAAGCGTCCGCTGCCAAGCTGTACTTCGTGAAGAGTGCCAAGCGGACGACCGGCGTCAAGTTCTGTTTGCACAAGAAGCTCGCTGACACGGGGAAGTTCAAGCAGTTGGGACAGCTTCCGGAGAGCGGCAAGGACTTGCTTGTGGAGCTGGCGCGCAAGCTCGAGGAGGGAACGATCTCTGACGAGGAGGCTGTTGAGAGTATCAAGAATGCCAAGGATGCGGCCTAGACGCCATGCAGCCGTGCAATCTTACCGTGCGGGATGTTGAGGCTTGCCTCGCCCGTGCGAACTGAACACGCCGGCTTCCCTCAGGAGTCAAACGTGATCCGTGCGTGTGTCAGCGTGCCGCCACCATGCATGCATGCATGCAATCTTAAGTCGTACGGCTGAGTTGCTTCCTGTGTACTCAAGGCAATCGTGGAACTGGTGCTTTACCACTTTCTTTTGCAGAAGTCGGGAGTCCGTCTCTGCGAGGCTTGGTACGTTGCTTTCGTTGCACGTGTGCACGCGGCTCTGTGTTGCAACAAGTTTTGCCACCAATCCCTTTCTTGCCAGGACGTTGCTGGGGATATCCACTGCTTGGAATTCTTCTGTGGTGTGGCCTCTATTGCCAGCGCGTGGCGTGCTCTGGGCTACAACGCCAGAGGATTCGACATCTTGCGAGGTGGCAAACTGCACGACCTAACCCTTCCTCTTGGGGTCATGGTGTCCGTCGCTGCTGTCATGCACATGTCCACAGGGGGGTGGGGACACTTGGCTGTTTGTTGCAGCAGCTTCTGCTGGATGAACAGTGGAACTCACAGGAGAAGCTTGTTCATGCCAGAAGGCCGTGAGGAGCACGACTATGTGAGGATGGGCAATGTCCTGGCTGGCACCTCGTCTGCTCTTGCTCTACTACTCTGGTCCCGAGGCCATGTTTGGAGTATAGAGAACCCCGCCAATTCTCAGTTGCAACATGCGACCCCTTTGCAGTTCCTGATTCGCTGGTTTCTGGATAGGAAGGCTGCCGGCTTCGAAGCTGCTCCCATCCAACAGTTCCGAATCAGCCTGGGAGATTGGGGAGCCCCCACGCTGAAACCAGTCTGGTTTTACAGTTCGGAGGATCTCACGGACCCACTTACGGCAACTACAACCTATGCAACCAGGAAGGCTTCTACGTCGCACACACAGGCAGAGGACCGACCTGCAGTGACCATATCGCCACTGCTTTGCACTATTCACTATTCCCCCCGGGCCTGCACCCACCCCCTGCAAAGCATACGTGCATGCATGCAAAGAGTGCATGGGTGCACGTGGGTTTTGCGAGGGGGGTCGAGGCTTTGGAGTTTAGGGCTCAGGGTTTCGGGTTTAGGGTTCTGGGAAAAAACTTTAGGGTTTAGGGTTAGGGTTTCGGGTTCAGGGTTTATAGGGTTTAGGGTTGAGGGCTTAAGGTTTAGGGTTTAGGGTTGAACGTTTAGGTTTAAGGGTTAAGGGTTATAAGGGTTTAGGGTTCAGGGGTTCGGATTTAAGTTTGGGGCTCGAGGTTTCGTGTTTTGGGTTTAGGACTTAGGGTTTAGGGGTTAGGGCTCACGGTTTTGGACTTAGGAGTTGGGGCTTATAGGGTTGAGGGTTTCGTTTCTTTGACTGTATAAGGTATGTCGATGCAGATGGCCAGCTGCGTTGCTGCGGCGGCCCTGGCTTGAAGTCCACGCAAGAGTACCCGGCCGAGTGGGACACTAAGTCTTCTTAAGGCAAGCTTGAGGCCCATATCCCTAAAACACTGAATTTCAACTGGCCAGGCTGGGAAGTTCTATGGCTTCTTGGTGGCGTGACAACAAAGCAATGCTTCGCACAAAAGGGTCTCTCGCTGGCACATCCTGTTCTTATATGGATGGTCAATCCCTCAACGGATCCGGGAAAGCCGAGGCTGCAGAGGCGTGCTATCGCATTGAGATCGTCTGCTGACATGACAGTCCAAGAGATGCAGGCCAGAGAACGCACGTGCGTCCTGGCATCTGTTCGTGCATGCACGCCTACCATGCCCACCTGCCCAGGACGCTTTCTTGAAATCAGCTTCAGTTGCGGCGGATGATGTCTTCCACCTGGAACCCACTCTGGAATGGTGCCACTCCGTGATCTTCAAGGGTGCCTTGGCACATTGATTCTTTCTGAATACACATGGGCTCGGAAACACGACGTCCGGAGAGAAAAAAAAACACCCGTGACCAACCGTGACCTGAAGAAACGACGGAATGCAAATCACCACTTAGCACCCGTGACCAACCGTGACCAACCGTGACCAACCGTGACCTGCTACATGCCTAGCTGCCCGAGGCTCCTCAACGTGACCTGGCCCACTTCCCGACCGCGACCGCATGTGATAATGCTGGATAGAAAAACCTGCTTTCGCAGTGCTCTCCTGTGCTTCTTGCTCGCGCGTGCGCCTCTCTGCTGCATCCTTCCTGCACCTCTCCGCAGATTTTCTGTCCCAGCTGCGGTCTTCCTAAAACCTGCAGCAGTGTCGTCTGTATCCATGGACGACCGGCAGAAACTTCTCCAAGTGAAGCTAGAAACCATGGACAGCCAGGACCCCTCGCAGGTTGGCAAACTTCTGGCTGCGGGAGTTGGTGCCGCAGACATGGCTTCGCCGGACGAGGCCACGCAGCCCGCCACCCAACTCATGGAGACTCAGGACACCGCAGCCACTTGCGGCAGCCAGGCACCTTGCCCTATGGCTGTCGCTGAATGCCGGTCAATTTTTTTTTGTTTTGCCCATGTCTGCTTTGCAGGCATCACACGTCCCAGATGAGCTGGAACGGGACTTGGAGGAACTGATGGACAAGGACTCCTGGGAGGCAGATTCTTTTTGCTTCTCTTCTTGTCCTGTGTGCCAGGAAGCCCTTAAGCAACAAAGAATCGACACGGACGGAGAAGTGCTACGGCTCCAGGCTGAGATAGCTGCGCAGGCGAAGAAGAATGCAGAGGACGAGGCCCGTCGACTCCTGGAGAAGAAGCAGAAGGAAGATGAGAATGCCCATGTGCTAGCTCAGGCCAAGCGCTTGGTGGAGGAGAGACGGCTTTTGGCTGAAAAGCAAGAGATGGAAGCTCGTGCCTTGGAAGAGGCCAAACGATTGGAGGAGGAGAAGAAGAAAGAAGAGATGGAAGCTCGTGCCTTGGAAGAGGCCAAACGATTGGAGGAGGAGAAGAAGAAAGAAGAGATGGAAGCTCGTGCCTTGGCAGAGGCCAAACGACTGGAGGAGGAGAAGAAGAAGGAAGAACTGGAAGCTCGTGCCTTGGCAGAGGCCAAACGACTGGAGGA